>CM076676.1:137302643-137772643 GCA_038501925.1 Xenopus petersii | reverse complement strand
AGTTGGGATCAAGTACACGCTACTGTTTTATTATTACACAGAAAAAGGAAATCATTTTTAAAAAATTGGATTATTTGGATATAATGGAGTCTATGGGAGACAGTCTGTAATTTGGAGCTTTCTGGATAATGGATTTCTGGATCCTATACCTGTATCTTTATATTTTACAATAAGTGGGAATGTTATTTTCTATAATACACAAGTTTCAGTGAGTCGTATGACACAAATTACATCACTAAGCACCATTTATAAGAATATCATCATTGACATACTGTATATGGTGACTAAAGTAACTCCTCTTGTAAAATACAAGGATACAGGTAAAGTTACTGAGGAGTTTCATGACCATATAAAAAGCATGAGACAGAAGGTCGAGTGTTTTTATACAGGTCATGGAACTCCGAGGTTTTATTTATTATAATACACACGTTTCAGTGAGTCATGTGACAGAAATGACATCACTAAGCTCCGATTATAAGTACCAATGACATCATTAAGCACGGTTTATAAGGATATATATATATATATATATATATATATATATATATATATATATACACAATTCAAACATGGACCAGCATTCTAACTGATGACATCATTAAGCAACTGTAAGGATAATTTACAGGATATTCATGGCTCTTGTGTATTAGATATTCAGTAGAACCCCCATTTAACGTTTTTCAGGGGACCAGAAAAAATGGTGTAAAATCCAGGAAAATGTAAAATCAGGGAAATGTATATTATGCATAATATATAGGTGGGACCATAAAACAACAATGTAAAACTAGGGAAAATAAAATCAGGGGATGTAAAATTAAGGTTTCACTGGAAGTGTATGTAAATATCACATTTTTGGATTCCGTTGTCTATATAATATTTGGCTGACCACAGCAGTGCATCCGTATTATATATAGGGGCTTGCTAAACAATTCTGCATTTTCTGGATACATGGAATAAGTATAAGACTACTGCATGCGGCAATACTGGATCAGTGCTACATGTTTGTGATCAGGAATTTTGTTTTTAACAAGGCCGGGTGCTGAAGGGTCACACTGTGCTCTGGTTTGTCCCAGAGGAAGTTTACAATGTGGCTCAGTGACAAATATATTTTTTTTTAGCACCGGTAAGCCTTGATAAGTGCAATATTCTGTCCTTCTGTCTATGTGTATGTGTTTTCTGCCTATGTTATGTTATGAAGCATGCGTGTTATGGGCATATAGTGTGATAGGCAGGAATCTATTACCTTAAACAGTTCATGGAACCAGTTCTTCTGCATGTCTCCCGGCTGTTTAAATAAAGCAATATTATTATAAAATGAATGACCAGTATGAAATAGATATAAATACAGAACAGTTATTCCGATTGTGATACCGTTGCTTTAAGCATACATAGACTTCTACATACCCACGTTTGTTACTAGATCTATATTGGGTGGAACGGTCACATCCCCTCTGGGGCAGTTTTATTACCCAGGAGTAAAGGGGTGTGCAATTTTGTGTTCTTTCGTTTATTTTGGTCCCTGGAAACACTGGATACTGTTATTGTGGTGATGCTGTGCTTTCAGTGCAGACAAATAGCACGAAAGGGAAGACTCCAATGTGCAAGATTTGGGCAGGAACCCCCTTGGTTCATAATATATTTACAGATATAGAGAAACATCGATGTATCAGCCATGGTTCCAACAACAGCAAATAAATGCTTGTGCGGCGTATCAACCTCACTGACCTCTTAAATCTATTTGTGCAGAATAAGACATGCCCCTGTGCAGATCAATCACAACTATAGTGTGAAACTAAACCATTTAAAGGGGTGGCTCACCTCTAAGTTACCTCTTATTATCTAAGCAACTTTTCAATTGGCCTTTAATTTTTTTTTTTTTTTATAGTTTTTGAATTATTTGCCTTTTCTTCCGACTCTTTCCAGCCAACAAATGGGGGTCACTAAAAAACAAATACTCTGTGAGGCTACAAATGTATTGTTGTTGTTACTTTTTAATACTCGTCTTTCTATTCAAGCCTCTCCTATTCACATTACAGTCTCTTATTCGAATCAAGGCATGGTTGCTAGAGGAATTTGGATCTAGCAACCAGATTGCTAAAACTTTGAACTGCTGAATAAAAAGCTAAATAACACAAATAACAAAAATTGAAAACTAATTGCAGATTATCTCAGAAGATCTACATCACACTATGGGGGTGATTTATCAAAGGTCAAATTTTAGACCTCGAATGAGCTCACAACTCGACTGGTTGCTAATTTAACAAAAAACTCGAATGTAAAAAACTCAAATCAGTGAAGTTGGGTGACCAAACCAAAAACTCAATCAATTCGAGAAAAAAAACTCAAATTATCGAATTGATCAAGTTTTCCAAGCAAAACCCACTGAAAAGAACATTGTGAAGGCTACCAACATCAAAATGGTTTAAGGGACCTCTGTCATTGACTTCTACATGACCGCGACAGGTGTATTTTTAGATTCAAACTATTTCCAGCTTCGGGGTATAATGAATCTCGGAAAAAAAAATTTAACCCCAAAATTTAAGTTTTGACTTGAAAACTCAATATTTTTGTGGAAAAAACAACTCGACCTTTAATAAATCTGCCCCTTAAAGTTCATTTAAAGGGGTTGTTCACCTTTGAAATAACTTTTAGTATGCTGTAGAGAGTGATATTCTGAGACAATTTGCAATTGGTTGTCATTTTTTATTATTTGTGGTTTTTGAGTTTTTTAGCTTTTTATTCAGCAGCTCTTCAATTTGCATCTTAAGCAATCTGGTTGCTAGGGTCCTAATTACCCTAGCAACCATCCCATTGATTTGAATAAGAGACTGGAATATGAATAGGAGAGGACTGAATAGAAGGATCAGTACTAAAAAGTAGCAATAACAATACATTTGTAGCCTTACAGAGCATTTGTTTTTTAGATTTTTTTTTACAGTCAGCGACGCCCATTTGAAACCTGCAAAGTGCCGAAAAGAAAAAGACAAATAACTATAAAAAATAAATAATGAAAACCAATCAAAAAGTTGCTTAGAATTGGCTGTTCTATAACATAATAAAATGTACCCTAAAGGTGAACCACCCCTTTAAGGCACACAGTATAGAATTTCCACATCTCCCCATTTCTGTATGTAGGCGGAGACTTTTCAGCAAACGAATGTTTTCGGACCCGTTGTAACAAAGAGCAGGTCGGGTCGGCTGCCATCTGCTTCACATCAAAATAAATCGATTTTCAACACATTTCTATTAAGTATACATTGTTTTTGAGACACTTCTATTAATGCATGTTTAGTCCATGGCGACAGCTGCCGGCGATATGTTCCTGTGACAGAGCCAAGCACAGCTTGTGCAGCCCCATGATATAAACATGCAGACATTAGGGGGTTATTTATCAAACGTCGAGTGTTGAGTTTTTTATACCTGAAATGAACTCGAATGAACTCACAACTCGAATGGTTTCTTATTAGTGATGTGCGGGCCGACCTGATACCCGCGGGACTCACGGGTCAGGGTCGACCTCACAGTGCTCCTCGCGGGTGGTGGGCGGGCGCTGGTTGAGCTCTTCTCCTGCTCTCACCGTCTGCCAACTTCAAATGCCACCATCCGACTTCCGGGTTCTGGTTATATACTCTCGCGTCTGCTCACCCCCCCTTTTGTGACATCATTGTGATGTCATCGGCTGGGCGGGTCTCTAAAAGGCCCCCCGGAAGTGGGTGCAGGTGGGCGCGGGTTGTAGCAGGGCGGGTTAGGGTCGGGTGCGGGTCAGGAAAACCCTGACCCGCACATCACTGTTTCTTATTGCAGAAAAAACTGAGTGGAAAAAACTCAAATCAGGAAATTCGAATTGCTATCACTCAAATTGATCGAGTTTTTGGTCGAAACCCTCCAAAAATAACTCGAACATCATGAAGGCTATTAACGTCTTCAAATGGTTCAAGGGACTTTTGCCACTGACTTGTACTACACCTCGACAGGTTTTAGATGGTGGATTTTCAGATTCAAGCTATTCCCATAATAATAGGTATAATAAAGCTTGGAAATTTTATTTTTTGCCCAGAAAAATAACTTAGATAACTTGAATTTTCATGGAAAACACAACTCGAATCTTAACCCCTGGATGTGTAGCTGGATACCGTACAGACACTGTGCTGAGCATCAGAACTAATGTACAGTTGGGCCCATAAATATTTGGACAGACAACTTTTTTCTAATTTTGGTTCTGTACATTACCACAATGAATTTTAAATGAAACAACTCTCTTTCATTTCAGCTTTAATGAAGTGGGTTCAACAAAAACATTGCACTAAAGCAAAAAACAAAAGCCTTTTTTTTTTTTTTTTTAAAACACAATCACTTCATTTCAGGGGCTCAAAAGTAATTGGACAAATTAAAAAACTGAAAATAAAATGTTAATTTCTAATACTTGGTTGAAACCCCTTTGCTGGCAATGACAGCCTGAAGTCTTGAACTCATGGACATCACCAGATTCTGGGTTTCCTCCTTTTTAATGCTCTGCCAGGCCTTTACTGCAGCGGCTTTCACTTGCTGTTTGTTTGTGGCCTTTCTGTCCGACGTTTAGTCTTCAACAAGTGAAATGCAGCTCAATTGGATTCAGATCAGGTGCCTGACTTGGCCATTCAAGAATATTCCACTTCTTTGCTTTAATAAACTCCTGGGTTGCTTTGGCTCTATGTTTTGGGTCATTATGAAACGCCTCCCAATCAATGTGACTGTATTTTGCTGGATTTGAGCTGACAGTGTCTCTGAACAGCTCAGAATTCATTCTTGTGCTTCTGTCCTGTGTCACATCATGGATAAACACTAGCTGGCCAATCCTTGAACTACGGATGCACCGAATCCAGGATTTGGTTCGGGATTCTGCCTTTTCAGCAGGATTCGGCCGAATCCTTCTGCTCGGCCAAACTGAATCCAAATCCAAATTTGCATATGCAAATTAGGGGCAGAGAAGGAAATTGCGTGACTTTTTGTCACAAAACAAGGAAGTAAAAAATGTTTTCCACTTTCCACCCCTATTTTCCATATACAAATTAGGATTTGGATTTGGCCGAATCCTTTGTGAAGGATTCAGGGGTTTGGCCAAATCCAAAATAGTGGATTCGATGCATTCCTAACGATCGGACTTCCCCATCTCCCGACCTGCCATTAACCAGTCAGATCAAATGAAGTAGTAAAAGAACAGATCAGCCAATGTTCTGCCCCTTTTTATGTCCGACAAAAGCTAGTGACAGTCTCCCACTGAAAATCATCCAATCAGCAATCCACGCAGAGATATTAACGGCAGCCGACAAATCTTTTAACCTTGTCTGATCGACCAAACAACCAATCTCCGTGGGACGAATAATGCCGGAACTCTCCACACACGTCCGAAAATCATACGAATCGGATCTTTGCGTCAATGGGCAGCTGTTTCACCTGCATGGAGAGCTCCTTTGACCGCATGTTGTCTGTTCACAGCAAAATCTTCCACCTACAAATACCTCCCCCCTCAAATCAACTCCAGGGCTTTTATCTGCTTCACTGATAATGACATAAAAAAGGAATTGCCCACACCTGCCCATGAAATTGCCTTTGAGTCAATGGTCCAATTACTTTTGAGCCCCTGAAATGAAGTGATTGTGTTATAAAAAGGCTTAAGTTCCTCACATTTTTATGCAATCTTTTTGTTCAACCCTCTGAATTAAAGCTGAAAGTCTGCAGTTCAACTGCATCGGAGTTGTTTCATTTAAAATTCATTGTGGTCATGTACAGAACCAAAATTAGAAAAAAGTTGTCTGTCCAAAGATTTATGGGCCTCACTGTATTCTTTCAGAACACCAATAACAAAGATGAACCTCACAAGCCAAGGCACAAATCCTTGAGTAACCAATTCTGTACAAGAAATACAAACCAATGGAATAGTGGAAGATTAACACAAAAGCAAATGTTCAACTAAAAGCATATCCATCAACCGCCCACCCAAATCATTCATACCTACTTTCTGTGTGACACCAAGGAAGGAGAAATACCCCTCTCTAACTTGCCACAAAGAAAGAAATTACGTTCTGTAATAACACTGTACTCTCTGCATTAATAGCAGTAACCTTGCAGCTTTTCACTTGCTATAGGCCCTTGTTACTATTTATTGTATCTGCCAGTACAGTCTGGTTATACCTTGGACCAGTATTTCTCCTAAAACTCGTGTATGCAATCTGAAAGACAGGTATGGCACCTCTTATCCAGAATGCTTGGGATTTGGGGTTTTCCGGATAAGGGATCTTTCTGTAATTTGGATCACCATAACTTAAGTCTACTACAAAATCATGTAAACCCTTTGGCACATGTATTTTTATACTTGTAGGCAAATGTTTAATTTAGTCCTAATTCCTATGGCCATTGAGACCTCTACTATTTCCTTCCTACCTTTACTTTCCTTTTTCCTTGTATGTTTATGTTCATAAAAAAAACTAAACTTTTAGCATGTTATAGAATGGCTAATTCTAAGCAAACTTTTTAATTATTTATTTTCTATTGTGTTTTAATAATCTGTGTTCTTCTGACTCTTTCCAGCTTTTTAAATGGGGGTCACTGACCCAATCTAAAAACAAATGCTCTGTAAGGCTACACATTTACACGTTAGTTGTACTTTTTATTACCAATCTTTCTATTCAGGCCTCTCCTATTCATATTCCAGTCTCTTACTCACATCAATGCATGGTTGCTAGGGGAATTTGGTAATAGGAGACTGCTGAAATTGCAAACTGGAGAGCGGTTGAATAAAAAGCAAAATAACACAAAAAACACAAATAATAAAAAATGAAAAGCATTGCAAATTGTCTCAGAATATCACTCTCTACATCATACTAAAAGTTAACTCAATGGTGAACAACATGAAATAAACACAATAGGATTGTTTGGCCTCGCTGGGATCAAGTACACGGCACTGATTTATTATTACAGTTAAAAAGGAAGTCAATTTATAAAAATGGAACTATTTGATTAAAATGGAGTCTATGGGAGACGGCCTTTCTGTAATCCGGAGCTTCCTGGATAACAGGTTTCCAGATCCTATACCTGTAGCATAAATGCTTTCCATGACTCATACACTGCAAGGCACTGACATTGTGTACATGTTATCAGAACAACTTGTTTCCCTGACTTCTGAGCCTCTTTATTGGCCAGTGAGGCCGTCAATCATATTATGGGCCCGGCCAACTGTCAAATCATTAGACACCAGGATTTGCCCATCATTTTAACAGCTTATATCACTGGACGCGCTGATCATTCTGACATGCAGTGTTCACTGAAGGTAACCTCCCATTATGTTTTTCTTTTCATTCAATACTTCGCTTTTGCATTGACCAGGCTGATCTCTTTAGATTTCATTTCTACTACACAGACCTTCTCAAGGGGACTGCTATTAGAATCTCACATGTTGAGAGACAAATGATATTCAGTTAGTCTATATGGACACTAGATGGCAAACACTATCATGCCAGGATCACTCTACAGTAAGAAGGAGTTAAATGTTAATTCAATTACAGTTCTGGGATTTGCACCTAGGTTTCCATCTTATGTTATTAGGTCTGGTCTACTGGGATGGCTGATTGCTTGAGGGACTAAAACGATTCAAGCTGGGTTGTTTGCTTTCAAGAACAGATTTCTGGCTCGACTATCTAAATTACAGCAGTTACTTACATTTCTCCATCTTTCGAGACTACAGTGGTATGACCCTGGGACAGTGGTATGACCCTTGCAAATAGACAAGTATCTAGCATTTTCTTAATTTTGAGTTTATCCTTAAAGGGACACGGTTATGGGAAAAAATGTTTTTTTCAAAATGAATCAGTTAAAAGTCCTGCTCCAGCAGAATTCTGCATTGAAATCCATTTCTCAAAAGAGCAAACAGATTTTTTTATATTTTATTATGAAATCTGACATGGGGCTAGACATATTGCCAGTTTCCCAGCTGCCCCCAGTCATGTGACCAGTCTATAACATACTAAAAGGAATCAAAGATCAACCAAAAATGGCTAATTCTAAGCAACTTTTCATTTGGCCTTCATTATATTTTAGAGTTTTTGAATTATTTGCCTTCTTCTTACAACTCTTTCCAGCTTTCAAATGGGGGTCACTGATCTCATCTAAAAAACAAATGTTCTGTAAGGCTACACATGTATTGTTATTAATACTTTTATTAGTCATCTTTCTATTCAGGCCTCTCCTATTCATATTCCAGTCTCTTATTCAAATCAGTGCATGGTTGCTAGGGGAATTAGGACCCTAGCAACCAGATTGCTGATATTTCAAACAGTAGAGCTGCAGAATAAAAAGCTAAATAACTCAAAACCCACAAATAATAAAAAATGAAAACCAATTGCAAATTCTCTACATCATGCTCAAAGTTATCTCAAAGGTGAACAACCCCTTGAAATTATTACAAAAATATTTACAAAATACACTGGGGGGAGGGTGATAATGTACTGGTACAATATGTATGTGTCTACCATTCCTATATATATATATATATATATATATATATATATATATATATATATATATATATATATATATATATAACAGAGGTTTTCAGACTTTTTTGAAGTAAGGCCACGTTTGTGGTGCAACACTTGTTCACATTATAGTGGCATACAAACCTGGCCAGAAAATTCAATTCAGAGCACTCACCCCCTAAATTGGTCTTTAAGCTGGGCTTCTGTTAAGGTGGCCATAGACGTTATAATTATGATATTTCATGGAAAAGATGTTTCCAGGAAAGATCGTTCGTTTCAACACATGTGTAGAGCTGAATCGTCAGATATACAGGTAGAAACAATACAATTCTACCAACGATTCAGCACTAACAATGGCTGATGTTCATCAAAATTGTCCAGCCGGCCCGATCAATCAATGAACAAACCGATATCCAAGTCTTCTGTCGATATCGGCCGGCTGGTCTCCCACCATACACACACCAAATATTGTAAGAAAATTTTGTACAATATTATCGGTGTGTCTATGGCCACCTTAAAGGAGAAACAAACCCTTAATAAAAAAAAAAAAAAACACGTACCCCCTACCCTACATAGACCTCTCCTACCCCTAGCCTAGCTGCCCCCCTAGGCAAATGCCCCTAAGTCTCTACTTACCCCTCAGTGCAGATTCTGTCCAGCGGAGTTCACGGGCGCCATCTTCTTC
Organism: Xenopus petersii; assembly: GCA_038501925.1. Taxonomy (NCBI): domain Eukaryota; kingdom Metazoa; phylum Chordata; class Amphibia; order Anura; family Pipidae; genus Xenopus; species Xenopus petersii. The sequence goes on along the minus strand of CM076676.1, from coordinate 137,763,448 downwards.
TCTTTGGTAATCTTCAGAATGAGACCGGCGCTTCAGCAATTTTTTGTAAGCTTCGCCGGTCTCATGCCGAAGATTACCAAAGAGAAGAAGAACAAGATAAAAGTCTATCATGTCCTGTTTTCCTACTATATTGTACTACTGAGGCTGCTATGCAATATGGAAATCCGTGTCCTTGCTACAGTGCAGCTAAGCAAGGCAGTTCCCCATTCAGCAGAATGACAAAGTGGTTTAAAGTGGTTTCAGGCATCAGCTGGGAATATTAAACTACAACTCCAATAAAAGTGCAGATAGCACTAATTGTCAGAGAGGAAAATATCTGAAAGGTATTTGCATATTCATAGCCAGCACAAAACCAGCGTGTCCCCATGCCCAAGCAATGCAAATCTTCAACTGGAATAATGGGAGGGGGCAAACAAATAATACCTGTAGGTCTGATAAACAGCATGGACGCACAACCTCAAAGATCATCGGCCTGTTGCACTCTATTCTGTATTTCATAAAGACTTGGCTGCATTATGCCATTTGTTTTCAAACAGTGGTCCATCCCCACAGTTACAGCAGGAAAGGAGTTAGGTAACATCACTATACTAGAATCAGCTGACGTAGAATAGGAAATGTATATCATTCAAAAACATAAAAAAGGGCCAAATGAAAAGTTGCTAAAAAGTGGACAATCATTAAAAGGAACAGCAACACCAGAAAAATGAAAGTGGTGTTAATTAATATAATATACTGCTGTACCTGCCCTGGTCTATTAAATAATTGTATAACATTAAACAAAAACTGGCAGAACTGGTAACCAGGGGATTATTCACCGAGACCAAACGGTCAAGTAGACGGCTCGCCGACGGGCGGGAAGCCCTGTGTCCCTCTTTTCGACTACAGAGAAACGATTTAATGGTGATTATAAAAATCCTGTTTTCTCGGCCGTCTCAAGGGGGACACGGGGAACGATGGGAACGTGCCAAAGCAGCCCCAAAATAGCAGGGTGGGAGAGAGCCTAGACCGGTGCTATTTAGTGAATTACTGATTGTAACACCTTTCGACCGAGGGAGGCCTCAGCCGAGTAATAGGTGTCCACAATGTAAAGGAGGACCAAATGGCCGCCTTGCAAATCTGCTCTAATGAGGCAGATTTACACCACGCCCAGGAGACCCACACCGCTTGAGTGGAATGAGCCAGAATCCCTTCTGGTGGGGTTCTTCCCTTCGCCAAATAGGCCTGCTTGATAGTCTCTTTGATCCAACGGGCAATAATAGTCGTTGAGGCCGCCTGCCCTCTACGTGGGCCAGAGGGAAGAACTAACAGCGACTGTGACTTTCGGAATGGCCTAGACCGTTTGATATACCACCGTAGTGCTCAGACTACATCCAGGCTGGGTATCCAGCATTCCTTGCTATTCTTAGGGTCCCGGACACAGCGATGGCACTTTAATCTCTTGGTTCACATGGAATGATGAAACAACTTTAGACAGAAAGGTTGGAACCGTACAGAGTACGGCTTTATCCTTATCAAAGGTCAAAAAGGGTGGGTCACAGGACAGGGCGCTGAGTTCAGACACTCTCCGAGTGGATGAGATTGCCATGAGGAATACGACCTTCCACATGAGCCACGTGTCGGAAATCGAGTTCATAGGTTCAAATGGAGGATCGAGCAGTGCTTCCAGCACAACGTTGAGATCCCATCCCGCCACCGGTGGGCGGAACTGAGGGGCTATATGAGCTACTCCTTGCAGGAATGTGCGTATTGCATCTTCATTTGCCAACTTATGTTGGAACAGGACTGACAGGGCAGACACCTGGACTTTGAGTGAGTTGGTCTTCAGATCCAATTGTAATCCGTGCTGGAGGAATGACAAGCTCAGACAAGGTATATTCAGCTGCTCTGCACCAGTTGGAGTAGGTGCGCCACACTCTATGGAATGATTTGGAAGAGGATGATTTGCATGCTTTAAACATAGTTGGACATCCTCTGCTAGTCCCCTACTCCGCCAGATGGACCTCTTTATCTTTTTGAAAACTCGTGGAAGCATGGGTAGAGGTGGAAAGACATAAGCTAGATCGAAGTGCCAGTGCCGAGTCATGGCATCTATGCCTGCAGCTTGCGGATCTCGGTGGCGAACGAAGAACCTTGCTGTCTTTCGATTGAGTCTGGACGCCATTAGGTCGATGCTTGGTCGTCCCCAGGTGCTTACGAGTTGCTCGAAGGCCTCTGGATGCAGTTCCCATTCCCCTAGGTCCAGCTGATTCCGGCTGAGAAAGTCTGCCTTCATGTTGGCTACTCCCGGAATACGTATGGCTGATAGTTCACGGAGTTGGTCTCCGCCCAGTGCAGAATCTTCCTGGCTTCTGCCAGCGCCAACTGACTTCGTGTTCCTCCTTGGCAATTTATGTAAGCCACTGTGGTGACGTTGTCGCTCTGCATTCATACAGGCTGGTTTTGCAGGAGTTGCGACCTTGGCTTTTTCCATTGACGTGGCCTTCAGGAGTAGGTCGTCTAGGTAGGGCGTCACTGAAATACCTTGCAGTCTCACGGTCGCTGCTGTGACCGCCATGCAATGTTAGTGCCACAAATTGGTAATGCTTGTTCTTGAATGCAAATCGAAGATAGCAATGGTCAGGGGGCCAGATAGGGATGTGGAGGTAGGCATCCTTGATGTCCAGAGACATCATCAACTGTCCCTGTTCCATTCCACCTATTACTGAATGAAGCATCTCCATCTTGAAGCGCACTGGCTGAATAAATTTGTTGAGACCCTTCTAGCACAGGACGTGCCATCTTTTTTCGGAACTGTAAATAGGTTCGAGTAAAACCCGGAGAATCTCTCCAGCATGGGTACAGGGATAATCACTCTCCTCTCCATCTTCTCTATACATTGCAAGAAGAATCTTGTCTTCGCAGGATCGGAGGGGACCCTGGACATGATGAAGGTTCTGGGTGAAGAAGATGTTAAATCGAGATGGTAACCTTCCTTCACCCATGCATCTGACGAGTGGTGTACCCATACCTCCCAGAATCGTAGCAATTTGCCTCCTATCTGCTCAAATGATTCTGGAGGGTGTGCCCAGTCAGGCCAGGTGGACGCGGTCTTGTCAGCTGAAGGCTTGTTGGGGGGCGACTTTTCTCGTTACCCTTGGAACGAAATTGAGAATGTTGTGGGGGACTGTGTCGCCGTGCGAAACGTCCACTTTGGCCACGACAAAACTTCCCTCGCCTGTTGAAGTTCGCCCTCTGGCTTGAGGGAGGAAGGTACTCTTGCCCCCAGTAGCTTGGGAGATGATCTTTTCGAGTTCCTCTCCGAACAATCTCTGTCCCTTAAATGGAAGTGAAGTTAACGCTTTCTTTGAGCTAATGTCTGCCGACCAGCTTTTAAGCCAGAGTGTTCTGCGTGCTGCAATGGACAAGGTTGAGGTGTGTGCAGTCAGCTAAGAGGCATCTAAGGTGGTATCACAAAGGTAACTTGAAGCCTCAGCAATAGCTTGTGCAGTCGGCAATAACTGGTCCCTAGGAACACACTCTTGGATATGTTTAACAAGAGCCTCTGACCATGCTTGTATGGCTCTGGACACCCAGGCTGAAGCAAGGCATGGTGGCAATGTCAATCCGGCAGAAGAGTAAATTGCTCTCAGAAAGCCTTCGGACCTTCTATCAGAGGGTTCCTTAAACGCTGCAGTGGTAGAGTGGTGGATATGGAAAGTCTGGACACCGGTGCATCTACAGTCTACAGGAAGGGCGCGAAAAGAACAGCGCGAACGCTGCTGGAACACATGATGCGTTCCACTCAGTGCACGCCTGAAAAAATAGGCAGGCTCCTTTTCCCCTCCCTGGCTGCTCTCTTCTGCTGGGCTTAGGACGCTATACTGTGCAAAACCCGCTGCAGTCCAGGGAGAGGAAGACAAGTATTGGCTGACGAGGTTTAGGCAGGTAGTAAGAAGGGCGTGGGGGGGGGAGCTGTGGAAATAGTAGCCCTTGCCACCTACACAATGCAGTCACATGAGGGGGTCCCCCCCCAAGGCATAAACCCGCAGGTAAAATATGCCACTTACCCCTCACACCGGCCAGACCATCTGCTCTGGTACTCTCAGTGCAGGGATCTGTCTGGATGGTCAGTATAGCCTGAATGGCCAAGTTCTGAACCCCAGGTTCGTAGTGGGTTAGCTAACGTAAGAACAGGTAGCCCTGTTCTAGGCTTCACCCCGGGTGTCAGACTCAGCTGACTGAAGAATCCATCTGAATGATGGGTATCCATCCTCCCTGGAGCAGGACACTTGTAAAACTGATTATAGTGTACAGTGTGGGGGTGAAGCCTGCTCTGGCACGCCCCCTTAATTTAAATATCAAGTATCCTGCCTCCAGAGGATGGAGCTTAACCCCATCGTGCCCCCCTTGAGACGGCAGAGAAATGTTAATTATTTGATCAAAATGGGAGTCTGTCGGAGGTGGCCTTTCAGAGCTTTCTGGATATTGGGTTTCCAGATAACGGATTCCATACCTGTACTTTAAAACTATTTTATTTTTAGGGATGCACCAAATCCACTGTTTTGGATTCGGCCGAACCCCTGAATCCTTCACGAAAGATTCGGCCGAATACCAAGGGGAAAATATTTTTTACTTCCTTGCTTTGTGACAAAAAGTCACGCAATTTCCATTGCATATGCAAATTAGGATTTGGTTCAGGCAGGCAGAAGGATTCGGCCGAATCCTGCTGAAAAAGGCTGAATCATGGCCGAATCCTGGATTCTGTGCATACTTAATTTTTTTGGTGTTTCTGTTGCTTCTAATATAATAAAGTGAACATCCCTTTTAAAAAATATGATGGGATGGTCTTGCGGCCTTTAACATGCTGTTAACCTGTAACTACCTCACAACAGCTGAAGGAGGGTCACAAGTTTCCTGTACTTGCGATGTATCGTCATATGTCATTAGAGGAACCGCCAATCAAAACATATTGCGACTCTGGAATAAAATGACAGACCTCTAAGAGGCACATTTATCAAGGGTCAAACTTCGAATTCATGCGAGTTTTTTTAAACTCCCATAACTTCAAATGAATTAAAAATTCAAGTCAAAGTTTATTAATAAAATTGAATTTTTAAAATTTGGATGAATTTAAACGACCCGAAAACTCAAATCGAATTCAATTAAAAACTCGAATGTCAGGAAGGCCGAATTGATCCCTGGACCTCTGCCATTGACTTAAACAGTAAATCTGCAGGTTTTAGGTGGCGAATAGTCAAATTTGAAATTCTTGAAGGAAGGGTCAGAGTATGATAAATCTTGAAAATCTAATTAAATTTAAAAAAAAAAAAAAAACTCGAATCGAGTTTGGATAACTCCCTAGTTGAATTTGACAGTTTTGACCATAAAAAAAAAAAAAAAAAAAAAAATTCTCAATTCGACCCTTAATAAATCTGCCCCCATGTGTGTACATTAAAATCAGATTCCCAGTTTAACTATTTCCAAGAAAGCCATGTATGCAAAGCAGGTAGAAAAACAGCACCATGTAGGGATAACAGGGATAACTAGGCAGTTTGACTAACTATGGCAGAGGTGAAGAGAAATGGGCAGGAGGAGAGTAACTTACCTGGTCAGATAGAGATCCAATGTTGGCTGTTATGAACATGACTCCCGGTCCCCCCATGTCCCCAGTCACTGGTTACAGGGAAAATAACTGAATGAAAGGCTGCAACAGAAACAAATAGAGAACATTATCCCTAAGACAGAGTCAGCAGCTTATTGGCCTGTGTATGGGTTGCTCAGACGGCTTTGACAATTGATACTTTCAGCCAGATGTTGATCGGACAGGACTAATAATCCAGTCAGATCGCGGCCGCATCTGCTCGTTGATGTGGTCCCGCAAACCGGCCGCCCGTTACCCTTCATTATGATTGGATTGTTGGGCCCTAGGGCCCACCTCAAGGTGGGCATATCGGGGAGAGATTTGCTCGTTTGGCATCTCTCAGTGTATAGCCACTTTAACACAGATGTAAAAGTGCCACGGCACAGCAACCCCTAGCAACCAATCAGGTATTTGTACCTGTCATTCTTACTGAACTAGACCAATCAAAGCCGACTACTGACTGACTGCTTTGTGTTGCTGCTCTGGGGTAAAACAGGAGTTTACGTTCAAATACATGCTATGGATAGAGTATAAATGCTGAAATATAAGTATGTGAGGAAGAAGAGACAAAATGAGAATGGCTAAATGAAAACAATATCAGAAGCAGAGGGACAGGGATATCCTGTGTGCCACTGGGGACACTACCACATATACACTAGATAAAGGACACAACAGTTATGAGCTACAAAGCAAAGAAATTGAAACAAATGCATCCCAGAGGCTGGAAGAAGCCACAATGCAAATGCACAGACAACAAGGACAGAAGGACACAGGAAGTAGAAGAGGCAGAAGCACAAGGGCAAAGGAACTCACAAAAGGGATCCAGGAGCAGCAGTCAATGGCTGGAAGTGCTTACGCCTCTCTCAGCTATTCCTGGCAGAGTCTGTCTGCTTTCCTCGGAATATGGAAATCCCACGATGTCACCGTGCTCATGTTTATGCCTGTTGCTCTCCTGTCAGCCCATTGATCCCTTCCTGAATCAGGTATTTCTGCCCCTCCCACTGCAGGTGTCTGCCTCCCGTCTCAGGTATCTCAGTCCTTCCCTCCCCCTCAGTCACCTGTGTATTGGTTTCACTGCTCTCTCTCTCTCACATGAGCCACAATCTCTTTCACAATGCTGAAGGATGTTTGGTTCATAATTAAATGGCAGAACTACATCACTCATTGCTTCTTATTTTATTTCTATTTTATTATAGGAGTCGAGTATACATTGCTCTTCTCTTCACCCAAGAAGCTCTTGTCATGCATAGGAGCGTCTGAGGAGCAACAGAGGGTAACTCCTACTATTCAGATGTAAACCCACACAAACACATTCCTTAAAGCTCACAGTATTTACTATTGTACAATTTGCTCTCAAAATAGGCTTCTTGGTTTCAACGTCATTCCATTCTTCACTAACCACCGGTTCCATTCTTTTATAGCAGCCGAGTGCCAGGTAGGAGACATCACAAATGCTAAGAAGCAACTGTCAGCTGCTTTAGAGTAAAGAAGAACATCAGGATGGCAATCAAAGATATTCTGGCACAAAAGAAAAACCAAATCCTTGAGGTGAGGTTTCATACTACAGGGTCAGACTCCAGCACAAAGATTACAGTGAGCACTCATCATGGAGCAGGATATGTTGAAAACAGAATAAGCATCACTTTGTCGTCTGCAACACCAACATGCACCACCATGGAGTGCAACACTGCAGCTTTGGGGAATGTCAGGAAGAGGAAGGCCTGGCAGATATCTGAAGCAGAAGAGTCTTCATGCAGCTTCACGCAATCGGGTTGCCATGAAAAGCCAAATGAGAAAGGTCACACCTCCACATCACAGTGTTCTCCACATCCCCTTGCTGACCGGAACAAGGCCTCCGCTTCCACTACTCCTGGTGAAAATAAGTCTTGGACAGAAAAACATGCTAAAAAAAATTCAAACGGGCAAAAGAGAAAGCAGGGTAAGCAGACAAGCAGCCCAAGCGTTTCAAAGATGAAGGCTTCCTCTGCCAACACCTTCAATGAACATGCAAGGGAAGCCAACAATAAAGATGATCCAGCTCCAGCAGAGGAGCAAATTACACCCGTACAGCAACACTCCACCCAGACTTGCACTCACTTCCACTGCACCTACGAGCATTCCAGCAACGCCGGGGCACTGACTTGGTTCCTGAAACTCTTCTCTCTTTAAAGCTTCAAGTTCCAGAATATGTAATAAACACTGCAATCAGTACTTTGGAGTCTGGTTTTCTCAAATGATTCATATTATGGAAAGGAGATGCCGAAATCTCTAACGAGCTACACTGGCCAGTACAAAAGATAAGGGTACGAGACCTTTTATCTAATATAGTGTTAATCCAGAGAACCTGATCCCTTTAACTAATATAAGGTAGCTATTGTCTAAAACTTACAACCAGCCAATTGTTCTCATGAATTTTGTGGTTGCCAGGGTCAATAAAACCTAGCAACTAGACAGCTTTTAAAATCTCAGGTTTAAAAGAAGCAGAATGGAAAAGCAAACAGTCAAACACAAAAAAAATAACAAAGAGCATTTATGAAGCGGACAACTTTGATTCAGGCTACAACATGCCATCTAATCATTCTCTTTTACTCAGCACCATTTATAGTAAGGCATGGAGAGCATTTTTGCTGCCTCTGACTGTGAAGTCAAGACCAAAAAATGTACATATTACACCCAGACACTGAATAATAATAGTTAAAGGGGTTGTTAAACAACTAGTTTTCAGATAGATCACCATAAATAACGACTTTTTCCAATTACTTTCTATTTTCTACATATCACCATTTTTCTAATATTGAAGTGTAAAGTGTCATTTTTCACCTTCTAAAAAGTGGGAGGGGGGGTCGCCGACCCTGTAAAATGTTCTAATTTGAAACATTTAGTTGACACATTTCTTATCTTTGTTCCTGCTGAGCAGAATCCCTGAGTTTCATTAAAAGCGACTGTTAGAATTGATACAATAGTTGCAAAATTGTAACAGTTCAGAGTCTGCACCTGAATCACTGAGCTGCCAGACTCAAACACCAGAGACACAAACATTCAACTTTAATCTTAAGAGTGTGGAAAAACAGTAAAAAATAAATAATGCAAAGTAATTGAAAAAAAAGAGTCTATTTCTGGGGAACAATCTGAAAACATCTGAACTGAAAAAAGTGTTTGAAAGGCTCAGCTTTCCGGTCATCCCGCTCATCTCTTAAAGGGGTTGTTCTCCTTTGAGTTAACTTTTAGTATGATGAAGAGAGGGATATTCTGAGACAAGTTGCAACTGGTTTATATTTTTTATTTGTGGTATTCGGCAGCTCTCCAGTTTGTAATTTCCGCAATCTGGTTGCTAGGGTCCATACTACCCTAGCAACCAAGCAATGATTTGAATGAGACTGGAATATGAATAGGAGAGGGTCTAAATAGAAAGATCAGTAATAAAAAGTAGCACTACAATACATGTGTAGCCTTACAGAGCATTTGTTTTTAGATGGGGTCAGTGACCTCTATTTGAAAGATGGAAAGAGTTGGAAGAAAAAGGGAAATAATTCCAAAATTATATATATAAAAAAATATATATAATGAAGACCAATTGAAAAGTTGCTTAGAATTGGCCATTCTATAACATACTAAAAGTTAACATACTTAGCAGCACTGCACATCATGGTACACAAATACTTTCCAGGATTACCAGGAAAGAGTTATGTGTAGGTAGAGGCAAAAAACGCTCACTATTCTGAACACACAATAGGCTTTTACACTCATATTAAATGTCAGTTAATGGGAGAGGGAGAGAGAGAGCATAGACAGTTTCACCTGAGTGCCTGAACTAAGAAATAACACAAGCAATGCAGAACGGCACTAACAGGACTTGCTGAATCAATCTTTCAAAGGTTTATTTTGCATGTTTCGGTCCCCCACAGGGACCTACGTCAGGAATCAAACAGTGCAGGGGACCAAAACGTTGAGAAAATAAACCTCTGAAAGATGATTCAGCAAGTCCTGTGAGTGCTGTTGCCGTTCTTCTGCATTGCACACATATTATATATCGGATTCGGCCAAATCCTTCTGCCCGGCCGAACCGAATTCCAATTTGCATATGCAAATTAGGGGCAGGGAGGGGAATTGTGTGACTTTTTGTCAGAAAACAAGGAAGTAAAAAATGTTTTCCCCTTCTCACCCCTAATTTGCATATGCAAATGAGGGTTCGGAATCGGTACGGTATTCGGCCGAATCCTTCGTGAAGGATTCGGGGGTTCGGCCGAATCCAAAAAAGTGGATTTGGTGCATCCCTAATATATATATATATATATATATATATATATATATATATATATATATATATATATATATATATATATATATATATATATATATATATATATATATATATATATATATATATATATATATATATAAAATAAATATAAATAAATATATATATAAAAATAAATATAAATAAATATATATATAAAAATAAATATAAATAAATATATATATAAAAATAAATATAAATAAATATATATATAAAAATAAATATATATATATATATATATATATATATAAAAATAAATAAATATATATATATATATATAAATAAATATATAAAAATAAATATATATAAATATATATATAAAAATAAATATATATAAATATATATATATAAAAATAAATATATATAAATATATATATATATATATATATATATAAAGAGAGTAAAGGAAAACCATACGTAATTAGAAAGCAAATATTCGAAATGCATTTACTTTTGACGATATTTTATTTCCTTTTTGACTTTTATAAAAACAAAACAAGGAACATGGCCCATGCAGAACAGGGTGTAACAGACAAAGGGAGGCACATGTCTCAATGAAGTTCTCAGACATGGTGGCATCATATTGATTCATTTTAGGCTTTGGGGGGGGGGGCAGTGAATAGAAAATCTGCCTCTCTCCCTTCATGAAGGGTAAGACTTGTAACCACTGCAGGAGGTGTTATTAACTGTAACATAAAAATAGGTTCTGGTTTGTAGAGCATGTTTAGAGATGAAGGGTCACAGCCACAGCAGTTCTCCAGGCTTCATAGGATCATACACTTCATAGGCTCTTTCAGTGGCAGCTTCAAGTATATATACGGCTTTAATTTAGGATTTGTCTCTGAAGCCCTTCCAGTTGTAGCACGGGGCCAAAGCTCATGAGATCTTCACGTCTTGATGTATTTCTTTTTTTTTTCTAAATACTGCCAGAGACAATTCTGGTTCCATTATACAAGTTTGTGGACATTGTGAGTCTGCTACAATCATTGAGCTGAGAAGCGATTCAGCCCCTTTGATGTAAGGGTTTTGTGATTCTGAAATACTCAGTGCACCCGAGATACATCATAGTGAATGGAGCGGAGATATACACCAGTTCTTCTCAGGTCTCTGACTTTGCCAACAATCTATAAATAATCTTACTGGGTCCTAGGATTTTTATTTTTTTCTTAAGCGCCACAGTCCTTTGTGGACAGAAATCCAGAAAAGCTCTGGGTTCTGACCTACTAAAACATCTAACTCTTATGATTCCCTCAGCCATCGCTTCAAGAACTGGGTTCCTGCAGTACTCCTTGCTGTAGATGCCCATGGTATCACTGTGGCTCAGGAGCCCATTTCCCAGTCCTGTAGCTCAGGAGCGGCTGCGATTTTCCTGACTTCCGGCAATGATGCGGCTGTACACCTTCTGCTGCTCTTCTTTGAACTCGTCTTTCACCTTTTCACGTTTTAGCCCCCCATCCCTAAATTATAGAATTGGAGAGTGAGTGGCAGAGAACAACAGAATTCAATATTCAATATAACAGGCAATATTCCCAAGACTCACCATAGCAAATCAACAAGTCCCCCTTGGTGTGCAATGGCCGACTTCACTCGGTTAGCAAACTGTACAGCATCCTCATCCTCCTGTGAGATTGCAAAAAGAAAAGAGCCTTGAGCAGGTGTTAAATATAGGGCCAAACATGCAAGGTCAGTGTCTCACACACCACTATTTTATCTTATAATTTTGTACAGAGCATGTGAAAGCAAAGACAGATGTCCTTGCTACGAGACTGTCCTGTTCACCTAACCCAAGGATTCCATGCCATGCACACACACACGCCGTGTAATATACAATCTGAGTGTCATCCACAGAAATACAATAGCAAAGCACAGGCTCCGATTTACAAATGGGGCGCCCCTAGGCCGTCTCTGCTCATCTCCCCCTCTCCGTCCGCATCTCTCCCCTCCAGCGTCTCTCCCCTCCCCATCCGTCTCTCGTTCTGCTTCCCCCTCAGTGTCTCCCTCAGCGTCTCTCTCCCCTCCCCGTCCACCTCTCCTTCCCCCTGTGAGTTGGTCTCCCCTTTGCCTCCCTGTCTGCTTCCCCCTTCGCATCTCCCTCCGACTCAGCATCTCTCTCCCCTCCCTGTCTGCTTCCCCCTTCGCATCTCCCTCCGACTCAGCATCTCTCTCCCCTCCCTGTCTGCTTCCCCCTCCACGTCTCCTTCAGAGTTTCTCTCCCCTCCCTGTTCATCTCCCCTTCTGCTTCCCCCTCCGCGTCTCTCACCCTGTCCACCTCCTCTTCTGTTTCCCCACCCCTTGTGCATGCGTGTGCGTATACATGCATATCTTGAATATGCAAAATTGCGCATGTGCAACTGACTTTAATGCGGCTGGATGGCATGCCGCCCCTGAATTTCTGCTGCCCTAGGCCCAGGCTGGCAAAGCACAGATATTGCTACTTAGCAGTCTTCTCATGTATGCATACCTGGCGAGTCATGGGAGGCAGGTACCAAACACTACAAACTATGGCCCAGCTTGTCATCATTCGTAGAAGGTAGGTTACCATCCCATATTTACTGCTGTTCCAGAAGGCATCACCGAAGAGAGGGTCATACTGGGAACAGAAACATCAGTCACTGCATTATCTTTAACTCAAAGTACTAATCTTACTGCTTACAGAACCCAGCTCTTACCTTGATAGCTACTGGATACACCGTGGCTCCTATTTCAAAACTGCCTTTTTTAAACATCATAACCGAAGTGTTGTTGATGCAAGTACCTTAAAGGAAAGAACACATATGTAGTACATGTAAATAAAAAGTAGCAATAACAACACATATGTAGCCTTACAGAGCATTTTTTTTAGATGGGATCAGTGACCCACTATTTGAAAGGTGGAAAGAGCCAAAAGAAAAATAATAAAAAAATAAATAATGAAGCCCAAATGAAAAGTTGCTTAGCATTGGCCAATCTAGAACATACTAAAAGTGAATGAAAGGTGAACCATCCTTTTATTAGATATTTCATGTTCATTGCTCCTGCCTTACCTTCGGGAAATATAAGAATAGGCAACTTGCTTTTATCTTGCACATGATCCGTAAGCCTAAGGAGAGGAGCAGAGACAGAGATAATTGGGAAATGTGGGCAGAAGAATGAAACAATACGATTTTAAAACCTAATAAGAAGAGTATAAACTAAAACAAGATACAGCACTGTAAAGAGGAAGGACCAAGGGTAAGACAAAAGACATGGAGATACTGGCATAGTCAAATGCAAAACCGAAGAACTGAATAGATAGGTATATAAAACAAAGGGATTTAGGAAAAGAAGAATAAACCATTATATAATACAATACAAAGATGGTCAGTGTGTTACCCTACAAACTACACAGCCCTCTCCTCCATTATTACTCACCTTTTAGCAACAAGGTGTCTGTCCTTCACCTCAGAGCGCTCAAACCAGACATGTGGACAGGACTTCACCATGGCTCTTTGGATTACTCCCAACAGCCCCCCATGCACCTGGCCCACCTACAGAAGTGGTTAGTAAAAAGATTCATAATGAGTCAAAGCACAGGATGATGATGATGACCCCCTGCCCAGTGTTCAGTCACAGCTCACCATAGCATAGTATCCATCACTGGCTAGGATGATCACATCTATTGGAGATGTATGATTGGCCACACAGATGCCCCCTTTCCTGGGCCGATTTTCACTTTAAGGAAGAGAAATACATTCAAGATTTTGTTTAAAAGGATACTGTCATGGGAAAAATAAAAACGCATCAGTTAATAGTGCTGCTCCAGCAAAATTCTGCACTGAAATCCATTTCTCAAAAGAGCAAACTGATTTTTTTTATATTTAATTTTGAAATCTGACATGGGGCTAGACATATTGTCAGTTTCCCAGCTGCCCCCAGTCATGTGACTTGTGATCTGATAAACTTCAGTCACTATTTAATGCAAGTTGGAGTGATATCACCTCTCTCCCCTTCCAACCCCCCCCCCCAGCATCCTAACAAAAGAACAATGGGAAGGTAACCAGATAACAGCTCCCTGACACAAGATAACTACTGCCAGGTAGATCTAAGTACAGCACTCAATAGTAAAAATGACCCGAGATGGCAGCCTACACATCGATAATTTTAAAAAATACACTTGTTGGTTCAGGAATAAAATTTTATATGGTAGAGTGAATTATTTGCAGTGTAAACCATGTAATTTAGAAATAAAAACTACACCATAAAATCATGACAGAATCCCTTTAAGCACATCGCAGTTGTTATTCCAGAAGAAGACTGGTTAAAAAGATGGGTGCAACAGGCAGGGTTGCCACCTTTAAAAAAAAAAAAAAAAATACCGGCCAGTGGTGGGTGGATAATAAAGAGGCAGAGCCAGCGGCGTAAAAAGGGGCGGGGCCACATCACAGAAGCCAAAGGAAATGTACGTTTTTACTGGAGGGCAAGGGCTTTTGTAAAGGGTATTACAAATTACCGGCAGCTACATTGCCGGTAAATTTGTAATAACCGGCCCTGGCAGGTGTTTTATCGACTAGGCCGGTAAAATACTGGCCGGGTGGCAACCCTAGCAACAGGAGAAGAACTATGCTAGACTCTGTAAATATGTTCAAGGTTATGACCTTGTTCCAGCTGGACTAGGCTTTATCACATGATTCGTGGTTTATAGTATACAAAGTAACCCTATAGGAGTACTGCTGGGTGTCCTATCTTGAGAAGCAAATACAATACATACAGTGGGGGAAACATACCTGCCATGATAGGTTATAATAGCAGTAAGGGCACGCACACAGATCCGGTAACACATCAGATGAACATGCTTACTCAGGAACTCCTTAAACCTGCAAGACGATGGTACAATATTACATCACATTTAGGGGCAGATTTATCAAGGGTCGAAGTGAATTCGAGGGAATTTTCGAAGTAAAAAATTTCGAAATTCAAAGTAATTTTTTGGATACTTCGACCATCGAATAGGATACTGCGACTTCGAATTTACTTCGATTCGAAGTAAAAATAGTTTGAATATTCGATCATCGAAGTACTGTCTCTTTAAAAAAAACTTCAACTTCAATACTTCGCCAAATTAAACCTGACAAAGTGCTATGTTAGCCTATGGGGACCTTCTACAACCATTTTCTAAGTCTTTACACGTTGAAGTAAAACCGTTCGATTCGAATGATTTAATCGTTCAATTGAACGATGTTACTTCGATTGTTCGATGGCCTAATTCGGTGAAAAATACTTTGACTTCGATATTCGAAGTATTTTAATTCAATGGTCGAATTTCGAAGTATTTTTTACTTCCAAATCCGACCCTTGATAAATCTGCCCCTTAACTAACAATGTACTCAATTTGTTCAAAACCTCATGTTGAGCATTCTCTGCTGAGTTTCAAATTGGAAGCAAAGTCAGAACATGAACTATCCACCAGAAGCATTTTTATAAATGGACAAACAGGAACATACAAACCTATTATCTCCATGTGCAAAACCAAGGGGGTTATTTACTAAACTCCGAATGCAAAAATTACGAAAAATGTGTGATTTTTTTTTCCTACTAAAATCGGACTTTTAAAAAAAAAAAAAAAAAAATCTTATTAAACCCTGAGGATGGAAAAGTCAGAATCTCAAAATCCGGCATCTCAGACCTGTCGAGGCTGCATATAAGTCAATGGGAGAAGTCTCAATGATTTTTTGATGTGCGCTGGGTTTCATGTAAACAAAAATCTTGAAAATCAGACTTTTTCCCACAAAGCAAATGTTCAGGAAAAATGTAATAATAAATAAGTGTAAAAAAACCGAGCGGATTTCATCTCAGTTTTTAGTAGAAAATACTGAGATAAATTTGGACTTTGATAAATAACCCCCCCAAGTTTCGGCTGGAAAGGTGAAACACTTACTGACGTTACACTTAAAGAAACAGTAACACCAAGAAATTAAAGTATTTTAAAGGAATGACAATATAATGTACTGCTGCCATCCAATAGTAAAACGGTGTGTTTGCCATAGAAACATAACTACAGTGTATATTAATAAGCTGCTGTGTAGCCATGGGGGCAGCCATTCAAGCACAGGATACTCAGTAGATAACAGATAAGTTCTGAAGAATCCCATTGTATATTCCTGAGTTTATCGGTTATCTGCAGTGTATCCTGTGCCTTTTCTCTTTCTTCAGATTTGAATGGCTGCCCCCATGGCTACACAGCAGCTTGTTTATATAAACTATAGTAGAGGCTGTGAAGCAAACACACTAGTTTTACCAGTACAGGGCAACAATACATTGTATTTTCTTTACTTTAATACACTTCCATTTTTTGGTGTTACTGTTCCTAAGAGTAGTGGAAACTGCTTTCTGTCTTAACGAACTGCACTTCACCATCTGGCAATCTCATGGATTAGCCCAGGTTTCCCAGTAAAAGATGGAGCTGCTTGAGTTGGGCTATGGCTGCAGGTTCAAGTGAAAGTACTTTAATGCCAGAGGATACAATAACAATGGCATGCTCCCTTCTTTGAGGCAACAGTTTGGAGGAAAGAAACTAGAAGCGGTTGAAGCGCACGAAGTGTGGATAGGAAACTATGCCAGTAATAAACCAGGGCTTATTTCAAGCCTCCGCTGGCATTTACTGCTATGACTGATCTGTTTACAGAAGTTGAAGACATATGACCTGCAGCAAGAAATAATTAACTCTCACAAACCTTCCATTGGGCAGGAACCCCACTACAGTAGTGCCGATAACCAGAAGACTGACTCCTGTAATAGCCAGAGCAACTCTAGGGACAGGGGGAAAGAAAGATGCAGACTGTTAATAAGATTCCCTGTTTTTTTCCGATAGACAAAAACATGCTGTAAGCAAACGAAAGCCACAATGTTAGGTACATAGAAACTTTGCTAAAACCAAAGTTTTAGTCCATTGCATTTGGTCCTATTGCTACTACACTCAAATATCTCACTGCATAAAATGGAACAAGGGTGCCTGCATCCAGTGAATTCTATGGCTGAAGTGCATGATACATGCAGCACATCCAATAGCTACATCAGACTGACCAAGATGTAGAGTCCTGCAGTGGGTCTTGTAGCCACGGGTTAGCCACAAAAAAAGCAGGTACCCTGCAGGACGAGGGTAGGATTTTCAGGTGCGGCGTATAGATGCGGGTCAGGATGCAGGTCTCATCTAAATTTCTTATCTTATGTTACATTATCAATATTTTACTTGCGGATAAGGCAGTTGCACAGGGCGGGGTCGGGTAGCGGATGAAAGTGGGTAAATATGCGTGTTGCAGTTCAGGGTCTTATTAATAGGTTCCATGCAGGATTGTACCAAGAAGTACCGTGATGCTGGAAAAACCTTGAAAAAATAATATGGATGCACCGAATCCACTATTTTGGATCCTTTGCGAAAGATTTGGCGAATACAAAGCTAATCAGAACCCTAATTTGCATATGCAAATTAGCAGTGGGAAGGGGAAAACATTTTTAACATCCTTTTTTGTGACAAAAAGTCATCTGATTTCCCTCCCCTAATTTGCATATGCAAATTAGGATTTGGATTTGGTTCGGCAGAAGGATTCGGCCGATTCCAAATCCTGCTGAAAAAGGCCGAATCCCAAACAGAATCCTGGATTCGGTGCATCCCTAAAAAATAAGCAGCTTCACTCCAGCCAGGAAAATGCTTGTTTGAACACATAATGACCTGCTAAATGATGACATGATATGGATGTAGCAGTTACCTGAGGGGTAGCAAGAAGGTGTAGCGCACTAGCATGCCCAGCCCCCACAATACTGTGAGCCGGACACTGATGTGCTGAAAGTTGTAGTTGGTTCTAGTAAGTAGGTTCCAGGTCTCCAGCTCCTCGGCTGAAAAGCGTTGCGTCACCTCGTCGTCCATGATGCTCTCCATGCCCTGTCGACAGAAGTAAAAGATGTCCGACAATTCAAACTCTGGCTTGTCCAAAGAGCGCCCATTGCCACGCAGCTCCCAGATTCCTTCCTCAAGGGAAGTGCTCTCCTTGGCAATAATCCCTGGGGGTGAAAAGGGGGAAATATAGAGGACCACAATGCAACAAAGGAACCAACAAGACGAGAGAAAGAAAGAAAATACAGATTCAAAAGTAGACAGGAGCAGTGGGAAAAATAAAAGAAAATTGAAGAGTAGAAAAGGTAATGTGGAAAAAAAAAAAAACCAGCAGATGGTAAGCAGCGAATCCAGAACAAAAAACAAGAGCATAATGGCTGGCATACCTGGTGTGGATAAAGGGAACAAAGGGGAAAACACTAACTCTCCTCCGCCCCCTCCATAAATGTATAATTCAAGTTACCGTCATTTCCCAGCTATAACGAAATGCTGAGCAGTAACACTACATTTACTCCCACTATGAGGCATGCAGGAATACATCATAGAAACCCTGATGAACACCAAATTCTGCAGAAAGAACCAGCCAGTACAAGTATGGGACCTGTTATCCAGAATGCGCAGGACCTGGGGTTTTTGTAGATAACGGATCTTTCTGTAATTTGGATCTTAACTTAAGTCTACTAGAAAATCATGTAAACATTAAATAAACCCAACAGACTGGTTTTGCCTCCAACAAGGATTAATTATATCTTAACTTTTAGTATGTTATAGAATGTCCCATTCCTAGCGAAATTGCAATTGGTCTTCATTATTTATATTTTCTAGTTTTCGGGTTATTTCGCTTGCTCTTTTGCCTCTTTCCAGCTTTCAAATGGGGGTCACTGACCCCATCGAAAAACAAATGCTCCATATACAGTAGCTTCAAATGTCTTGTTATTGCTACTTTTTTATTACTCCTCTTTCTATTCAGGCTTTCCTATTCATATTCCAGTCTCTTATTCAAATAACTGCAAAAGGTCCAAATTCCCCTGGCAACCAGATTGCTGAAATTACAAACTGGAGAGCTACTGAATAAAAAGCTAAATAACTCAAAAACCACAAATAATAAAAAATGAAAACCAATTGCAAATTATCTCAGAATATCACAACTCTCTACAACATTAACTAAATGTTAACTCAGAGGTGAACAACCCCATTTAATGCGAATTATTTCAGAATATCACGCTCTATATCAAGTTAATTTAAAAGTGAGCAACCCTTTAAATTGGGATCAAGTACAAGCTACTGTTTTCTTATTACAGAGAAAAAGGAAATCATTTTTAAAAAATTGGATTATTTGGGAGCAGCCTTTCCGTAATTCGTAACTTTCTGGATAACGGTTTCCGAGATAACAGATCCCATACCTATACAAGGTAGATCGCATGCCTATGCACTCAATCCACATATACTCATAATTTGTGACTGCTATACACATCATTTACCCACATGTACACAGATATAGATATATATATACATACCATTACTAAGAGGTTTATATAGCGTGTGGCTGTTCTCCTTTACTCCTCTCTCAATACGTAAGGTTGCCCACTGCAGGAAACACATCACAGAGGGGGTATTGAATACAAACATACAACCAAAACCTCAGATGGCTACAGCTCATCTAGTAACCCACATCAAAGTATCATCATATATACTCACCGTGAAAATACGAAGCAGCGTCTTCATATACAGCCTGCGGATGCCAAACGATACACCGAATATAGCAGGCACAATGATAAACACAAGTAGAAGGGTGAACCACAGAGTGAGGGAGAGCCCCAGGAGGAGGCATACAACACTATCAAATGGGAGCAGGGAGCTCATCGTGATTGGAGACAAAAAAAAAAGAAGAGGGACTAGAAGGGGGGGGGGGGTGTTACACGCTGAACAGAATTGCAGATAACGGCCGGTGGTACTTTGCAGTCACTTATTCTTGAAGGAGAGCGTTGAGAACATAACGGTGATCGTGGCAGGTCTATGAAGTGATGGAACAACTTGCCGACACTTTCGTTTGTGAGGGAAACTTGCTGACAGTTGTGCAATATACTGTCCCAGCAGCTCCCTGTAAATAATGTCACTTCTCCAAAGCTTTGGTATGGATGCTTCAGTGTGTGTCTTTATGTCTTTCTGACAGAAGTCTGTCTGATACTTACACTGAGCTCCTACCTGTGGTGTCCATTTTTTTTGTAAAATTGTCCAAGGCAATGCTTCCCCATCTAGAACTGCCGGCGGGCACTCTCCGAGCCTTTATCTGACGTTACAGCACTCAGTGGCTTTTGACCTAGTCTTGATCCAGGCATCCCTCGGTGACCAGTGTTTGGGGGAGTGTAGGGCTCCTCCCCAGCAGTGCCACCCTCCTCCTTCTGGTGCCAACCTGTAAGAGACAGACACAGACAGCCGGCTGAAGGGCAGCAGCCAAGAGTCAGGGTCAAAAGGAGAAAGATGAAGAAATACAAAGAAAGTGTCATTCACAAAGAGGAAACATTGTGAGAGGGATAATTATCAGAGCATAAGCCCTCATGTACGTCACAGAGTGCAGCGCAGGGGAACAAATCACTCCACTATGAGTCACAATATTTATGTTTGTTGCCGGGCACATTTAAAGGAAAAACTTTACCCCCAAAATGAATACTTGAGCAATAAATGTTTATATCATATTAAGTGGCATATTAAAGAATCTTACCAAACTGGAATATATATGTAAATATTGCCCTTTTACATCTCTTGCCTCGATCCCCATGTTTATAATATTCTCTGTGCTGCCTCAGAGATCACCTGACCAGAAATACTGCAGCTCTAACTGTAACAGGGAGAAGTGTTGAAGCAAAAGACACAACTCTGTCAGTTAATTGGCTCATGTGACCTAACAAGTTGGGTTTGTTTGTGCCCACAGTGAAAAATAAGATCCCAGGGGGCGGCCCTTATTTTGTGAAATGGCAATTTTCTATTTAGGATTACCCAATGGCACATACTATTAGAAAAGTATATTATTATGAAAATGGTTTATTTACATGAAGCAGGATTTTACATATCAGCTTTTTATAGAGCCCTACATTGTTTGGGGGTATAGTTTTCCTTTAAGTCACATTTTAAAAAGACATTCCTCCAGAAAACTCCCTGTGTTGGCCTGTTCTTTCTTACAAAATGTACATAGCTTACATACTTCTAAAGTACAGCAGAAGTCTACCCTCAGGCAATTCTAAATTTAAACTATCAGTACAGGTATGGGACCTGTTATCCAGAATGCTCGGGTTCTGGGGTTTTTTGTATAATGGATCTTTCCGTAATTTGGATCTTCATACCTTAAGTCTACTAGAAAATCATACAAACATTAAATAAACCCAATAGGCTGGTTTTGCTTCCAATAAGGATTAATTACATCTTTGTTGGGATCAAGTACAAGCTACTACTTTACTATCAAAAAGGAAATAATTTTTAAAAATTTGGTTTATTTGATTATAATGGAGTCTATGGGAGATGTTAATTCGTAACTTTCTGGTTTACGGGTTTCTGGATAATGGATAAACAATAGTTGCACAAAATCTTAGCAGCTTTTCAGTTGGTCCTTTTTTGCTTCTATCCAACATGATACTGGCCATCAAAATCCAGAATGAGTGTAAAGGTGGCCATACACACACACACCTTTATTAATGGTACAACAATCTTTGCATGTGTGGTGGGAGACAAGGCGACAGATATCGGTAAAAAGCCTTTGATATCAGTCGTCTTGTCACTTGGGCTGGACTGAAAACGTTGATTGGGCACCTTTGAATGTTACTGAGCTAAAGATTTATTTTTTTTCGTTTTTACCTGCATATCTGATGATTCAGCTCTTAACATTAGTAGAGAGGATGAAAGATCTTTCCTATAACCAATGGTCGTAATTGTAGCATGTATGGCCACCTTAAAGGGGTGGTCCACATTTAAAGGGATACTGTCATGGGAAAAAAACATTTTCAAAACGTATCAGTTAATAGTGCTGCTCCAGCAGAATTCTGCACTGAAATCCATTTCTCAAAAGAGCAAACAGATTTTTTTATATTCAATTTTGAAATCTGCCATGGGGCTAGACATATTGTCAATTTCCCAGCTGCCCCAAGTCGTGTGACTTGTGCTCTGATAAACTTCAGTCACTATTTAATGCAAGTTGGAGTGATACTGAGCAAACTGAGCATGCTCATGCCCAGGGCAAGGAGGAACGCAGGAAGTCTGATACAGAAGCCCATGAGTACACAATAGAAGGAAAGAAATGCTGTGTTTCTTTTCACAGAGGACTCAGAGCAGCACTACTTTGAGGGTTTACTGGTGTATTTACATAGACCTTTCTGATAAAGCTTACTTTGTTTTAACCTTTCCTTTTCCTTTAACTTTTAGTATGTTATAGAATGGCTAATGCATTGCTAAGCAACTTTTCAAATGTTCTTCATTATTTATTTATTTAGAGCTGCTGAATAATAAGGTAATCAACTTAAAAACGACAAATAAAAAATTAAAACCAACTGCAACTTGTCTCAGAATATCTCGGTATATACTTTCTACATCATACTAAAAGTTAACCCATTGCCTGTATTTATATTTGGGACTTTATTTGGATTAATCGTCGCCTATTCTGTTTTATGGGTTTGTGCCAGGTTACTAGGGTAAATAAGCCCTAGCAACCGGTCTAACCAACTGAAAATGACAAGATGCCATCAAAGCCTAATAATGAACAGAAATACTGGAACTTCAGCACATGGGAGAATTTACAAGAAGCAGAGAGAGAGGAGGATATTTCACAATAAAAAATACAAATGTCACATTATTTTCTATATGTGACAGTTATACGGTACACGCCATGTTATTGGATGCACAAGCAGCAGCAGTATATAGTAGTGACCCCCAAATCAGTCCAGGGAGCAAATACTGAAGTTATTTGCAAACAGAAGAATAAAAACAAGCAGCTATCCTTTTATGGCCCTTAACACACTGCCGCTTCTAATTGTGTTACTTTGTGGTTGGGGCAGGGGAATTGGTCACACTTTAAGCAACTTCCCGGTTTTGTGACATAACACTACCACTGTATTGCTGCCATAAACTGGATTATTTCCCCCCAATACAATTGTTTTCTCTCTCTGTTGTCATAAAAATGTAGCAAGAGTTGGCCCCTGTCCAGCCAAGACTTCTACAGCCATGTGAGGCGATGGACAGATTGCCGATAGTGATGTGTGGGTCAAAAAAAAAAAACCCTGCACCCGCGCTTTCGGGGTCCTCTTATAGACCTGCGCCAACGATGACGTCACAAAAGGGGCGGGCGAGCAGACACGAGACTATAAAACCAGAACCCGGCGATTGAAGGTGGCTCAATCCGCACCCGCCCGCGAGGAGCAGTGTGAGGTTGACCCGAACCCGCCCAACCCGCAGGTATCGGGTCGGCCCACACATCACTAATCGCCAACTACTACATTGTTTCAATTGTAAGAACCTGCAATGCAGGGAATGAAATCACATGTACAAATACAATATAAATCATTGAAAACGTATGATTAATGCAGTCTGGATAGTCACTGGAAGGGGTGGTTTACGTTTCAGTTAACTTTTTGTATATTATAGATTGGCCAATTCTAAGCAACTTTCAATCAGTCTTTATACTATTTATAGTTATTTGCCTTTTTCTTCCTACTCTTTCAAGCTTTCAAATTGGGGTCACTGACCCAATCCGAAAATATATGCTCTGTAAGGGCAGAGACACACGCTCAGATCGGGGAGCTTAGTCGCCCAGCGACAAATCTCCTCTTCTTCGGGCGACTAATCTCCCCGATCTGCCTTCCCTCTGGCTAAAATGTAAATAGCCGGCATGATGGCACTTGGAGTGCTTTGTTTTCCGAAGTTGCCCGAAGTTGCCTCACGAGGAAAACAAAGCACTCCAAGTGCCATCCCACCGACGATTTACATTCTAGCTGGTGGGAAGGCAGTTCGGGGAGATAAGTCGCCTGAAGAAGAAGCGGCTAAATCTCCCAGAATCTGAGTGTGTCTGTGCCCTAAGGCTACACAATTATTGTTATTGATACTTTATAATACTTCTCTTTCTATTCAAACCTCTCCTATTCATATTCCAGTCTCTTAATTTAAATCAGTGCATGGTTGCTAGGAGAATTTGGAGCCTAGCAATCAAACTGCTATAGTTGCAAACTGGAAAGCTGCTGAATAAAAAGCTAAAAACAAACAAATAATAAAAAATGAAAACCAATAGCAAATGGTCTCAGAATATCACACTGCTTATATTAAAAGTTAATTTAAAGGTGAACAACCGCTTAAAGCACAAGGAAAGTCTAAAATAGAATAAGGCTAGAAATACTGTATTTTGTATACTTAACATAAACATGAACTTACTGCACCACAAGCCTAATCAAACAAATGATTTATGCTTTCAAAGTTGGCCACAGGGAGTCACCATCTTGTAACTTTGTTAAACATCTTTGCAAGACTAAGACTGTGCACATGCTCAGTGTGGTCTGGGCTGCTTAGGGATCGTCATAAACAAAGCTGCTTGAGTTCTGCATGGCTGGGAAGTAAGGCGGGGGCTCCCCCTGCTGTTCATAAGTATGATTGTTTCCCTGCTCAGCAGTTAGGGGCCATCTGACAATTCCTATCCACAGCAGTAAATGAAGGGAGAATTTCACTGCATACAGTCAGGTTTCTTATAAAAACAGTACACCATTTTTAATTAAAAGTATATTGGAGATAGGTTTCTTTTTCATTAAAGAAAGTAAAAATGGGATTTTATTTTTTTGCCTTTCCTTGTCCTTTAAAGGGTGATTTTATCACAAAAGTTTTACATGTGAGTTTATTTACAGCCGATGCAATGAAACTGATAACAGCGTCGATTTGTAGAATCTGAGATACTGGAGAGATAATCTTTTACTGACAGATAAGGATTAAAAGAGTCATTTGAAATAAAGCTATATAACACTGCTCTGGATGAGAATATGTCAAAGCTCAAGTATCACAAGAGAACTGGCAGCCAATCATTAGACATCTCCTGCTGAACTTTTTGACCTCCCGCATCGCAGGTCAGAAAGAGAGGAATTTGGAAGAATTGCCCCACGCTCTGCTATTTAATAAGTAACTCCATAAGCTGCTGAGTTCAAGGAGGGTTGCGAGACAGAGCCAACAAATTTAAGCAGTGATCCAGGCACAGAGCCAGGGCTACTAACACAGACACACCATAGAAATAATTAAAAGAATGGGGGGAGATTGCCAAAAGATCAGCTGACGAAAAGATGCAACAGTTGCAATAGTCAGCAGCAAGAAAGAGGAGATCTTACTTTAAACTTGCAATTTTATATTAGCAGTAAAGCTGCTCTATATATATATATATATATATATATATATATATATATATATACATACATACACACATACACACACAAACACAATGTTAAGCAGATGGACAAGAGCTTACACTCCTGTTAGTAGAGTTCCTGTCAGTCTATATCAGGAGTGCCCAACCTTTTTTACCCATGAGCCACATTCAAATTGCAAAAAGAGTTGGGGAGCAACACAAGCATGAAACAGTTCCTGTAGATGACAAACAGGGCTGTGATTGGCTATTGGTAGCCCCTATGTGGACTGACAGCCTACAGGAGGCTCTGTTTGGCAGTACACCTGTTTTTTATACAACCAAAACTATTCAACTGGTCTTCATTATTATTATTGTCGACAGTTTTTGAATGATTTGAATGATTTGCCTTCTTTAACTTTTTGCAGCTTTCAAATAGGGGTCAATGACCCCGTCGAAAATAAAAAATGCTATGTAAGGCTATACATTTATTGTTATTGATACTTTCTATTGCTCATCTTTCTAATCAGTCCTCTCCTATTCACATACCAGTCTCCTATTCATGTCAAAGAATGTTTGCTAGGGTAATTTGTATCCAAAAAGAATGTGAGGATCTCCAATAATAAAGAAACAAATGTAAAAAGTAGAAAAATGTATTAGGACATAACACCTAACGCGTTTCGTGCCTATTGGGGCACTTACTCGGAGCACAAACCCTGTTTCTATAGGGTAATTTGTACCCTAGCAACCAGACTGCAGAAATTGCAAACTGGGGAGCTGCTAAATAAAAAGCGAAACAACTCAAAAAGCGCAAAATAATAAAACAATGAAAAGCAATTGCAAATTGTCTCCGAATATTTCTCTCTACATTATACTAAATGTTAACTCACAAATGAACAACCCCTTTATAGGGATACGGTCATGGGAAAAAAATGTTTTTTTCAAAACGCATCAGTTAAGGGTAAAAAAACACCAAGGCAGTTTTAACTTATAATACGCAAAATTTTTATTCAGAAATTACTAACCAATTCTCTGCTTGCTCTCCTCTTCAGAAACGGCCACGATCCATCGTGCGGTGCTCGATTAATCCTCCATGGCTATCTCCTATAGAAGGCAGGGAGGAAAAATCGAGTGCCGCACTATGGATCGTTGCCCTCTCGCCGTTTCTGAAGAGGAGCGCAAGCAGAGAATCGATAAGTAATTTCTTAATAAAAACTTGGTGTTTTTTTTGTTAAGTAGAAACAAATTTCTACTTAAGCAGAAATCTGCACTGAAATCCATTTCTCAAAAGTATGGATGCACTGAATCAACTATTTTGGATTCGGCCAAATCTCCGAATCCTTCGCGAAAGATTCGGCTGAACTGAATCCTAATTTGCATATGTGGGAAGGGGATTTTTTTTTTTTACTTACTTGTTTTTTTGACAAACAGTCACGCAATTTCCCCCCCACCACAAATTTGCATATGCAAATTAGGATTCGTTCAGCCGGGCAGCAGGATTTGGCTGAATCCGAATCCTGTTGAAAAAGGCCGAATCCCGGACTGGATTCAGTGCATCCCTACTCAAAAGAGCATGCCCCCAATCACGTGATTTGTCCTCTAATAAACTTCAGTTACTCTTTACTGATGTACTGCAAGTTGGAGTGATATCACTCCCCTCCCTTGCCCCCCAGCAACCTAACAAAAGAACAATGGGAAGGTAACCAGATAACAGCTCCCTAACACAAGATAACAGCTGCCTAGTAGATAGATGTAAAGATTTTTAAAGATCTTTTCGTTATCGTGAGACGAACAATTATCTCGAAAAAATCGTATAAATGGACGATTTGTCCATCAACTAAAAAGACCATTTCAGGCGATATGCCTGCTTGGCCCTGCAAACATAGATAGATTGCACTGGGGGCGATAACATTTTTTTTAACCTGGCCAATCAATTTTCCGACAGATGGACGAAAAATCGTAAGATGTACGGTCGTTCATTTCCCACTAACATAACGATAATTTGACGGAGTGGTCAGATTTCACTAAAATTGGTCATTCACCAAAGAAAAATCTTTGCGTCAATGGGGACCTTAAGAAGAGCATTCAATAGTAAAATGCAGGTCCCACTGCGACACATTGAATAGGAGAAACAACAGCCTGCCAGAAAGCAGTTCCATACTAAAGTGCTGGCTCTTTCTGAAAGCACATGACCAGGCAAAATGACCTGAGATGCACCTACACACCTATATTACAACTAAAAAATACACTTGCTGGTTCAGGAATGACATTATATATTGTAGAGTGAATTATTTGCAGTCTAAATAGTGTCATTTAGGAATAATAAAACATAATGACTGCATTTAAGGAAGGCATGGAAGATGTAAAAGATGAGATTATAAGATTATTGAATAGGTTGTTTTTAAAGGACAAATAAAGGGTAATATCCTGGGGTACCGCCAATGTATAAAAACACTTTTTTTTATCCCAGACTAGTTCTCTATTAGAAGAGGAGAATTGTTTTGCATCTACTGTTCTACTCACTGGCACCCATTGCTCTGATTCAAGTCTGGCTCATTCACAACAATAGGCTGTCCCTGCTGGGCTAGTACATGTGCATTGTGCATACAGGATAAACCCACAACAGGAATGTTTTTTTAAATTAGAGTCAGCCTAAGAAAATGGCACCCCCCCTCCCAGGGATAATTGGATTGATCCTGTTTTAAGGAGAGAGCCTGGAGTCAGTGGGAATGTCTAATGGGACAGGGAATTGCAGGGAATGCGAGGGACAAACCTCAGGGATGTCCTGCTGCTAATCTTCCCCTCCAGCCAATGCAGAGAGCTGCAGTTAAACGAGAGCTGGAGGGCTACATAGTGAGTGTAATATAAATCTCATCAAGTTGATAAGAGTAATAAAGAGGGACCCCTAGAAATGTAAAGGGAGAGGCCGCACATGTACCAGTGTAACCCCCTGCGCTGGGCTTCAGCTGATTGTCAACTCCCGGCCGCCTGCTAGTGCTGGGGAGAGGAGCGCCCACAAACATCCACGCCCTGTCTGTATAAGGGATCTCTCCGGTTCTTACCCGAGTGCCAGCTCTTTCGCTGCCTACCTCCAACCTTTGCGCGATCCCGGCTTTTCACGTGACGTCAGCGACGTCGTTAGCGCGAGATCGCGGCAGGAAGATTGCGTAGCAAAGAGGCTACCAGAGAGAGTCAGGGGACACCCGGGACAGGCTAGAGAGGGAGGCGGCGAACGAGCGACCCCTTGCGTTAGACCTGATACACTACAAATAGGTAACGTCTTTCTTACGTCAAGGGCTCGCAGGCATCACCCGTTTGAAATAGGGCTTCCCCGAGAATTATCTTCACAAATGTCATTTCTCTCCACTTCTTTAGGGAGATTATAATAAAGTTGTGGCGTTTTTTAAAGCAGAACTAAAGGTAAAATCCCAAGGTAGTGCCTAACAAATCCAGGGCTCGTGATTGTTATCTTTAGTTCTACTTTAATACGCCAGGAGACTGGATTATAATGGCTGGGCCCTGCTGGCACCCCCTCTTCAAATGCCCCAGCTCACAGTACTGTAGGGACACATAGGGTTAAATGCCCCTATGGCTTTAAATCTCTACCCTTATTATTTTTATTATTATGTGTTTATATAGCGCCAACATATTGCGTAGCGCTGTAAAGTAAATGTGATTATACAACTAAATCACATGAATTATATGCATAGAACATATGGAGTTACATACATCACAATCAATACCGGTACAAAAGGAGAGGAAGGCCCTGTGCAGAAAGAGCTTACACTCTAAAGGGAAGGGAGTAATACACAAGGTGTGGGAGTGGGCAAGATCGAATTAAGTGGGTGAGAAATGTGGTATTGTATGTGGTGTTGCGTTTGGTAGTTAAGCAGAGTGAGGGTAGGCTTCTCGAAAGAAGTGCGTTTTTAAGAGATTTCTTGAAAGCAGAAAGGTTGGGAGAAAGTTGGACAGACCGTGGGAGAGAGTTCCAGAGGTGGGTGCAGCCCTTGCAAAGTCTTGAATGTGAGCATGTGAGGAGGTAATGAGAGAAGAGTTGAGTAGTAGGTCAGTAGAGGAGCGTAGTAAGCTGTCGGGTGAGTATAAAGAGATGAGTTCAGAGATGTAGGGTGGGGCAGAGTTATGAAGTGCTTTGAATGTCAGGGTCATTAATTTGAATTTGATTCTGAAAGGTAGCGGAAGCCAGTGCAGGGATTGACAGAATGGCGAGGCAGAGGAGGAGCGGTTGCTGAGGTGTATGAGCCTCGCAGCAGTGTTCATTATGGACTGGAGAGGTGACAGTCTCTGGAGGGGAAGGCCAATTAAAAGAGAGTTACAGTAGTCTAGACGTGATATGACGAGAGAATGAATAGGAATTTTGGCAGCGTCTTGGGTGATAAATGATCGTATTTTGGATATGTTCCTTAGGTGGAATTGACATGATTTAATAAGTGACTGGATATGAGGAGTGAATGACAGGGCAGAATCTAGGATAACCCCAAGGCACCGGGCCTGGGAGAGGGGGTGATAGTGGAATTGTTAACTATGATGGATACTTCCAGGATGTTAATGGTGTTAGTTGGAGGAAAGAGAACCATTTCAGTTTTAGAGAGGTTTGATTTAAGGTAGCGTTGCGACTTCCAGGTAGAGATAGCGGACAGGCAGGAGGAGACGCGAGTTAGGAGTTCTGGGTTGAGATCAGGAAATGAGAGATAGATCTGAGTATCGTCAGCATAGAGGTGGTAGTGGAAACCATACGAATTTATTAATTTGCCAAGGGAGGAAGTATAGAGGGAGAATAGTAATGGTCCCAGGACAGAGCCTTGAGGAACTCCAACAGAAAGACGTAGGGGAGAAGATGCTCCTCTGTTGTAGGAGACAAAAAACACCTGCCCGTCCCAGTCCCCAAGCCCCAACTGTGGTGCCAGGGCCCCCTATAAAAGTTTTTATTTAAAAAAAAAAAAATCATTGGTGCCAGGGACCCGTAAAATTTTTTAAAAATTCATTGGTGGTCAGGGTCCCCCAGAAGTTAAAAAAAACTGTGATGCCAGGGGCCCCCATAAAAGTTGTTTTTTTTTTTTTAAAATCATTGGCGCCAGGGACCCCATAAAGGTTTTTTTTTTTAAAATCATTGATGGTCAGGGGCCCCCCTTACAAATCAAAAAAAAAGCATTAGGGCCCCAGAGAATATTTAAAAAAAAGAATTGGTGACAGGGGCCTGTAAAGTATTTAAAAAATACATTGGTAGCTAGGGCTTTAAAAAAATAAAAAACGCACACATTGGTGTTCAGTAGAACTGAACTCTTGGCTTCAGGACTTCAAGTTCGGCTCGTTTTGTGACTTCTGGTCTTTTCGCAGCTTCGGGGGGGTCAAGTTCGGCTCTTTTCGTCACTTAGGGTCTCTTTGCAGCTTCGGGACTTCGGCAGATCGGCTCTTTTTGGCAGTTCGGGACTTCGGCTTTTCAGAAGGGGACTTACGAAGAGGTGGCACGGCTTTGGTGCTGCCAAGGGGGGCCTGGTTATTTAAAAAACTGCAGCACAGCCGGGCCCCCCTTCAAGCCCGGTCCCGCTACAGTTGTACCCTCTGTGCCCACCTGATGTGCGGCCCTGAGTTTAAGTATTTACATATCCAGTGTTCTTGGCCAAGAGGTGTAATGACCACTTCCTGCCACACTTCAATATAGTGTTTGGAAAGGGGTGGATGGATCTTCCTCTTTGGCTGCTGGCAGGGTTGCCAGGTTGGCTGGTTTCCAGCCAAATTGGGCTACTAATTTAAAGCCCAGGCAGGTTTTGAAAGTACAAACTAGCAAAGGTACGTTTTTGGGATACTTTTTGGACCTTTGGCTGGGTTTTACTTCAGAAACCCTAATGTGGCAAATCTGCATCTCCCAGTAAATGTTGTGTAATGTAGTTTTTGTTTAACTTTTGCCGACTGCCACATTTAATGTAAGACTACAATACCCAGCATGCAATGGGACTGACTTGTGTAGAAGTCGGGAGTTACCAGATTTTGGACTCTGTACCCAAGTCTCCCATCTCTTGTAAGTATTCTCACATTTTCCGGTGACTTTTCTCAATTTCAGACAATTTTTGGTCAAAAATCTGTTGGCCACCAAAATGTCTAGAGGTTGACTTGTTTTATAGAAATTGTATATAAATAAGGGCCCTTATAGGGGCCCCTATACCTCCTCGCCCCCCTCTGTAGTTACGCCCCTGGTGAAGGGGGCAAATCATTCCCATTTTGCTTCATGTAAAAATGTCCAAATCAGTAAAAATTGATTATTAAAATTGAGTATTTTCACATCTATTCAGTTAAAGACTTTTTATTCACTGCACATATTGTGCTATTTTTTGGCTACTTTTGAAGTGTCTCTTGGCTAGTTTTGGGCTGCTTTTGTAGCTGGCTTTGGCTGGTTTTGGAAATTAGACCTGGCAACCTTGGCTGCTGGTGTCTTAACCATCTGGATGTTCCCATTGAGCCTGGGTACACCAAGGCCCAGTAAAGCCATTGCCCTAAAGGGACCAGCACCTTTAATATCTGAGTCAGGGACCAGGGAAGCCCGTGAACGAGGTTAGCTAGAGACAGGGTTATATCTGTTATAGACTCTCTAGAAGAGTGAGCTAGAGATTACAGCTAGTAAGGATCTGTAGCTTCCCAAGGCTCCTAGATTGCCTTCAGTGAATGAACACAGTGGATAGGGCGTCAGGCTTAGACTTCTTCTCCCTAACCACTGGGTGGGATCTGGACCACTTCAAGGTATAGCTGCCTGGGATTCCTATTACTACTTGACTACAATTCCTGTGGGAGTCACATTCCTCAGCTGTATCATCCTTTGCCTCTCAGCACTGCTAATACTACCTGCATATACCTCATATGACTGTAAGTAAAACTGGGCATATTTGTCTTGAACAAATAAACTGTTACTCTTTTGTTTCACCATAAGAATCTCATGGCGTCCATCTTTTCCTATTTTATTGGTAGCCTGTGGCAAACCTCCTAACATTTTGGAAATAAAAAGAGGGACAAAAATATTTGCCGCGCTTAGCGAGGCGAATTTTCTTTGACTCACAGAAAGCCTCTGAGGAAGTCGATAAGCGACGAAACGCGTAAGGCATAGGTGGCTGACGTCTAGGAAGTAACTAGCGGGGTGAAGGCAACGTGGGTCGGAGCCTGAACTTCAAACCACTAGGGATGTAGCGAACTGTTCGCCGGCGAACTAGTTTGCGCGAACTTCGACTGTTCGCGTCCGCCGAATGTTCACGAACGTCGCGCGACGTTCGCCAATATGAGTTCGCGTTCGATTCGAACAAAAATCGTTCGACCATTCGACCATTCGATTCCTTCGACCGCTAAAATCGAAGGATTTTCGTTCGAATCGAACGATCGAAGCCATTCGATCTAATGAAATCATTCGATCGAATGGCTTCGATCGTTCGATTCGAACGAAAATCCTTCGATCGAACGATTAAAATCCTTTGATCGTTTGAATCGAACGATTTTGCGGATGTTCGGCGTTCGCGAACACATAAACGGCAGTTCACTACATCCCTACATACCACCAAAGACACTTGGAACAGCACAAACTTAAACGGAGAAAGATGTTATGCCTGATTTAACCACTTAAATGTGAGTGCAACCGATTGGTTTTTATTGTTGTAGAATAAAAAGGATTTTACATTATATTTGCGGTTTTACCTCCTTCTAGCAAGAGAGAATACTCTACTGCTCCATTTCTGCAAATTCTTGATGTGCACATGTTATTTTTAAACGTTTGTGAGTACCCATCCAACACCCACACGTGGTGAATTTTAAAGGGTAATTGCACCAAAGGTATATTTGGGAATTTATGAAGTTGTGGAACTACAACGCCATAAGGAATTACTACACTATAAAATGCCCCCTTTTTCTACTTTTTTCCCCTGAGCTCCTTTTAGCGCTGACCTCTGTAAACTTTGGATTCCTATTTATTTACATGAGGAGAAACGAGGATTGTTGGGTCGGATAACAAAGGGGAAGATCCAGAAACTTTTGTAATTTTTTTTACAGCAAATTATGAAAGTTTAAAAACGTTTCTGTGTTTTTTTTCCAGTCCTTTAAGCTGTGAGTATAACTTTTCCCAAAGGACCTCCTTATCTAAATTGTTACAATTACTTATTTGCTTATCTCAAAAGTGTTACAAAGTATCTTATTTGCACCTGTTCGCTGTTCTGGGCTCTCTGCCAAAGGCCAATTAAGTTAGAAACTTTGTTTCTCTTTCTGGCTGTTCAGTGCAGAGAAAGTCGGGACTTTCAAGTACAAAAGCAGGACTGCGGATTGAGCTGTTAAAAGCGGGACTGTCCAGCTGAAAACAGGACAGTTGGGAGGTATGGCCTGTGGTAGTTGTAGTTACACTACACCACATCTGAAATCTTCCACTTAGTGAAGGCCCTAGCCTGAAGTGTTGAGTCACATGTATCTATCTATCACTAGCTGGACATTAGCTACTTTTGGTCTCCCTAGTACAAGTTAGCATTACAGCACTTTACAGCAGCACTTTACAGCAGTGTTCCCTAGCAGCATGCTTTTGCCTGTTCCCAGATTAGTCATAGTCCTCCTCTTTTTTTGTGTTTTTTTTAATTATTTTGATTTTTGTTTAGCAGCTCTTCAGCTTGGAATATTAGCAGCTATCTGGTTGCTACGGGTTTACCTTAGCAACCAGGCAGTGGTCTGAATACAAGAGAAATAGTAATAGTAAAAACTAGCAATAACATTGTAGCCTCACAGCAATAGGGCTCAGCGGAAGTGGAAGGCGGCAGGAAAGGAAGGCAAATAATTCTAAAACTAAAAAAAAAATATTAACTTTTCAAGACAAATTGAAAATTAGCTTAGAATAAGACATTCTATAACATATTGAAAGCTTACTTAAAGGTGAACTACCCCCTTAAATGGTAGTATTACATCTAGGGGCAGATTTATCAAAGGTTGAGTTGAATTTTCGAATGAAAAAAATTCAAATTTCAAGCTATTTGTTTTTGTAATTTCGACTAGGGAATAGTCCAAATTCGATTCGAAAAAATTAAAAATTCCAATATCGTAATTTATCATGTACGGTCTCTTTAAAAATTTGACTTTGACCATTCACCATCTTAAACCTGCTGAATTGCTGTTTTAGCCTATGGGGGACCTCCTAGAACCTATCTGGAGTTAATTGGTGGACTTTGAAATCTTCGAAATGTTTGGGGAAAAACTTCGAATCAAATTCGATCAAATATGGTGTTCCTTCGATTTGTACCATTCGAATTCGGCCGAATACGGACCTACTCAATCAAAAACGGACCTATTCGACCAAAAAAAAACTTTGGTCTTTTTGAATTCGATTTTCTACGTTTTTTCAATTTGAAGTTCAACCCTTGATAAATATGCCCCATAATGTTTATTGGTTTTCAGAAATGGTTTTATTATTATTATTTAATCAAAGGGATTTCTCATCTGAAATGCCTCCTAAAAACTAATCCTAATATCCCAAGGTTAAAGCCCATCTTTTGCTTTTAACCCTAATGTTCTTGCCCTGTGACTGCTTCTTGACTGTTACAAGATGAAGAAGGCAGAATTACTGGACTCATTTTCAGGTGCAGGAGGATTCCTCTCCCTATTAATTTCTAGCAGCTGCTGTTACTTCTCCACAAAGCAGATGGCATGCAAACCGCAATATAAACACCTAATAACAGTATAATAAAAGGTAAACCTAATTGCAGTCTTGAAAAAGATGTTTCAGATGGGTGAGGCACAGGTGTTGTCTACAACTGACATAAAAAACAGAACTCAGGAATAGAACGCGTTTCATACCCACCGGTACTTATTCATAGGCCTAAGTACCGGTGTACGAAACGCGTAAGGAGAAACATCAATTGGTCAGTATGCCTACTTTGGAATATTTATGCTCAATAAAGAATTCTAGAATGTTTTGGAATATATTTTTGGACCTGATATACTTATGAGTAGCCCTCAAAAAAATCATGTAACATAGCTTGGGGTTCTTTTCTAAGCACCTTTGCAATTTCCATTATTCTTTTCCGTTTCAGAGGTCAGTTCATGCAACTGTTCTATTATCAGAGAGATATACATTTAGAAGGAAAAGTGTTCTGATGTTGTTCTGCTAAGGAAGGAGATGGAAAAGGCCTTTGCTGATCTCTTTGCTGAACAAAGCAACATCAGAACACTTCTCTGTTTTCCTTCTGAATGTATATTTGTCTGACAGTACAATCAAAAGAGCTGACCTGCAGGTGGCGCTGTTACACAATTCATTAAATTTGCAGTTAATAAAAAGTTAAAGCGGACCTGTCACCTACACATAAAAAGCTGCATAATGAAAGTCCTTTGCAAATTAAACATGAAACACAATTTCTTTTTTTCATTAAAACATCCATACCTGTTAAAAAAGGTATTTAAATATTTAAGCTAGGGATGTACCGAATCCACTATTTTGGATTCGGCCGAACGCCCAAAGCCTTCGCTTAAGATTCGGCCAAATACCGAACTGAATCCGAATCCTAATTTGCATATGCAAATTAGGGGTGGGAAGGGGCAAACATATTTTACTTCCTTGTTTTGTGACAAAAAAATCTAAAATTTGAATTTTGAAATGTATCATGTACTGTCTCTTTAAAAATTTGACTTCGACCATATGACATTTAAAACCTGCCAAATTGCAGCTTTAGCCTATGGGGGACCTCCTAGAACCTGTTTGGAGTCAATTGGTGGACTTTGAAAAAAGTTTTCTTTACGATTCGAATTCGATCGAAAACAGACCTATTCGATCAAAAACGAACCTATCCGGCCAAAAAAATTTTCAAATTCTAAATTCAACCCTTGATAAATCTGCACCTTAGTGTAAGTTTATTTTGCTCAGCTAACATGATAATAAAGAATTTGGACTTATTTCTTTAGGGTGACGGTCCCCTTTAAATAGCTCTAAAACAGAAAAAAAATATCCAGAAATCTGTTATCCGAAAAGTTCCAAATTATGGAAAGGCGGTCTCCAATAGACTACATTTTATCCAAATTTTTAATAATAAACAGTAGCTTGTACTCAATCCAAAATAAGATATAATTAATCCTTATTGGAAGCAGAACCAACCTATTGGGGTTATTTAATGTTTACATGATTTTCTAGTAGACTTAAAGGATCAGTAACATAAATTTTTTGGTTAAAAGATTTCTGTCGGCTGCCGATAATATCTCTGCATGTATTACAGTATTCAGTGGGAGACTGTCACTAGCTCTAGTCGGACAGAACTTTCATACGATTGATGTCAGGGGCAGAACATTGGTTGATCTGTTCTTTTTCTACTTTATTTGATCTGAATGGTTAGTGGCAGGTCGGGAGATGGGGAAGTCCGATCGTACGATGATTCGCATGATCGGATCTTTGCGTCTATGGCCAGCTTTAGCGATTTAAAAGTTTAATACGTCTTTGTGCTTTTTTTTCGTTCTACATTAAAAAAAATTGATGTTACTGATCCTTTAAGATGAAGATCTAAGTTACGGAAAGATCCCTTATCCAGGAAGTCCCAGGTCCTGAGCATTCTGGATAAAAAGTCCTATGCCTGTATTTATATTTTTTAGCACATCATTCAGCGGAATTCTCCATTCATACTTTTTTTGTCAGAACTTTTAATAAATGTCATGATATTTGTAGTTTTAGCGTTTGTGAGTTTAGTCGTGGTTTTAAAAACCTCTTAAACCACTAATATCAGCCTTTGATAAATAGACCTCTAAGTGCCATATATTATAAGACAGCGGAGGGAGCCAAAAATGGGCTCTTATGCTGTTTAGTTTGAGCTTCTGTGATCCCCAAAATAATGATAAATATTTTCCTACAATTAATAATAGTCATTAAAACAAGAGGTTCTAAGACAGTTTTAGGGTTGCAAAGGTGAAGAACATACCATTTTTATAGATAAAATGATGGATCTTTTACCCATAAACAGAAGATGAATATGATCATTTCAAAGTAGGCTACAGATATCAGTTTGATTCATGCAGCAAGTCGCTCAAGTGCAGCAAAAAATGAAAACCAATTGTAACTTGTCTTAGAATCACTCTCTACATCATACTAAAAGGTAAACAACCCCTTTAAATATAACATTTTATTAATACTCTCACTTACTTTCCACTTTGAGGCATATATTCAGTCAATAGACAGAAGAATGTTCCATTAGGAAGGCAGTATCGCTATTAGAAGGTATTAGCACTAAGCAGAAGGCAGAAAGGGTCGATGCCATTAATCAGATAACACGTTCAATAAGCAGAAATCAGTATCTCTCATTAGGAGTCAATCAGTAGACAATGGCAAAAAAAGTTCTAGGTGTAAAGTCGATAATTGTTCCTCTACCCTCGAAAGATCAGCTGCTGGGGATACATTGCCATGTGATTGATGACCCATGAAAATTAATATATGGTGCCTGACTTGAATTTTGGATATAAATGACATATTTATTGGAGCTCCCCATGGATCCTCTCCAGCCAGTATCAGTGTTATGAATAACTGGTGGATGTGTTTCCTGGAAGTGCATTAAGTTGCAGAAGTTTGGACCTTAAGCCAATCACAGCTTGTAATGGGTCTGTACCCCCAAAAGAGGGGGAATGGCTGGCAAATTGTGAGTGCCATGGTTCTCCGAGAAAGTCAAGTAAAAAGTTTCAGTGCAGGACCTCTCACACCCTGCAGAATGAAAAAGACACCTGGTGCACAAGGGTAGAGGCTCGGCCACCTCAAACTTGACAAAGGGGTTTTGTTCCCCGAAACGTTGCATTTGCACTCCACTTTGAAATAAAAATTGGAAGATTTCCTGTAGTCCTGTGTGCCACAAGTAAAAGCCATACTTTGCAAAAAGTAACTTTTCCAGTTACTTCCCATCTATTTTTCAAGATGAAGTCAAATTCCATATCTCCCCCCAATAAAGTAGATCTACCACTTGGGTTGCCACCTGGCTGGTATTTTACTGGCCTGGCCGGTAAAAATGTTGCTTGATGCCAATGTTATTTATAGGAAAAAAACAAAAATATAGGAAGGCTGGTATTTTTTTTTACAGAAAAGGTGGCAATGCTATCTACCACTAGTACCCTAATTTGGCGGTTTATCATCTGCTCCCGAGCCTAACCCACAAGCACTGGTATTTATAGGCCCATGCCCGACCTGCAGGCACAAAACTATAAAAGCCATGCCTAAAGGTGGAATTGGGACATAGTAAGACTGCATGGGTTCAGCCAAACCTGCCTGCAGCCCGCACAGGTTGTGCAGAAGTCGGCCAAACCTGCCCAACCCACGGGTAAACAGGTCCTGCAGGTTTCAGGCCGGCCCACACATCACAATCTACCATTAATTGGAAGGGATTGTCATAACTCGAGGTAATACCACTCAACTCATTATGAAGCTGTTGCACAGTGTTACCCATTAGAATAAAATGTTCACTTGACAATAAGTAGGGCAGTGAAACTTTATTGGCAGGAGAATGATAAATCAGGCTCAGAAGGTTTAGAGAGGAATACAGAATATATGGGAGAATTTAGGAAACAGGAAGACATTTGGAAAAACTAGTGATCTGAAGCAATAAGGATGCAATGAGGTTATAACCACAGGGAGGTCTGGACTGAGAATCAAAATAGGCCCTGGCATTCCAGGTACCCAGAGGCCTCAACAGGTCACATAGAGGCCCAAACAGCCCCCCACCAGCCCAATAAATAGTGAGTGTCTATGGCATCTTACAGCAGCCCCTCTGGAACTCACCGATTGCCAGTCCAGGCCTAACCACAAACTTAGGAGACCCAGTGCCAATATGGGGACAAAGAGTACAGAGACCTGAAGAGGATATGTATGCCTTTCCTAGGGTTTTCTGGATATGTGAAAGGGGTAGAAAACCTCTAGTTATGCCACTGTGGATTAAACTGGAGCTGTAAGAAAAGATTAAAAACCCCAAAGTCTGAGCATTTAGGTGCCTATGTTGGGTAGGAAGTGTGGATGCTTATTCATTTGGATCCTCTTCCAAACTGGTTATTAATTGTTACATATAAATTGCTGTTCATCATAGGACCGCTTCACTAGCACATCATTTGGGAAAAGGCTGAGTTAGGGATAGTTTGGGGCATTACAGAGCTGATAAGGAAAAATGATTAGCGTGACATTGGGACAGAAAGGGATAAAGGACAGGGATAACGAAGGAGAGAGAGAGAGAGAGAGAGAGAGAGAGAGAGAAAACACTAATGTGCAAATGAGATGGTTTGTACTGTCAGCATGACAAGTGGAAAGTCAGGTTACATAACAAGTAAATTCTATTATGAGATAAGTGGCTTCCACACATTAAAAGATTACATCCCCAGCAACCCCTGTGCAAATAAACCAGATCCGTGTCTTTAACCTGTCTGCAATCTACTGTATGACGCACCATGAGAAATCAGCCCCACCTCCATGTCAAGGAAAGTAAATGCAAATCTCAATCAAGCAACTGCCAGTCTAAATTTGGGGATTTGAGCTCTCTCTCTATCTTCAACCTGGTCATCAGATTGTGTGCTGAAGTAATCGCATTGGTAGATTGTTTAGCCATTAACTAATCTGTCTGTGTCACTGTATGTCTGCCTATGGTCCTGCTGATGGGGATGACACATCAGAATTTTTAAAAGCAAGTTAATAGCTCTTAAATGATACACTGTGTAAAATAAAATATTATATATATATATATATATATATATATATATATATATATATATATATATATATATATATATATATATATATAAAATATAATATGACCCTGAATATAAAGACAAAGAGATGGAGTAGGTCATTGAGGCCCTTCCCACCAGGGCTTTTAATCTATATGGGAAAGAGGGGGACACACATAAGATACAAGGTATAAAACTGTGTAATTGTATGCTGGAAAAATGTGGCAATATTATGTAAACTGATTAGACCTCCCCTTGAATATTGCCTTCAGTTCAGGAGACTCAGAATGACATTAAAGGAGAACTAAACCATAAAAATGAATGTGGCTAAAATGCCATATTTTATATACTGAATTTATTGCACCAGCCTAAAGTTTCAGCTCGTCAATAACAGCAATGATCAAGGACTTCAAACTTGTCACCATTTTGGAAAGTGTCTGTGACACTCACATGCTCAGTGGGCTCTGAGCTGCTGTTGAGAAGCTAAGCTTAGGGGTTGTGGCAAATTAGCAATTCTGA
Source organism: Xenopus petersii (assembly GCA_038501925.1). NCBI lineage: Eukaryota > Metazoa > Chordata > Amphibia > Anura > Pipidae > Xenopus > Xenopus petersii. The sequence continues at coordinate 137,723,115 of CM076676.1, read as the reverse complement.
TGCTTATTGTGCTGGTTTCTGAGCTGCCATGTAGTAATTATCTGTATTAATTACTAATCAGCCTTATATTGTGACATCTCTATTCTATGTGTAGCTCAGTAAGTGACAGCAGCACAGAGCATGTGCAGTGAATCAGCAGAAAAGAAGATGGGGAGCTACTGGGGCATCTTTGGAGACACAGATCTTTACTGCTAAAGGGCTGTGGTTGCCTTTGGCTGGTACAAAAGCACAAAACATAATGTACAACATTTCTAGCTACTTCTTTAGTTACGCGTAGTTCTCCTTTAAGGGATAGCACTCGGAGTTCTTCGTTTTCCGTAGTAGCTGAAGTTTCCTCGTGAGGCAAGTTAGGGTGACTTAGGAAAACGAAGAGCTCCGAGTGCCATCCTGCCGGCGGTTTCGATTCTAGCCGGCAGGGAGGCAGTTCGGGGAGATTAGTAACCAGATGAAGAGGCGATTGGTCACCGGGCAAAAATCGCCCCGAATCTTCTTGTGTGTCTTTGCCCTAAATAGTAAAATCCAGGTCCTACTGTGACACATTCAGTTACATTGAGTAGGAGAAACAACAGCCTGACAGAAAGCAGTTCCATCCTAAAGTGCTGGCTCTTTCTGAAATCACATGACCAGGCAAAATGACCTGAGATGGCGCCTACACACAAATATTATAAATTAAAAATATATATACACTTGTTGGTTCATGAATTAAATTTTATATTGTAGAGTGAATTATTTGCAGTGTAAACAGTGTAATTTGGAAATAAAAACTACATCATAAAAATCATGACAGAATCCCTTTAATGTAGAGCCCATTCTTACCCACTGCCTTGTTTCTGCAGTAAGAAATGTTAAAATATGAGAACGCTGGTGCTAAAGTTTAAGGGCTTTAGCACATGGGCAGATTCGGGGAGATTTAGTCGCCTGGCAACTAATCGCCTCTTCTTCGGGGCGACTTCGAGCCGAGCTGCCTTCCCCCTGCTAAAATAAAAAATCGCCTGCGGCAATGCACTCGCATTGTGAGGCGACTTCTGGAAACCGAAGAGCCATGAGTGCATTGTCGCAGGCAATTTTTTATTTTAGCATGGGGAAGGCAGCTCGGGGAGATTGTCGCCCCGAAGAAGAGGCGATTAGTCGCCAGGCGACTAAATCTCCCCGAATCTGCCTGTGTGCTAAAGCCCTAAAGGGTCTGTTAGACCATAAAACCTGAACGAGACCTTGAGCCTTGTGTTTACCCAAAGCCCCAAATTTCTAGCCTGACCTTGGCTGTCAATGGCAGCCTAGTCTTGTTCTCCCTACTAAGCTGCTACACTCTTGATCTTTAATCCTCGACAGAGCTTCATCCTGTTTGAAAATGAGATTAGTGCTGTTTGTGGCTGCTGAACTGCTTCTGAAAATGGAGCAGATTAACCCTTTCACTGCCAGGGACACCAATAATGACCCACTATACCAGGACCAGAAAGGATCCAGTAATTGCACGCAGTGATCTCACTTATGGGTAACTGCATAGACATGGAATAATGTGCCCCCCTATTGTAAAATATTAGTATATAAGAGTCAATAGGGATAAGTCCAAGTGCAGCCGGCTAAATGGCAGATAGTCCAAGCAATGATAAGAAACCCAAGGTGTGCCATGGGCCTGATGGAAATTGCTCATGTTTTTACCTCTCGGCACCTGCATATGTGATCGTTGTTTGTAAACTGCAACCGACTGAGTTGCCAATTTTTACCATTCAGTACAAGGCTTCTTGTTTGGACAGGTTTCCAGGCTCTCAGCAGTGCTGCATAAATACCCGCACGGCCTGCAGCTTAAAACATTCAAATGGGCCTAATCCTGGAAGTCATTTTATTTAGTTATTTATTTATTACATTTAGGGTATTTAACCATAACCCACAAGACCCAACTCACCCCAAAAAAAAAAGCATTGGTCCTGGTAAAAAGGTTTGAGCCTATGATTAAGTGCTGTATAAGCACAAATGCTTAAGGCTGTTGTAATGATGGTTTTTATTTACTTTTTTTTTAACTTTTTTTCTGCTTTTTCTTCGATGTCCTGTTTTATGGATCTTTTACTCCTTTTTTTTACTCCTTTTTCTGCACCTTTAGGGTTTCAGTCGTCCCCTAGCTGAAGTTCTGTGGCTGGACCACTTTATAACAGTGACTTACTTCACATTTTTCTGGTTAAAGATTTCCCAACATCCTTTGTGCACCAGGTGTAGATGTGATTGTGGCACTGGGAACCCTACGTTTAATGTCACTAACATCACCTTAGTTGTACAGGAATGGGATCTGTTATCTGGAAACTAGTTATCCAGAAAGCTCTGAATTGTGTAAGGCCAATTCTCCCATAGACTCCATTTTATCCAAATAATTCAAATTTTTAAAAATGATTTCCCTTTTCTCAGTAATAATAAAACAGTAGCTTGTACTTGATCCCAACTAAAATATAACTAATCCTTATTGGAAACAAAAAACAGCCTATTGGGTTTATTTAATGTTTACATGATTTTCTAATAGACTTAAGGTATAAGGGCTCTTACACATGACCGTTCCGACCTGCGCTCCCCTGCGTTCCGTTTTTTGGCGTTCAGCCGCAGGGGAGCGCAGGAATAGACGCAAGTAATTATTTGAAATGGGCCGGTACTCACTCAGGCGCGTGTAGGCGCCGAACGCAGGAAAAATGCAGCATGTTGCGTCTGAACCTGGTGAACGTCAAAAAAAGGAACGCAGGGGAGCGCAGGTCGGAACGGTCATGTGTAAGAGCCCTAAAGGTCCAAATTATGGAACAATCAATTATCCAGAAAGCCCCAGGACTCGAGCATTCTGGATAACGGGTCCTGTACCTGTACTACATTAATTGCATCCAAAAGGATCATTCTGATTGCCAATTAACACTTCAACCCCATGGAAGAAAATGGTATCACTAATATCACTAGTTTTCCTCTTAGATCACTATTTGTCCCTTTGTATGTCTTCTGTATAGGGCTGGTGGATTAATGAACAAAGTTAATTACCAGTCCTCAAGCTAATTATAACCTTCAAAGACATGAACCTGGCCTCCGGGACAGAGCACCGACGACACAGACAATGACAGTTGTTATTATTACAGCAAACATATGGGATTTTCCACTGACTAGACAAGTAAAAGGAAGCCTGAGGCACTACAACATGCCTTTCATAGAGCCCAAAGTATTTACTCGTTCAGTACAAGTCATATGTCAGCCATATATCACCTCCACTCTCAGCAGCTCTGCAGCAACCAAAATACTTAATGGACCAGCAGGAGAATCTAGCACAACAGATAATTTGTGATCCTATAGATTAAGCACGCACTGCCAAGAATAAACCTTATAGAGCAGTGGTCCCCAACCAGTTGCTCTCCAACCCCTTGGATGTTGCTCTCAGGGTCCTCAAAGCAGGTGCTTATTTTTGAATTTCAAGCTTGAAAGCAAGTTTTAATTGCATAAAAACTAAGTATAGTGCCAAGTAGAGCCCCTTGTTGGCTGCCTGTCAACATAGGGGCTACCGAATAGCCAATCACAGCCCTTATTTGGCATCCTAAGGGACTTTTTCATGTTTGTGTTGCTCCCCAACTCTTTTTTTACATTTGAATGTGGCTCACAGGTAAAAAAGGTTGGGGACCACTGTTATAGAGGGTATATAGGCCAGTGAACTCCCCGGTAACCTGTGATATCTTTACAATACACATATGAAGTCTATTATCATAACTGGTACTTATTGAAGTCACTTGTGTCAAATGACTAATTTGTGTTTGAAAACAAATAATGTTTTATAAAATATGAAGATATTACACTTAGGCTTGAGAAGGGGACAGGGAGTAGGGCATGGATAAGCATAGTTAAAGGAGAACTAAAGCTTAACTAAAGAAGTAGCAAGAAATGTTGTACATTATGTTTTGTGCTTCTGTACCAGCCCAAGGCAACCACAGGCCTTTAGCAGTAAAGATCTGTGTCTCCAAAGATGCCCCAGTAGCTCCTCATCTTCTTTTCTGCTGATTCACTGCACATGCTCTGTGCTGCTGTCACTTACTGAGCTTAGGGACCCACTCACAATATACAGTACACATAATATAGAAATGTCACAATATAAGGCTGATTAGTAATTAATACAGATAATTACTACATGGCAGCACAGAAACCAGTGCAATTAGCATCAGAATTTAATAATCAGCATTGTAGCATCAGCTTATATTACAGGGGAAGCTCATTTTCTGCTGGATAATTAGTGACGAGCCCTAAGCTTAGCTTCTCAACAGCTGCTCAGAGCCCACTGAGCATGTGAGTGTCACACACACTTTCCAAGATGGTGACCCCCTGTGACAAGTTTGAAGTCCTGGATCATTGCTGCTATTGCCAAGCTGAAACTTTAGGCTGGTGCAATAAGTTCAGTATATATAATTTAGAATGTTTAACCATATTATTTTTTAGGGTTTAGTTGCCCTTTAAGTTTTTTCCTATAGTGTTTTTTTAAAAAAGATGCACTGTGAGGAATTGGTGCTCTCTATAAGCCATTGAAAGGGCAGTCCTCCTTTTGTGCCCTTCAGCAACGTCTATTCTGTGTAAAGATGGTCATAGTAGTCGATGGACTAAATTGGCAGCTCATCGACCTGTGTATGGGACCCTCAGATATTTGGCCAAAAATCTCCAATTATCAATAGGGCAGGTTTTAAAATCCTGTTGGGGCGAGAACCATATAAGCTCCTTGACGTGGTCCTTGTTCTGACTGAATGTATCTACTGCATTGTGATCCAATCTGAGGGCCAAACGATTGGATGAACCCGATTCCCACTTGAAAATATGGCCGCCTTGCTTACATAAGAAGTACACTCTAAAATCAACTCACGTTTCCAGTTACTTGCCCTCCATCAGGTACTTTAACCTTCAGATCAGCCCTGCTAATTATCCCTCCAGTCACCTAACAATTATTTCTTCTGCTGTCTGCTGGGTTGTTCATCTTTGAGTTATATTTTAGTATGATATAGGGAGTGATATACTGAGACAATTTCCAATTGGTTTTCATTTTTTATTTTTTCGTGGAGTTATTAAGCTTTTTATTCAGCAGCTCTCCAGTTTGCAATTTCAGCAATCTGGTCGCTAGGGTTTAAATAACCTTAGCAACCATGCACTGATTTGAATAAGAGACTGGAATATGAACAGGAGAGGACCTAAATAAAAAAGATGAGTAATAAAAAGTAGCAGAGCATCTATTTTTTATACGGGGTCAGTGACCCCCATTTGAAAGCTGCTTACAAGTGCCCGTTCTAACTAAAAGTTAACTAAGGGTGGCCATACACGGGCAGATAAAAGCTGCCGACAGACCGTGTCGGCAGCTTATTGGCCCGTGTATGGGGCCCCCCGACGGGCTTCACCGATCGAGATCTGGCCGAAAGTCGGCCAGATCTCGATCGGGTGGGACAGAAAATCCCTATTCGTTGATGCGGTCCCGCGATCCGACCGCCCGTTAAGGCCTCGTTAGGATCCGATCGTTGGGCCCTAGGGCCCACGATCGGATCGGCCCGATATTGCCCACCTCAAGGTGGGCATATCGGAGGGAGATCCGCTCGTTTGGCGACATTGCCAAACGAGCGGATCTCTCAGTGTATGGCCACCTTAAGAGGTGAACCACTCCTTTAAAGGACCATAAAGTTAAAAAATCCCTACACTATACAGACCCCACTCCCTCCTCCCCCCAGCCTAAGTGTTACCCGGCAAATGCTCCTAACGTTTTACTTACCCCTCAGTGCAGATTCAGGCATCAGGGTTCACGGGCGCCATCTTCAGATGCTTCCGTAATCTTCAGGAATTTTTCATGAGTTTTGGCGCATGTGTAGTTGTTGTGAAACAGAAAATTGCTCCAACTGCACATGCGCCGCCACAACCGTCTCATTCCGAAGTTTTCAGAAGAGAAGAAGATGGCGCCCTAGAACTCTTGATGCCTGAATCTGCACCGAGGGGTAAGTAAAACATTAGGGGCATTTGCCCGGGGTAACACTTTGGCTGGGGGGAGGAGGGAGGAGGGTCTATGTAAAGTAGAGTGGTATGGGTTTTTTAACTTTAGGGTTGAATTCTCCTTTAAGCCATTACAGCAGGTTTAGAGGTCGGTTGGAGATACCGAAATATAGTGACCAGCAGTTCTAAACTATAGCAAGTGGCATTCCCCTACCAGATAAACTGTCATTCATATCTGCAACTGCTTGATCAACCCAGACTTGATAATCGTGCCGGGAGAAAAGAAAGTCCCTTCCAAATCTTAATACCATTGTTTAAATATAAATATACTTTATATATAATTCCATAATTTATCATTTAAATGATCAGACTGGTGGATCGTGAAATAACACTCTAGACCTTCAAGCTTGTTAGATTCCGCAGTTGTCCTCAGTGACCCAGCAAGTTCCCCACAACTGGTTATTTTCACACAAATTATATACAGTAAACATTCTGAGAATGACAGTTGGAGAAAGCCTGAGGGCCGAAAGCATTTCTTTCATGAGGCCCCACCTTATTATAAACCGCATTTCCCAGTATATATTAAATGGATGTCCATGTTCTGAGCTTAAATCAACATTAATGTGACCATTTAGAGAATATGTTAATATAAGGTGATACTGCCAGGCCCACGGCACTTTTCAACCAGGTGAAAGCATTCAAGACTGACCCCTGCAGCCTGGACACCTATAAGATAAAATAGGCAATGTGCAATATGTACGGCTGCATAAAAACAAATACATTCTAAAGCATACATCTAAACTAATAGCTATTTACTAATACAGCATACAGTTAGGCTCATAAATATTTGGACAGAGACAACTTTTATTTTCTAATTTTGGTTCTGTACATTACCACAATGAATTTTAAATCAAACAACTCGGATGCAGTTGAACTGCAGACTTTCAGCTTTAATTCAGTGGCTTGAACAAAAACTTTGCATAAAAATGTGAGGGCCTATAGCCCTTGACTCAAAGGCTATTTCATGGGCAGGTGTGGGCAATTCCTTTGTTATGTCATTATCAATGAAGCAGATAAAACAATGTAATTTAGAAATAAACTACTACCCCCTAAAAATCATGACAGTATCACCTGTAGACAGCAACATGCTGTGGAATAGAGGCAACCAACCTTACGCACCCCGGCATAATCCTCTTGCCCTATCAATTGGCAGACCAGTTATTTAAATGTAATGACTAAATAATCTTTTTAATGCCTAATTTGTCTCTTTGAATTCCTTTACATCATCTTCATGATCTTCATTTAATTGTAAATCACCAGCCAGTGACACAGCATAATGCTCATGGAGTGTGACCTCAATATGGCCACGGTATAGTCCTAAGGGCTCTTACAGTCGAGCGTTTTTACCTGCGCTCCCCTGCGTTCCGTTTTCCTGCGTTCAGCCACAGGGGAGCGCAGAACGCAGGAAAATTGCAGCATGTTGCGTCTCAACCTGCGTTCGGCGCCTACACGCGCCTGTGTGAGTACAGCCCCATTGGAAAAATGTAATGCGTCTATTCCTGCGCTCCCCTTCAGCTGAGCGCAGGTAAAAACTCGTCTGTAAAAGCCCTTAGACTGGTTAGATTCGGTGATGGCTTGAACATTGCCTTAGTGACACAGGCCCCCAGGGCCAATTATTAAGAGACTAATTATTTAAACATTCTGCTGTACTAGAGAAAGCCTGAGGCAGTACAACATTGCTTTCATGTGACCCCAACTTATTTAAACCTATGGGCCTTTCCTAGAAGGCAAAATCCATATATCAGTAGATTGTCTAAACAAAATCACATGGCACATTACAGAAAGTACACCTGTTTTACACCAAAAGAATGACAGTTAATGGCCCTAGAACCCCTCGTAACATCTACACAAGACAAATAAACTGAATATGCTGGTTTAAAAGGGAATAATTACATAGTAAATTTGGATCTGATAAAGAGCAAAGCCAATCCAGTTCAACCCCTCCAAATGACACACATGTATGCAAATACTTATACCAACCTATCCATACATATAGATAATATAGTGTAGGACTCTGAGAGCCCATTCATTTCATGATAATGGATATCAATATGACTGGCTGGCACAAACTGTGTTTTTCAATAGAAAAAATGGCACAAATGTAATTTTTTTATTAACAAAACAATTACATTTGTGGTACAAAAAAGCCTAACGTGCTCCATGCCACTCCAGGGCACTCAATCACAGGTGACTAAGTGCCCTCAACACAAAACGTGTGAGACTTTGTTTTCTAGGTCCAGTTTGTGTCAGCCTTTTTCTCGACATGGTTGTGTGATTTATTCCCTTAAAGGGATACTGTCTCGGGAAAAAACATTTTTTTCAAAATGAATCAGTTAATAGTGCTGCTCCAGCAGAATTCTGCACAAAGAATTCTGTCAATTTCCCAGCTGCCCCAAGTCATGTGACTTGTGCTCTGATAAACTTCAATCACTCTTTACTGCTGTACTGCAAGTTGGAGTGATATCACCCCTCCCTTTTCCCCCCCAGCAGCCAAACAAAAGAACAATGGGAAGGTAACCAGATAGCAGCTCCCTAACACAAGATAACAGCTCCCTGGTAGATCTAAGGACAACACTCAATAGTAAAAACCCATGTCAAGCATTTCTCTCCTAAAGTGCAGGCACAAGTCACATGACCAGGGGTAGCTGGGAAATTGACAAAATGTCTAGCCCCATGTCAGATTTCAAAATTGAATATAAAAAAATCTGTTTGATCTTTTGAGAAATGGATTTCAGTGCAGAATTCTACTGGAGTAGCACTATTAACTGATGTGTTTTGAAAAAAACATGTTTTCCGATGACAGGATCCCTTTAACTGAAGGTCTGGGGCTTCTGGGGTTTCTTTGTTCTTCTTGCCTGCAATTGATATCAATAAACAGTCTTTGCGTGCAGGCCCCAGGGAATGCCAAATGCTCCATTAGATAGACCACCACCCAGTGTTGGACTGGGCTGACGGGACACCAGGAAAAAACCCAGTTGGCCCTGGCGGCCCAGATCCAGTACTTATTCAAGGAAATGGTTAGCACTTACAGCTCTGGGGTCCTAGGTTCAGAACCAGCCAGGGTACTCTCTGCAAGGAGTTTGTATGGTTTCCCCACACTCAAAAAACCTACAGGCAGGTTAATTTGTTCCTGATAAAAGCTCCACTTGGCAGGGACCAATGTATAAAATCTGAGAAATACTGTATGTTGGCATTATATTAATAAAGGAAAATAATCAGCAATTATTTTTTTCTAGGTGTGGTTTTAGAAAAGGGTTTTTAGTTTTTTTTTTTTTTTTTTAAATGTTTTTATTTATGAGACTTTTCATACAATAAAATAGTTGTAAAGTACAAACATGTGTGGAGAATTTCTAGTGTTCATATCACAGGAGAGGTACAGTACAACATTGAGATCCTTATAATCAACATTGATAGTGAAATAAGTAAAGCTGGGAGTTTACCCAGTGTTACAATTAACAGTTCCATATTGTGAGAATGTATCGCAGTCTTGTTATCTTAGGATACCTGAGTTAACCCCTATCCTTTCATGTTAAGTACTACTTCTCATTAAGAGAAAGTAGGGACAACATCTTGGTACTTATATGAGAAGTTTATAAGTGTGAGGCTTGTAGAGCCATACATGAGTAGTCTCCTAAGGGCTGGGACACACTGGGCGATTTGGGGAGATTTAGTCGCCTGGCGACTAATCGCCGTGACTTTCCAGGACCAATCGTCCCCGAATGCCTCCCCTCGCTCTGCGCCTGGCTAAAATGAAAAATCGCCTGCGCTAATCACACACAGCGATTTGTTTTCCGTTCGGGCGACTTCGGAAAACGAATTGCCGCATGTGATTAGCACAGGCGATTTTTCATTTTAGCCAGGCGCAGAGCGAGGGGAGGCATTCGGGGAAGATTGGTCGTGGAAAGTCGCTGTGATTAGTCGCCAGGCGACTAAATCTCCCCAAATCGCCCAGTGTGTCCCAGCCCTAAACGGAAATGCAATCAGACAGATGAGATTAGTCAATATGAACAGAATCACAATAAACATAAAATAGAGTTTAAAGCTAAACAGGGAACAGAATGTGGTCAAACAGACGTGGTGTACTGATAGTGGGTATTGTATCTGGTTTAGGGGAATGACTCAAGATGGTGAGAGGTAAAGGGGGGGGCAGAGATATTATGCTGACAGAAGGTTAGAAGGGAGGGTTCCATTAAATCTGTAAAGTAGCCAGGGTTGCCAAATTTTTAACGCACTTTGGGTGTTCTCGGTGGCTAGTCCAGTTAGCCTTTCATTTATATAGATCCAGTCTATTTTGTTTTTAAACTGGGAAAAGTTGATAGTAGGAGATTTCCAAGCTTTGGCAAAAAGTATGTGGTTTAGCAGTTTCAGTTTAAGCTTTGGGGTCCCCTTAGGAGGTACCCCAAGAAAGGCTTCCTGGGGGGCCTTTGGTAGGTTCAGCTGTAGAACCGAGAAAATAAGATTATAGACCCTTACCCAAAACCGGGCCACTCTTGGGCATTCCACAAATGTGAGCCGTATTCCCTGGGGATGAGCAGCCATGAAAGCATTGGTTATTACAGCAATGATGGATTTTAGCTAGTCTAACAGGGGTCAAGTACCACCTGAATAACACCTTATATCCAGTAATTGTGTTAAGAGAACTATGACTTAAGTTGTCCCAGGCTTTCAACCAATTGTCCTCTGACAGGGTAATTCCCAACTCTTTGTGCCATGCTTTGATGTATGTCCGGTCTAGCAAGTTAGCTGGGGATACCATGTTTCGGTATAGTAGCAAAATAGTTCTTGGGGTTATAGTGTTATTGGTACACCAGCGTTCAAAGTAAGTTTGATTAGCTGCATCTGGGATTCTCAGGTTACAAGATTCCTTTGCCCAAATTAATAGTTGGGTCGCTCTAAGGGCTCTTACTCACTGGCGTTCTGACCTGTGCTCCCCTGCATTCCATTTTTTGGCGTTCAGCCGCAGGGGAGCGCAGGAATAGACGCATGTCATTATTTCAAATGGGGCTGTACTCACTCAGACGCGTGTAGGTGCCCGAACGCAGGAAAAATGCAGCATGTTGCGTCTCAACCTGCGTTTGGCGCCTACACGCGTCTGAGTGAGTACAGCCCCATTTGAAATAATGACATGTATCTATTCCTGCGCTCCCCTGCGGCTGAACGCCAAAAAACGGAACGCAGGGGAGCGCAAGTCAGAACGCCAGTGAGTAAGAGCCCTTAAAAGTTCGATATCAGGGAGGTTATAATTTTCTTTCAGATGGGAAAGCGTTAGAGAACCCCTAATTGTGAGCAGATCTCCCAATCTGGTCAGATCGTTAGAAATCCACCAAGCAAAGGAGTGAGCTTGGAGTCCTGGAGGGAATGATACCTTTAATTACCTGTAATTGGGGCAGCTGGATAGTGTGGTGAAGTTAGTTTATATAGTTTGTCATTTTGGTCCCATAATGTGAATCCTAAGCTTGGACTAAGGGTCCGAGGTTGTAGTGCCAGGGCTGACCATAATAGACCTTCTGCGGAATATGGTAGTGAGAGTGTGTTCTCAAGTTCTACCCATAATGGGGGAGATCTGTGGAGGTGGAGTAAAGGTATTTGAGCTAGCTGGGCGGCTATAAAGTACTTTCTCAAGTTAGGGAGACCAAGACCTCCTTCCTGGGGCCTCCTTGGGTTTTTAGTTTCTTTTGGATCAGCTAAGGGCCTGTATAAACCTCTCCATATTATCATTATGTCAGTGCATTCAGTCACTAAATATGACCAAGCCCCTCCACACAAAAATCACCTTCAACTGTGAGCATGCCAGGACCCCCCTGCTGTATTGTAGTTACACCACTGGGTGCATTATCCTCATTGGAATAAATGTTACTGGGCTACTGGATGCTGGGTTATGACCTATATTAGTCCATTTCAGTCCTCAAACTGGTTAGACTGCTTGAAGACATGAACATGGCCCCAGTGACACACAAAGGGCCCCAGGGCCAGACATTATGACAGTTGACATAGGAACCTTTCTGCAGATCAAGGACAAACAAAGCAAGCCCGAGGACTAGTAATATTCTTCCAGTCACAGTGTATTATCTGCCCTGTCTCCACTTTCAACTGTACTGTACAGCAACCTACAACGGGGGATTTACACTTATATTGGGCATGTTACAATGTGCACACACAACTGGATCAGAACAATGGGTTTGCTGTGCATTGTAGCACCTATTGCTATGAATATGATATGATTTTATATACACAGGTACAAACTACATTAAATAGAATATTGTATAGTATGTGTGGGGGAGTCTGTAGCTCAAAGATATGGGTGGGGGGGTGAGTGCAAGGGCAACTACCTTGGGCCTCACTTTTCATGAGCTGCACTGACATTTAGGGTAGAACTACACGATGTGCTTACCTCCATTCTGCACCGTGAAGCGCCGTCATCACGTCGGATCGCCAAATCAAATGTAAGTAATAGGAATGTCGCTGATTTCATCCAACACGACTGTTGGATGGAGACGCAACAAGCAGCGTTCGCATCCGACAGTCATGTTGGATGAAATCAGCTTCTACGTGCGACATTCCTATTACTTACATTAGATTTGGCACATGCGCCGTGACGCCTGCTCTTCCTCGCGTCGCATCGTAGGTAAGTGCTACTGAGGTGTGGGTTAGGATTGCTTTTATAGACCCGCACCGCCCTGCCAATAACGTCACAAAGGGGGCGGGGCGAGCAGGCGCAGCGTCTATAAAAGAAGAGCCCGGAAGTCGGAATCTGATGGTGGTGAAAAAGCGTGCAAGGTCGGCCCGAACCTGTGGATCACTAGTAAACGCATCATGTAGTTCTACCCTTATACAACTGCACCCAGAGTCCCTTTCTGGGTAGGGCATGAAACTGTAGGACAATGTGTTATTTAGAGGATTATCATTGGGGTTGTACTCAGTGGCACCACTACACATCACTGGGTCCCACAGCAAAATCATATTAGGGCCCCTTGAAATGTGTGAATAAGAATTTTTCATAAATACACACTGAAATTGCTTATTAGTTAGTGTCCCCCTGTGCAGACGCATGCGGGTAAAAAAGAAACACAAGGACGTGATTGGCTATTTAGAGTGGTGTGTGTTTGGTTTGCCCAGTCATTTGAGGAGAGGAATACTTGCCCCATTGCAAGAGTGGACTATATAATATTGACATAAAGCCCTACACATGAGCCCACTGTATAGTTATATGTTAGAAAATGTATGGGGGAACACGGTTACCCAAATCAACATTTTTAAGGACTTTTGCAGGCTATCACTCTGAAAAAAGGAAAAGACGCCAGACAGACAATACACGCAGAGATTTTATCGTTAGCCGACAAAATGAAGAACATGGGTCTGATTTATTAATATTAACAGAGGGTGGAGCATACTCATATGTCCCTACACCAATATTATGTAGTGTTGCAGGAAAATTATACATTCGCTAGCCCTTGCTAAACCCTCTTCATGTTGATCCAACAGATACATTGCCTGTAGCAAACTTAAAGGGGGTTGTTCACATTTAAATTAACTGTTTGGTATGACATAGAGAAGGATATTGACAATTTGTAAGTGGTTTTAATTTATTTTATTTGTGGTTTTTAAATTATATAGCTTTTTTTATTCAGCAGGGCCATGTACAACAAAATTATTGGGGCCCCTTGGGCCCAGCCCACCCAGGCCCCAGCCCACCCAGGCCCCAGCCCAGATCCCGTGCACTCCACAGTTAAAAGACCACACAGACATCAGCGTTAAAAAAAAAATGGTCAGGGTCCCCCTACAAGTTAAAAAATAATTGGTGACCAGGGCCCCCCTATAAGTTAAAAAAAAATATTGGCGCCAGGTCCCCAATAAAAGTTTTTTACAAAAACATTGGTGCCAGGGTCCCCCTTACAAGTAAAAAAAATGTGGGTCCCCAAAGAATATTTTTTTTAAAAAAAATTAGTGGCAGGGGATTTAAAAAAAAAAAAAAAAAAAAAAAAACACATTGGTGTTAGAATTGAACTCTTGGCTTCAGGACTTCAATTATAGCTGTTTTCATGACATCGGGTCTTTTCGCCTCATCAGGACTTCAGTGTCGGCTCCTTTTGTGACTTCCACATTTGGCTTTTCGGAAATTCGACCGGGTGGCACGTCTTCGGAGCTGTCAAGGGGGGCCCGGTTCTTCGAAAAGTGCAGCACTGCCCCTTCAGGCCCGGGACACTTGTCCCCCATGTCCCTGTCTGATGATGGCCCTGTTCAGCAGCTCTCCAGTTTGCAATTTTAGCAATCGGGTTGCTAGGGTGCAAACTTCCCTAGCAATCATAAAATATGAATAAGAGACTGGAATATGAAAAGAAGAGGGCCTGAAAAGAAAGATAATTAGAAGTAGCAACAACAATAAAACTGTAGCATGTTTAGATGGAGTCAGTGACCCCCATTTGAAAGCTGGAAAGTCAGAAGGTGGTAGGAAATTAGATATATATCTATATCTCTCTCTATCTAAATACAGTGACACAATACCGCACTCAAAAGGGAATACTTTTGAAAAAAAAACAAAAAACAACGATTTATTGAAAAAAAAAAAAAAGATGTTTCGAACTCTTCAAAGAGCACAGTTGGTGTTTGAAATGTCGGATTTTTTTTCAATAAATCTTGATTTTTTTCACAAGTATTCCTGTTGAGTGGGTTACTATGTCACTGTATTTACCTTATTTAAAAGCACCGGGGCAAGTTTCTATACAAAATTATATATATTAGACTGGTGTCTAATAAAAGGGCAGCCAAGTTTGGGAGTTTTGAAAGCAGCAAGTAAGTTGCAGGTAAAACGTAATCCCTGTGTGAAATGTATAATGAAGCAATAGAATTCTTAATGAATCAGATGTAAGTTGAGTGTAGGACTGGCCAGATATGGGATGACTTTAACGTAGTTGGCCAGCTTAAATATATTGCAATATATGGACAAACAATCCCTGTTTTGTTTAAAGGGTAAGGCATTTTTCAGTAGCAGTATGCACAAAAAGTCGCTGTCCTAAATATATGCAAAGAAATTGGGTGGACAGAAACATGATATGGCTCAGCAACATATAGCAAGACACTGGGCAGAAGTGCAACATGAAGCTTCAGCATTTACATACATGCACATGGAGCAATTTCAGGTACATCCAATGGGGGAAGATAGAGAAAATGTTAGAGGAGTGAAGCCTTTTGGATACGAGTGCAAGTCTGAGATGTTTAAATGGACAATTGAATCAGGACTTTTTTGGTGTAAAAAGGTTTCTGAGTATGCAGAGGTTTAGAACAGCAATCTAAATGAGGATAAAAGAAGCAGGTTGTTTTGTATATATTTCTCTGCATTTTCCTTTCAGTGTGAATAAATTGTATCTATAGTGCTATATTTTCCCACAAGGTTACAGAATGCTCTTTCCTCTACAGGATTTCAAATGGACAATGAGCTTTTAAAGGATAAGTAAACTTGAAAAATACATGAATGTACAATTGATGATGGTATTATTCTAATAACTTTTATAATTGACATTTTTATTGTAATTCCAAGATATTAAAGGATTCATGTACTGTTACTATAAATTAGTTGTTACAACAGCGCCACCTGCTGGTCATTTTCCAAACAGACTAAGTAGTAGTCAAGGAAGTTGTCAGGAGAAAGAAAGAGGCTGATTTTTTTCTACTTTGGAAAGATTTAAAAAAGGTTTCTATTTTTTTTTCCTAAGCAGAACATCAGAGCAGCCTCTTTCTTTCTCCTGACAACTTCCTTGACTACTTGGTGGTCAGACTGGTCAGAAAATGACCAGCAGGTTGCTTTAAGGCACACTGGTGACATCACTGGGTGAGATTTAAAAACACACAATATTTTTTATGTGGGGTTTTAGTGCATTATAAATAAAGTTGTTTTTTTTTTTTAGATTGCTATCCCTTTATGTGGTTTTAAATGTTGAATTATAAATCACTTTGGTATTATGTATATTAAATTAAGGCATGTGATCGATATAGATATATAGGCACTAAGCAGTTATAAAGAATGAAAAATTTAGCACATTTGAATTCAACCACAAAGAACAATATTGGATGTTCACTTAATTGCATATTGATGTGGATTGGACACCTTTCTATTGTATGTATTCTTTAGAGTATTTAAAGTTTGAGATTATGTTTAACTGTTCTTGAGAAAGGTCCTAATAAGGAACAAATGTGATTTTTGCACAATGTGTCTGGAATAAAGTCAGTTAACTAAAAGGTGAGCCACCCCTTTAAAAAGCAACAGACTGTTCCCTTTGGCAAATCCAAAATGTGGATTGGGATAAAATGGAGTTTATGGAGAAAGTCTCCTTAATTCAGGGCTTTCTGGATAACAGATCCCATACCTGTACTTGTTTATCAGCACAACCCCCAAATGGAACATCACTGGAAAAAATAAGCGCAGCACACAGAGTTTGATTTAAAAAATAATATTTATTTGGTTCAATGGTAAAAGGTGGAGCTAAAAGTGGCGAGTAGCAGACATCCTAAAATCATTGCAGAACTTGCCCTATGGAATAGGCAGGATCAGTTACACGGGGAAGAGCAGCCTGCAGGGAACATCAGTTGTGCAATGCTAAGAGTCCCTTTACATTACATTTTTCTTTTTAAACAGTTTCCTCTTGACTTTCCAAAGTCTGTTACAAGCCACTACCTCCCCATTATATACTTCCCCCCCACTCCTGTGCAATTCAGGCACAATGGATCCGGTGCAACCCAACTGGTAGCAACATGGCAAATAGGCTCCTTTTTTATGGAACTGCCCTGCTGGGCTACAAGCACAAAAATCACATCATGTCCATGGTGCAGCCAACACCCTGCAATTTAGTAGCAACAGCAGATGTACCAGATAAACCATTTAGACTGGGATAAATAAGCACCTGACCTCAAGCGAGCCAGCACTGGAAGTGTGAACAGATGCAAGCTTTGCAGCCAAGCCCATGGAGTTCACCAGTAGGGCCCCTGCAGGTAGCCTTTGCCTTTCCCCTCTTTGTGCACGGAGTAATTCTTTCCATCATGGTTGTCCCAGTACTCCTCCCCTGCACACCAGTAGCAGAAACAGAACTCGGCCCGCACTGTACCAACCTGAAGGGGCATTCGGAAAGAAAAGGAGTCAGTGTCCCCTCCCCCACGGGGGTCACGCAGGTAAGTGCAAGGTAGATCATAGTGATTGCGCCACCCATTGTAGCTCACACGCAAAGTAACGCGCTTTTCATAGCCAATGTTACGCACCCTCACGGTGCCCGCTACAGCCCCCCCTTGCACAGCACATTGCTCCAAACACACCATCTTCTCTTCAAGCTTTTCCCTATAGCGACTGTAGTCCTGGGTGGGTGGGCTGAAGTCCAGGGTGTAAGTAGGGCTGGAGAGAGGGCGCAGGGCTCGGAGGGATGCCAGGGCAAGTACCAGCGGTTCTTCATCAAAGAACGCACGAGTGAAGTGCCGCACAGATGTGAGAGCCAGTCCCAGGGCATCAGCAAAGACAACGTTCTTCTTGCGGGGGTCAGGAGGGCGACAGGTGGGAGCCAAGCAAGGGCGGAGGGAGCCAGAGGCGGAGCAGTGGAACTGGGGCTGGGGTGGGGGGCTGAGGCAGACGCAGACAGAAAAGTCTCCAGGCATCTTCAGAGGAGAGTAGGGGAATGTCTGAAAAGGAGAATAAAGTAGAGATAAAGTACATTTCACAGGAAGGTGCAGCTCTTTCCCAAGCAACTACTGCATTCTAAATACACAGAGCTGCTTGTATGGATCGGTCGCCAGTTGATGTGCCCTTTTTCAGCCAGCGTGCAGGAGGATAAATGGGGCAAATGGTCGGCTAACTGGATTATACTGTGGAAGTACAGGAGCCATTGGGCAAGGACAAAATCAACATGCCGATCCAGTCCCCACCAACTTCATTTGCAAACCAGATACTGGTCAGGCAGTCCCGAGGCCACCATACACACAAATGTCTGACTCAGTCTGGAGCAACCAGATCAGCAGCTTTTAACAGATGTGTATGGTCAGCACAACCTCACCTATTGGGGGCGGGGGGTTAAAGCTACTTGGCAACTTATAACTTAACTAATTATGCTCTACTGGCCAGCTGTGCCAATGGACTCCCATTAATAAGAAGGACATCCAAGCAGTTTGTGGGAAGGCACTACAGGGCCCCAGGTACTTTCTGCCAGACCCTCATTTATTAACAAATGGACATTTAGAGGGGGAAGTGGCCAATCTACAGCCATGTGTGTATTGTAGTCCTAGCCACACTAATGATAGCTTACACAGCATGCAATTAAAGGGGACATAAACCCCCAAAAACTCCAATAAAAACAAAATGGAAGTTTTAAGCAACTTTCCAATGCTAATAAAATTTAATAGAAGCTCCACAATTATCAATCTGCTCTTTCACTGCCAGTTCTGACATTTAAAAAGGAAAACCGCAGAAGGCAGTTGACTTCCAAACTCTGAATAAGCATCAGGGGGCAGTGTAGGAAACAAGACTCTTGGCTGGAGGAGAGAGTTGGTTTTTGCTAAATTTGGTTAACAATCAGAACCAGCGCGTGTAAAGGAGACAAATAGTACTTTCAACTTCAAATACAAAAACTCGATCCCCACTGAAAGTTAGGGGCATATTTATCAAAGGTCGAATTTCAAATTTGAAAAAATTTGAATCCAAAAAGACCAACCAAATTTAGGTCAAGGTTTTTTTTTTGTCCAAATAGGTCTGTAATCAAATAATATGAATCAAAGTAATAGAGCATTCTATCGAATTCAATTAGAAGTTTTCCCTAAAAATTATTTTTTTTTTCAAAGTCCACCAATTGACTCTATATAGGTTTTAGGAGGTCCCCCATAGGCTAAAACAGCCATTCAGCAGGTTTTAGACGGCGTGTGGTCGAAGTCAAATTTATAAAGAGACAGTACATGATAAATTTCGATTTTTTTTCAAATTCGAATCGAATTTGGACTACCTCAACCTTTGATAAATCTGCCCCTTAATGTACAGCAGAAAGTTAAGAACCAAAATTAATTTTATTGGACTTTTTTTATTTTTGGCCTTAGTCACCCGGCAACAAATCGCCTCTTCTTCGGGCAACTAATCTCCATGTGCGTCTGAACATAAACCCAAATGGGGGTTCAGGCTGGAACAAAGAGCTCGAGAAAGAGGTAGAGACCTCAAACTAAAGGTGGCCATACACTGAGAGATCCGCTCGTTTGGCAATGTCGCCAAACGAGCGGATCTCCCTCCGATATGCCCACCTTGAGGTGGGAAATATCGGGCCGATCCGATCGTGGGCCCTAGGGCCCAACGATCGGATCCTAACGATGCCTTAACGGGCGGTCGGATCGCGGGACCGCATCAACGAATAGATGCGGCCGCGATCCGACGGGATTTTCTGTCCCATCCGATCGAGATCTGGCACTTTCGGCCAGATCTCGATCGGTGAAGCCCGTCTGGGGGCCCCATACACGGGCCAATAAGCTGCCGACACGGTCTGTGGGCAGCTTTTATCGGCCGGTGTATGGCCACCTTAAGAATATGAAGCAGATTTTGCACAGGTGAGTGCCATCGATTTTCTATATATAATTGGAGAATTAAAACAGAAAACTTACCTTCCTTAGAAGAAATTGCACGTATTCCCAGGAGCCCCGAGAGGCAGAGGAACAGAAGACCATAGGAATAAAGTGGAGAGAGCTGCAGGCTGGTTACACACCGGGGGAACAATGGCAGTTTCATGTGAAGTGAAGCACAAACACCCTCTGACTCCTCTCCCACCAACGTCCTGCGCCTACTGAGAACTCCTTATTCCCAACTGCATGGAGGCAATTCCTGGCGTCACGTGACCCAGCGCAGTTGCAGCAAATCATGGGTCAGTCTGTAATTATAAGCAGCCAATAGCAGCGCAGCCACGGGGCAGTGTGACAGCTGAAGGGGATTAGTTTATTCCCAGTGTGCGCCGATACTGCGCTATTGTGTTTGAGCCCCATTGAGCTGAGTGGGAAGGAGCGCAGCGCAGATTTACGTGCAAATATCAGTCTAATCGCTATTGGCGCCGGCGCCCTGGCTATTACTGATACCAACACCCCCTGCTTTGACTATGATAAACTATCATTGAGTTTTCTATTGTTCCCTCTGCCTGCTGGGACAATGGAGCAATGAATGCGCGATTAGCGCGACGTGTTCTTTATCAATCCGCAAATAACGTTAGCAAGTTGCCTGTCTACTTCTATTTCTAGGGGAACCCCACACCAAAACCAGCCAAGGTGGCTACAAAACTAGCCAAGAGAGGCACAAGTAGCTCAGAAATAGCACAATATGAGCACTGACAAAAAGTCTAAAAAAACAAATGAATATTTGTGAAATTCTCACTGTTTGCAATTTTTTCCATGAAGCATAATGGGACAGATTCACTAGTCACCAGGGGTGTATCCTGGGGCCCAGGAGGTATAGGGGCCCTATAAGGCCTAATACATATACAATTTCAATAAATATTGGTAAAATAGCTAATCCTATAGACATTTTAGTGGCCAGCAGATTTTTACCCTCAGAAATTGAGGAAAGTCACAGGAAAGTGTGAGGATGATTAAGAGTGACGGGAGCCTGGGGTACAGAGCCCAAAATCTGGTAACTACCGACTTCTACACAAGTCAGTCCCATTGCATGCTGGGTATTGTAGTCTTACATTAAACAAATTGTTAAACAAAAACTACATTACCCAACATGAAGTGGGAGACGCCGGCAGAAAAAACTTTGGCTAGTTTTCAAAGTACAAACCAGCCAAAGCCCCAAAAAGTAGCCCAAATCAGTAATATGGCTAGTTTCAAAATCCGCATGGGCTTTAAATCAGTAGCCCAATTTGGCTGGAAAATCGCCAACCTGGCAACCCTGCCCCACCCAAAAACTCTCTTGTGTTTTGCCTAATGAGAGAAAGAGTCATTGTAAGGCACTTTCCAATATGCATTTACTGGTGGTTAGTTAATGCTATTCAACGTAGCATTTCAATAACAATTAATATCCCTTTCTATTCAGCGATGGAACAGGAGTCGGTTGTCCTCCATGTCTGTTTAGTGTCTGGCCTCTGCTACAGGGTTGTAACTACAGAGGAAGCAGACCCTGTGGCTGCAGGAGTTATAGGGGGCCCCATGAGGCCCAAATAATGAGCAACTTCAATATTTATTGGCAGGGCAACCTCTGGATATGTTTTAGCCCCTAAAGTTAATTTGCTGTGGGGCTAGGGTTGCCACCTGGCCAGTACAAATGATGGCTGATCCCAATGTTATTAATAGGGAAAAAAGCTAACTATATATGAAGGCCGGTATTTTTTTTGCAGAAAAGGTGGCAACCCTTTGTGGGGCCCAGCAACATGTAGTTATGCCACTGTTCTGCTACACAGTTTTGAGAAAGGGACTACAGGGGGCCATACACGAGCAGATTTAAGCTGCTGATTTGAGTTCTTAAGACCAAGTTGGCAGCTTATCCAGCCCACCAAGGCTGTTGCATCAGGGGCCAGTCAACCCCCCCAAAGAGCCCAACACTCCCCTCTGCCAACCCCATGGGCCGTCTGCCCCAGCTGCGACTCCTTCTACCAATCCCAGCCAATGCTACCCAGGGCTGGATTTACATAGCTGGCGCCCCGTCCTTCCTTTTAGGGCTCTTACTCATGAGCGTTTTTACCTGCGTTCCGTTTTTCGGCGTTCAGCCGCAGGGGAGCGCAGGAATATACACATTTCATTATTTCAAATGGGGCTGTACTCACACATGTTGCGTCTCAACCTACGTTCGGCGCCTACATGCGCCTGTGTGAGTACAGCCCCATTTGAAATAATGAAATGCGTATATTCCTGCGCTCCCCTGCGGCTGAACGACGAAAAACGGAACGCAGGTAAAAACGCTCATGAGTAAGAGCCCTTACTCGCTGAAATTTTCATCATCGGGAGCAGTGGGGATTGGTGCATGGGATATTAAAAAACGATTGTATCTCCTGCGCATCCCCAGTGTTTCTGAACCAATATGGGTGTGGTTGAGCAGTATGCCATCTCCCAATATGCTGCCGCCCTAGGCCCAGGCCTTGGTGGCCTCTCCACAAATCCGGGCCTGACGGTACCTTCTCTTCATGTGGCTGCGATTGGGGCATGGGGGCTGTCAGGAAATGGCCGTGGGGAGTGGATCTGGGCTTGTGGGGCCCACTGTTATTTTTCCCGGCATCCCACCAGCCCAGTCCTGTCATCTTATTTGTTCGTGTATGGGGCCCTCCAACAGAGCTACCTGACCAAATTTGGCCAGATTTCAATCTAGCAGGTTGAGTTTCACGTCAGATTGAGGAGCACATTATGCTGTCCTTGCCCTGGGGACAAACAAACCCTTTAGCCCAATATCACCAACCTATAAAAAGCAGATTTTATAATGTATGGCCACCTTAATTCTGTTTTGTTTAGTAGTTCCATTTAAACCAAACTTTATAAACCACTGAAACATTGGAAAGCTCCTTAGAATGACATCCATAATCCACCCATACACATTCTCGCCAGGCAAGTTGAATCTTTTTATGTTGGGGGCCCCTAACTGCAGTATCCACTGTACCAGGTCTGGACGGAGATTCAAAATAGGCCCAGGCCCCCCGGCACATTGAGTACACAAAGGCCCAAAAAGCACCAAGGAATAGTGAATGTGTGTGGCTTCTCTCAGAATCTATAAATGACCATTCTGGGCTTACCGTGTACCCCTTGATAGTGGCCTTGTGTAGACTCATCTGTTCATTCCAGATCAGCCCCTCCACCCATGCAAATCACTTCAGTGGCTCCCAATTACCTTGAATGTAATTAAACAATTAACACTTACACTCAAGGACCCTAGCAATGAAACCCCCCTTATATCTCAGCTCCAAACACACAGAATTGCAGAAACCCTATCCCAGAGCTGGGCCAATACATACAAAAGGCCAAAGCCGCTTTACGTCAACCTTCTAAGACTAAGCTTATGTTGTATTTTTGACTTATGATACTGTTCCCCTTGATTATGAGGGTTTGTCCACGTGAATGAAATCCAAGATGGGTGCAAAGTGATTCCATTTGTCCCCCAGAGTCCTGTAAATATTTCCATTCAGCCGCAGATGCCCATTGTCTACGGGAGGGGAGGAGCCAGCCCAGTCTCGCTTTTCCTGTCCTCCATTTGTCACAGCAGGTGAGCCTCCTATTAGTCACACTGAAATAATAGCAGTCCTGAGATGGGGTGGGAAGCCAAACATTAGATGGGTAGAGGCAGCTGATGGACAGCAGTGGGGGGAGGTCCAACTGCACTCGCTTAGGACAAGGACAGGACCAGTTAAATACGTGATGATTATGATCCCTTTTCATACTTAGGTCCATCAATACTGTACTCTCATGAGATTCCTGGTTTCCATGATTGAAATCTCTTCTTGCAGACATAAGGACATCCCAAACATGCTGAGCAATGGAAGCTCAATCACCCCTGCTGAGCTGTACCACAGAATAACCATATCAATGGCAGGATCCACTTCAATTGGTGTTAGAAATAAATCAACAGATCTTTCTCCCCCAAGCCTTTCCTTTTCCTGTACCAAGAAATACTCACAGGAGGCAGTTCTCTAGCACCAATGCTTTATCCCCCAGCCCATTGCATCTTATCTTGTTCTTTTTTGGCTCCCCTGCTCTGAACTACTATATTTTTCTTTATAATGTTATTCATGGCTGACCAGTTGTACTCAGAACACAACAAATACCAGGAAGTAGATAAGAATCTGTCCGGCAGCCAATCAGGCCAGGAACCAGGTGCCCAAAACAACAGAACCCAAAACGTTGTCTCAATTTCTGTGGGCAAGATAAAACTTGTAATTCTTGAATAAACTGCCTATCCAATGTCCTGAATAAACACACTAAAAGGGGGCATTAACCTACACACTGGCTTTTAGTATGATGTAGAAATTGGAATTCTAAGACTATATGTAAATAACGGTTATGCTTTTACTTAAAGGAAAAGTAACATCAAAAAAATTAAAATATTTTAACGTAATAAAAATATAATGCAGTGTTGCCCTTCACTGGTAAAACTGGTGTGTTTGCTTCAGAAACACTACTATAGTTTATATAAATAAGCTGCTGTGTAGCAATGGGGCAGCCAAAGGAGAAAAGGCTCAGGTTACACAGCAGATAAGCTCTGTAGAACATAATGGTGTTATCTGTTATCCACTATTTAACCCGTGACATATAGCCTTTTTTCAATTTCCACCATTGCTACACAGCAGCTTGTTTATATGAACTATAGTAGTGTTTCTGAAGCAAACACATCAGTTTTACCAATGCAGAGCAACATTACATATTTTCATTACTTTAAAATATTTTCAAATTTATTGTTACTGTTCCTTTAATTTTAGTTCTTTAGGAATGTAAGCAGTTATTTGGTTGCTACACTCCACCTATCCTAACAACTAGGCACTAGTTTAAATGGCACACTGGATGACAAAAAGGAAAAGAACAGACATGAAAGAGTGATAAAAAGATTAAAAAGTCTGGCCTCATAATCAATCTGCCCAGTGTCAAACTGGGGGGTCCAGAGCTGCTGCCTAAGGGCCCCCCACCCCAGCCATGAGGTCGGTGCCACATCCCCCCTCCGCTGCCTGCTGGTGGGCAGAAATGACTTGGACAGCGCAGTCCTCACTTTGCACCTACTTCCCACTGTGTTGCGGGTTCCCCTGCTGCTCACTCTTCCCCCTCCAGCTCAAATGCACTACTATACATGAGGGAGAGTCTCTCGAGGAATCAATGAGACTCTACACTGTAGTGACTGCCTCCTGTGGGCCTGCCAAACAAAATATAGGTTTCTAAACATTTATGAAATCATATAATAGTGAAGAGACCTATAGAAGATATCAACGCGAGTGATGACTTTGTTGAGGCTTCTATGTATGTCACTGGGTGACACCTCCTCCACTAGGCATCAGTTATTCTTGTTACTATTTAAAATGTATTTTACATCAAACCAACAACAGCATCGCTTAAAGGAGAAGGAAAGGTTAAAACTAAGTAAGCCTTATCAGAAAGATCCATCTAAATATACCAGTAAACCCCCAAAGTAGTGCTGCTCTGAGTCCCCTGTCAACAGAAATAGGGATGTAGCGAACCGCCGCCGATGTGTTTGCGAACGCCGTTCGCGAACACCGGCAAAAAATGCGGACAGTTTGCGAACTTCGAACATCCGAAAATCGTTCGATTCGAACGATCAAAGGATTTTAATCGTTCGATCGAAGGATTTTCGTTCGACTCGAACGATCGAAGCCATTCGATCGAATGATTTCATTCGATCCAATGGCTTAGATCGTTCGATTCGAACAAAATCCTTCGATTTTAGCGGTCGAAGGAATCGAATGGGCGAATGGTCGAACGATTTTTGTTCGAATCGAACGCGAACTCGTATTGGCGAACGTCGCGCGACGTTCGCAAACATTCGGCGGACGCGAACAGTCGAAGTTCGCGCGAACTAGTTCGCCGGCGAACTGTTCGCTACATCCCTAAACAGAAACACTGCATTTCTTTCCTTCTATTGTGTACACATGGGCTTCTGTATCAGACTTCCTGCCTGCATCTTAAACCTCATTGCCCTGGGCAAGAGCATGCTCAGTTTGCTCCTCTTCCCCACCCCCTCCCTTCTCTACTGTAATCTGAGCCCAGAGCAGGGAGAGACTCAGGCAGGAAGTGATGTCACACCATGTTTATACTGCAGCTCCTATCCTAAACAAACAGAGTTTCTAGAGCTTTTTACTCAGGTATGGTAAAACATTCTACAGAATAAATATAGCATTCTAGCTTACACTATTGCAGCTAATCTATTGGCAATAAAATGCCTCTGTAGCTTAAGCGCGTGCAAGTAAATCTGGGCTTTACTAGAAGACGGGAAAAGCAAGATAATGGCATCAAATTCTTCTAAATCCCACCTGTGATGGTATGTGGGTGCATTAGTGCACATGGTATGGGGAGCTGGCACATCTGTGATGGTATGGGGGTGCATTAATGCAGGGGTCCCCAACCACCGGGCCGCAAGCTATGCCAAACTGGTCCGCCTCTGGTTCCAGCCGCAGTCTATAAAACACTTAAAAAGGCCCTAATTGCCTGAAATCCTAGCTCCCTGAAGCGCCATTGCAATGACAACAGCTGTGCGAAGTCCAGGAAGCTTTCTACTGATCATGGTAAGGAACAAAATACTGTTTGGATAGTTTTTTTGGTAAGCCTGAAAGGAACCCATGCATCTACATCCCCACCGGTCGTCGTAAACATTGTCTTGCTTGAAACTGGTCTGTGGTGCAAGAAAGGTTGGGAACTGCTGCATTACTGCACATGCCATGGGGAACAGGCACATCTGTGATGATATGGGGGTGTATTAGTGCATATGGCAAGGGGAGCTGGCACATCCATGACAATATACTGGGTGTATTAGTGCCCATGGCATGGGAGCTGGCATATCCGTGCAGGCCCAGAATTGTGGCAAGTCCTAGGGCAGCATGATTACTTACTGGACGCACACAGTCCTCAGTGCAGATAGGGACAGGGGAAGTGTGCGCTTGAGGGCACGCTTCCACATGGGGGGGATGTGCACATGGAAGAGGGGAGGGCTGATCAGAAGGACCGTGGCCGGCCGGAAACAGAAATCAGGCCCTGCATCCGTCATGGTATGGGGGTGCATATGGCATGGGGAGCTGGCGCATCTGGGAAGGCACCATTAATGCTGAATTATATATACACATGTTTTTGGAGCAGCATATGCTGCGATTCACTGCCTTCTGCACCAACTACATGGCTCTGTAGTAAGAGAGTCCGGGTGCACCCCGTGAAAACATTTATGGGGCTATGTAATAAAAGGCACCAACTTTACCCATGGACAGTAACTCAGGAGAAGAGATGTTGAGCAGCTGAAATCCTTGACTAGACATTTCACTCGCAAACCTACAGCGCTTGGTCTCCTCAGTTCCCAAACTGCTTACAGAGAGTTGTTAAAAAGAAGAGGAGATGCAACACAGTGGGGAAACATGCCCCTCCCCAACTTTTTTTTGAAATGTGTAGCTGCCACCAAATTCTAAACTAATAATTTCCAGAAAACAAGAACATTTCTCAGTTTTGACATGTTGCCTTTGTACTTTTTGCAATTAAACATTTACAAATCGCCCCATTCTAATTTATATTTTACAAAGTGTCCCAACTTTTTGGGAAACAGAAGTGTGGCCCTTTAAGGACATGTGCAGGGTCAGACCACACTGGCTTTCAGTAGCTTCAGCACAGATGGTGGAGGCTGAGGATATGCTTTTAATACACTGCCGCCACAAATAACCTGTAAAACCTATCCTTTTAAGTAGTAATTAGTGGTACCATGTGTCATAGGACTCCCTGAAACCTGTGTCTAATAAGAAAGAAGAACCCCCCTACTCTAAGGGTAAGGACACACGGGCAGATTCAAAGAGATTAGCCGCCCCAAAAATCACCTCTTCTTCAGGGCAACAATCTCCCCGAACTGGCTTTCCGCTGGCTATAATGAAAAATTGCCAGCGGAATAACACTCGCGGCGCTTCATTTTCCGACGTTGCCTCTAGAGGAAACTTCGGGAGACTTCGGAAAACGAAGTGCTGCGAGTGCCACCCCGCTGACGATTTTTAATTATAGCCAGCAGGAAGATAGAGGAAGGCAGTTTGGGGAAATCGTCGCCCCAATAGAAAAGGCGATTTGTCGCCAGGGTGAATTATCTCCCCAAGTGTCCTTACCTTTAAGCCACTCATTGTACAACAATCATAACCATTATGATGCACATATGGGGCTTCTTTATACTAAAAGCAAAATAAAGCGATGTACACCTTTCATAAATTGTTATGCTGCACGTGGAACCTACAAGACTCAACTGCTGGTGATACCACTGTATCTTTCCCTCCACTGAGTACTCACTAGTTTCTGCTATTCAGCAGCACAGTGATTGTCACACAATTAAGAAGGAGCCGTATATAAACAGAGGGTCTACAGCATTTTTTTTAAGGTGGGAGTGGGGGATGGGCTGTCAAGCCTTACAATTACCCACTACTAGCACTCTAAGGGGGGGGGGGGTGACAGAAGGCTCTTTCCATTCAGAAGCCCAAATGATTTCCCCTAAAAACAGAACAAGCACAAGAAAAGAATGAGGTCAAGGGAAACAATTTATGAGTTGGGGGGATGGGTGCAACAAAATAAAATAATAAAAAATGCAACTCCAAGGGAATAAAGGCAGATATAGGCAAAGATAAAAGTGCAGTGGGTAAGAATGCTTATTGCTAGACAGATAAGTATAGATCTCATGCAAGCGATACTGATACACTGATTTGAGTGCAACAGACCTAAAGTGGCCACAGATGTAGAGATCCGATCTCTCCCAACGGGCCCCAATGGGCCCAACGATCGGATCATAATTAGGGTTGTCAGCTGGCCAGTATTTTACAGGCCTGGCCTGGCCAGTAAAAATTATTGTTGATCCCAGTTATTAATAGGGAAAAAAGATAAATAAATAGGAAGGCTGGTATTTTTTTTACATAAAAGGTGGCAACCCTAATCATAATGCATCTGATACTGATAACCTGCCTGATTGAGATCTGCTTGACTTTTGGCCAGATGTTGATCAGGAAAGCACGTCTGATGGCACCACTCATGGGCCAATAAGCTGCCGACTCAGTCTGTCGGGGGGGGGGGGGTTGTGTGTGTGTAATATCCTATGAAACGTACGATTTTCCACTATATGCAGTGCATGTATGGTGCGAGACTAGGGTTGGTTGCCACCTTTTCTAGAAAAAAATACCAGCCTTCCTGTGTTTTTATGGTTTTTCCCTATACTTAATATTAAAATCATGCAACATTTTAACCAGCCAGGCCGGTAAAATACCGGCCAGGTGGCAACCCCATGCGAGACAAGCTGACCAATATCAGCACCAGTCGGCTCGTTGATCGAGCTGGCCAGAAAACTTTGATCGGGTGCCTTTGAATAGACTTGAACATTGGCCATTGTTAGTGCTGAATCGTCGGTAGAATTCTGTTGTTTCTACCTGTATACCTGATGATTCAGCTCTACACTTGTGTATTGAAACAAACGAAAGAACATATTGTAACGTCTATGGCAACCTCAGACAGCCCGAAAAGAGCCTGATGAAATCCGCCAATTTCAGCCCCTCACCGTAGTTATCTTCTGCAACTTTTGCAATCTGAACCCTTGTGTCGGCTCCGGAGCAAACACTCTGCAGATTTCGGAGCGAAATACAAAGGATTGGGTTTCTTCGCCGAAATCCACCGAGTGTGTTCGGGTTGGAGCCAACCGTGCATCAGTAACTGAGCTCCACAAGATTTTTGGCATATCTGAATGATTTGCCCACAGATTTACCGTAACTGTTAATCCTGTGGTTTCTGCTGGAACCAGAGCACATCCCCCATGGGTTAACCCACATATGTTGTATCTAGGCACTACATTAATTCAATCATCAGATCTGTGGCATGCAAAGGATGAAGCTGGCAATACATCTAATTTGCCAATTTGGCCCCTTCGGCAGTTTATCTCCCTGTGTATGGGCCCTCTCCGGCAGGTGACACTGTCCTTATTACTTTATTTGTATCATTAATAAACAACAAATCCAAAAATGTCCAATAATCTGACAAACATATAATTTGTGTAAACAAAGCCTGTTTGCCCACCCCCACATCCTGCATTAACTATTCCTGTAGCACCCCCCCCACCAACCCGCCCTGTATTTACACCCAGGGGGGGGGGGGAATAGGGGGCCACAAGTTACACCACTGCTTAATGATTCCCTTTCACACACCTCTCTATTGCATAGCTCTGCAGAATACATTGGAGCTTTATTAATATGTATATTTCAAGGAGAATTCAACCACTAATAAAAAAAACCCTCCCCCCTAACCTGGGTAGACTCCTTCCCTCTGCCCCCCCCTGCAGAGTCTGGCCTCTGAGTTCACGGCAGCCATCTTCTTCTTCTCCCGTAATCTTCATGTCTTCACAGCATGCGCACTCAATTTTGGGTCCCGAACAACTGCATGCGGCGAATTTAGAAAATTCTCCTTACTTTCGGCGCATGCATAGTGGTTCGGGAGCTTAAATGTACTCCAACTGCGCATGTGCCGAAACTTCCGAAAAAGACTGAAGAAAGAAGATGGCTGCCGTGAACTCCGAGGCCAGAATGTGCACGGAGGGGTGAGTAAAAAATTAGGGGCATTTGCCCCGGGGGACAGGTAGACTGGGGGGGGGCAGGTTTTTGTTTTTATATTACGAGTTGAATTCTCCTTTAATAGTACAACTCCAGCTTCTACTTAGTCTCTAATCTTTTGCCTTGTTAGTAAAAGACACAAGAGGAAGAAGAGGGGATAAGGATCGGGGGAGAACAAAGGCCCGTAGTTGACAGACAAGTACAGTTGGTTTATTTGCATGTGTGCCTGGAGGCCGCAAGTCCAGCTGATGCAAGTCTGTAAGTGTTTCAACCCTGTGTGTACCCAATGACCTCTCTGCTGGTCACATTCCTGAGACGGAGCTCACACTCTGTAATTATCAGCATGGCCCAGCCCTCCAAATAGAACCAGTGAACCCACTCACACCGATATAAACCAGTTATTTCCCTTTTATTTATATATAGTGCGGACATATAGGATGATGACTTTACCTCCTCAGCAATATATTTTACATCAAAATGAAAATCCAGGAGCATTGCATTGTCTATGAGCTTTGTGCGACCTTATACTCACAACTCAGCTTGCACTAGCATTGCACAAAGCACACCTTTTCCCAAGGACATCCATGATAATGGGTTGATGATTCACCATTTCTGCTATAGTGGAACTGCTAAATCAGATCTTCAGTTTTGCTTCCTTCAGTGATTGATGAATGCAAGTGGTGCTTTACTAAACTACTGTTTTGCTGCCCCCTTGCAGGATGAGACAAAGGTCGCTCCACTCTGTAGCATTAAATGAGTTTCACAGCTCCTGAAGCCACAAGGGGAGCGATGGTCCGATAACGGATGAGATGTTGAGATCCGACCTCCATATCTATGGCATATTCACTATAGGAAAAGGCTTGTGTTACACGGGGTCATAAAATGATGCAATCAACTGATATCAGAGTGTAAGATGGATAAACATAGCTGCAGGATGCTGAAGCTGCATATTATTTGCAAACAAAGGTGGAGGTTATTAGAAAAGCAGTTACTGTGCAGTAAACAGCTCTTTCCCTACTGAGTAGCAGCCCGTCACTTTGTCATTACCTCATATTGAAAAACTCTTGGAGGCACATTTACCAAGGGTCGAATTTTGAATTCATGCAAGTTTTTTTTTTTTTAAACTCCCAGAAATGTGAAATTCAATTGGTGCAATTTAGATCTGCCTGCAATATCACCTTTCAATACTCTTGGTTAAAACCAGGGTCTGACGTGCGTCAGTGCCAGTTACGATTTGTGTATTGTAGGGATGCACCAAATCCACTTTTTTGGATTCGGCCGAACCCCAAATCCTTCCTGAAAGATTCGACCGAATACCGAACCGAATCCGAACCCTAATTTGCATATGCAAATTAGCGGTGGTAAGGGGAAACCATTTTTTACTTCCTTGTTTTCTGACAAAAAGTCATGCAATTTCCCTCCCGCCCCTAATTTGCATATGCAAATTAGGATTCGGTTCAGCTGGGCAGAAGGATTCCTGGATTCGGTGCATCCCTAGTGTATTGTAAAGAAAAAAAAAAAACCCCTTATTAATATATTTATTAACATATAAATACTTAGAGTTAAATATCAAGAATCATTAGTGCTGTATTATTAGACTATAAAATAAGCCAATAGATAAAATAATAGATAAAAATGAGCCAACTGTATATTTTTTCTAATTTATCCCCAAAACAATCCACAGTGATTATCTGTGTTATCGGTAATCTAATTAAATTAATATAATTAAACCTCTTTCAGAAAATTAAAGAGTGTAAAGTGCAAGTGCTCAGTTTTTCAATTCAATTAATATAATTAGATTAATTACTGATAACAGATAATCACTGTGAATTGTTTTGGGGATAGATTAGTAAAATATATAGTTGGCTGGTTTTTTTAATTGAGAGTCTAATCATACAGCACTAATGATTCTTGATATTTAACTCTAATAAGGTATACATTTTTTAATAAATTGATTAATAAGGGGTTATTTTTCTTTAAAATACACAAATTTGAAATTCGACCAATCTAAATTTTTTAAGAAAAATTAATTTTTTTCAACTCTGACAAATTGAAACAAACCGGAGAACTCTAATCGAATTAGAAAAACTCAATTCGAGTTTTTCTCTCTAAAAAAACAAAAACTGAATGTCAGGAAGGCTGCAAACACCACCAAATTGATCCCCGGACACCTCCCACTGAATTATACAGTAATTCGCAGGTTTTAGGTGGCGAATAGTCAAATTTGAGTTCTTAAAGGGCCAGAGTATGATAAATCCTGCAATCCGAATTAAAACTCGAATCGAGTTTGGATAATTCGCAATTCAAATTTGAGAGTTTTGACCAAAAAATAATAAAATAAATAAATCTACTTTTCACTTCGACCCTAAATCTGCCCTTTAGGATCGTTTTTCAAAACTACAGAAGATTATTTGGGCTCTGGTAATTCAACAAAAATTATTTAGATGGAGAGATAACCAAGGCTATCTATTAGTCATGTGTGGGTTGACCAGAACCCTGCGGTGACCACCTGTTGAGTGGGTGTTGAAGTTTGGGCAACCATTGTGGGGTATGGGTTGGGTGCAGGTCAGACTGGGGGAGGGGTAAGTACACGCCTCCACTGCTCCGTATGATTACCTGTCTTGGAACCAGAGGTGCCCACATAAGTAGTGTACATAGCAAGAAGATGCAGGTATAGACTGGGAGTGGGTCCTACAATGGTAACATTTTGCGGGTTTAGGGTCATGCAGGTTGAGTTTTTCCTGAGCTGCATATCACTACCATCTTTCAATAGAACATAGGGTGCTACACCCTATGTGGCCGAAAGTATAGCTATTACTCTGAAAGAGCTTTTCTAGTGCAAACGGGAAGCACATAGTTTCTTTATACTGATTATTTACAGACGAGGCCCATTTCACACTTACATATGAACAAAAACCTATTGGGTGTGTCACATTTGCAAGGGATATGAAGCCTTATACCTAGAGACATAGGGGCAAATTCACTAACATTCGTAGTTTCGCCAGCGCTCCGCAAATTCACTAAAATCCGAAATTGCGCACAGGGGTAGCGTAAGATTGCGAAGTTGCGCTAGCGTTGATTCGCTAAGTGAAGCGAAGTTACGCTAGCGAAGGCTAATTTGCATACGGCGCCAAATTCAAATTTCAATGGAGGAATACGTAAAATCACTACAAATGGCTAGAAAACCTTCAAAATATCAAATAAAAATTTTATTTTGCCCTACACATGTGCCCACTGTCTAGGTAAGTTGCCATGAGTCAGGAAATGTAGGGGGGAAGGAGGGGAGCCCCAAAAAATTTTTCGATCTTTTTCAGCCTATCACCCATAATGTAGAAAACACGCCAGCCTTTTTTTGGGACTGGTCTGAGGTGGCGAAAGAAGTCTAGCGTAAAAGGTAGCGTTCAATACACTGCGCGCGTTAGTGAATTTGCGTAGTTACGTCGCTAGCGAAGGGTGCAAAGTAACACTAGCGAAACTACGCCAGCGTTCGTTAGTGAATTTGCGCAGTAACGAAAATGCCAAACGCTAGCGAATTAACGCTAGCGTTCGGTGCTTAGTGAATTTGCCCCATAATGTTCCAGGGTAACCGGTTTTGTGCTCCTGGACATATCTGTTATAATCATCACACTTTCAGTCTTATTCTAACCTTTGCTCATCTGTCTCCGGTTCCACCAGGATGTTATTCTGTTCCTCCTTCACTCTCAGGAAAACAAAGGAATCCAGGTTTGGTTTTGGGACTGCAAGTTAAAAAAAAAAACCACAGGAAAGTATAGTTTACAGCTATTCACTGTAATTATATATATTTTTAATTTATTTTTTTAAATGAACCATTTACCACTTTTGAGAAGATCCACAGTTTGCAGATTTGGTGGCATGTGACGAAGCGCCACACTCTTTAATAGTGTTTCTGTGTTTGTCATGTACCTGTAGTAACAACAAGAGGAAACAATACAAGTTAGCTAGCGGTTAGGGAGGCATCATTTGGACATAAAGCTTGACCTTGATAGACATAGGTGTAGAGGGATGCACTGAATCCAGAATTCGGTTAGGCCAGGATGTAGCCTTTTTCGCTAGGATTCAGCCCAATCCGAGTACCTGGCTGAACAACATTTCATTACATGAAAAAGGAAGTTGCATTTTTATCTTCTGTATGTGCAGTGCACAGATCTTTTTTTGTGGCATAATCACAAAATAGTGGATTCCGTGCATCCAGGTCTGGACTGAGATTCAAAATAGGCCCTGGCATTTTGGGCAGACAGAGGTCCATACAGCCCACACAGGGGTCCAAACAGCCCAATGAATAGTCATGGTTTATGGCAACTTACAGCCGCCCCTCTGGCATTTGCCAGAACTCACAGATTGCCAGTCCGGGCCTGCGTGCATCTCTATTTTTATCTCAATTTCTAGGTTACAACAGTTTAATGTATGTCTCGATCATATATTGTTCTAATTTGGTTGGTAATACAGAACACCATACTAGGGATACGGCAACAATTGGCAACTAAGCTGTTCAAACCCACCAACAGCTGTAGTTCTAATGCTGATATAAATAGTTATAACGCCATATAAGAGTCACTGCCCTACTGTAGCGCAGCAGTTTTCTAGAATTTATTTTATAATGATTTACAATACAGTGGAACCTCAATTTACATCCCCTGATTTTAAGTTTCCCCACATTTTACATTGTTGTTTTGTGGCCCCCCCTATATATTATACATTTCCCTGATATTACATTTTCGTGTATTTTAAAACATTTTTTTCTGGTCCCCTGAAAGACAGAAAATGGGTGTTCTACTGTATATACATTGACTATGATAAATTAATCAAAGACAAGGTTCAGGTAAAAGCAGCAGACTTTGGGAGAGCTATTGTCCAATGATCAAGGTACAATGTCTTTGTTCTATTTATATTGCTGGGTAAACAGTAAACACATGTATTGTTACCCAGCAAATATCATTGGAATAAACAAACAGGCAGAAGAT
The DNA here is from genome assembly GCA_038501925.1 of Xenopus petersii. NCBI lineage: Eukaryota > Metazoa > Chordata > Amphibia > Anura > Pipidae > Xenopus > Xenopus petersii. The sequence goes on along the minus strand of CM076676.1, from coordinate 137,687,882 downwards.
AGACTGATAAGCTGTATAGACAACTTACTTGAGTAGCAAATAAGACCTGTTACATGGATGATACAGTGATCAGTTAGAATTTTCTATTGTATGTAAACAGTTTGCACATATTTGGGTTGGGGGGGGGTTAATGTTATTGCTCAATACCAGTTTATCAGAAGGCTTAATCTTTGATCCTGCATATATTTTATTAATGTTTCTTAATGTTAATTAATACAAATTATTAAAAGGGTGGTCCACCTTTAAAGGGGCTGTTCCAAACACTTTTTCAGTTGAGTAGTTTTCAGATTGTTTAGAAATAAAGACTTTTTTCAATTGCTTTCCATTGTTTTTTTTTTAAGTTTCCAAGTTTAAAGTTGAATGTCCCTGTCTCTGGTGTTTGAGTCTGGCAGCTCAGTAATTCAGCTGCAGACTCTGAACTGTTACAATTTTGCAACATATAGGGGCAGATTTATCAAGGGTTGAAGTGAATTCAAGGGAATTTGAAAGGAAAAAAAATAATTTTTGGATACTTCGACCATCGTATAGGATACCACGACTTTGAATTTACTTTGATTCGAAGCAAAAATCGTTTGAATGGTCGATAATCGAAGTACTGTCTCTTTAAAAAAACTATGACTTCAATACTTCACCAAATTAAACCTTGCCGAAGTGCTATGTTAGCCTATGGGGACCTTCAAAGTTTTTGAAGTAGAAGTAAAAATCGTACAATAAAATCATTCGATTCAAAGGGTTTAATCGTTCTATTTTACTTCGACTGCAGAACAGGCAAATTAGATGAAAAAAGGTCCGAAATCGATATTCTAATTATTTTAATTCGATGGTCGAATTTTGAAGTATTTTTAACTTCGAAATTCGACCCTTGATAAATCTGCCCCTTAGTTGATACATTTCTCAGCAGCATCTCTGGAGTATTAGCAACTATTGTATTAATTCTAACAGCTGCCTGTAATGAAACCCAGAGATTCTGCTCAGCAGGGACAGAGATAACAAATGTATCAACTAAATGTATCAATTTAGAACAGTATAGAGAGTCGGCCACCCCCCTCCCAGAGCTGTTTTAGAAAGGTGAAAAATTTGACTTAAAGGGATACTGTCATGGAAAACAACATTTTTTTCAAAATGAATCAGTTAATAGTGCTGCTCCAGCAGAATTCTGCACTGAAATCCATTTCTCAAAAGAGCAAACCAATATTTTTATATTCAATTTTGAAATCTGACATGTCAATTTCCCAGCTGCCCCAAGTCATGTGACTTGTGCTCTGATAAACTTCAATCACTCTTTACTGCAAGTTGGAGTGATATCACCCCCCTCCCTTCCCCCCCAGCAGCCAAACAAAAGAACAATGGGAAGGCAACCAGATAGCAGCTCCCTAACACAAGATAACAGCTGCCTGGTAGATCTAAGAACAACACTCAATAGTAAAAACCCATGTCTCACTGAGACACATTCAGTTACATTGAGAAGCAAAAACAGTAGCCTGCCAGAAAGCATTTTTCTCCTAACGTGCAGGCACAAGTCACATGACTGGGGGCAGCTGGGAAATTGACAATATGCCTAGCCCCATGTCAGATTTCAAAATTGAATATAAAAAAATCTGTTTGCTCTTTTGAGAAATGGATTTCAGTGCAGACTTCTGCTGGAGTAGCACTATTAACTGATGTGTTTTGAAAAAAACATGTTTTCAGATGACAGGATCCCTTTAAACTTCAATATTAGAAAAAATGGTCACACATAGAACGTACAACGTAACTGAAAAAAAGTATTTCTGGGGAAAAATCTGAAACCAACTGAACTGAAAAATGTGTTGCAAGGTGAACAATCCCTTTAAAGTAACTTTTAGTATGTCATAGAATGGCCAGTTCTAAGCAACTTTTCCATTGGTCTTCATTGTTTATTTTGTAATCGTTTTTGAATGATTTGCCTTCTTCAGACTCTTTCCAGCTTTCAATTGGGGGTCACTGACCCATCTATGAAGTAATGCTCTGTAAGGCTACAAATGTATTGTTAATGTTGCTTTTTATTACTTATCTGTCTATTAAGGCCTCTCCTTTTCATATTCGAGTCTCTTATTCAAATCAATGCATGGTTGCTAGGGTAATTTGGACCATAGCCACCAGATTGCAGAAACTGCAAATAAAATTGCTGAATAAAAAACTAAATAACTGAAAAACCACAAATAATAAAAAATGAAAACCAATTGCAAATTATCTCAGAATATCACAACCACTTTAATAGCAATGAAAGTTCACACCCTTATTATACCTACCTAACTCAAACCCATATCAGGTCACTCAGCATATATATTCTAGTCTTTTGTGATTCCCTGATTACATACTATAATCTTTAGTGCTTTTTGATCACAACGAGCCCCTTGCATGATACTCACTCTTTAGCAAAGGCAAACTCCTCAGGGGACAGGTGTGGAGGTTCTCCCTCACCTCTGCTTTTCTCTTTCTCAAGAATGTGAGGAAAAAACTTCTCAATCTGCCAAGAGCGAATGAAAACAAAATATCAGGACAATTTATGAAGATTGAAGCTCTACTACATGTATGGGACCTGTTATCCAGAATGCTCTGGACCTGGATCTTTCCGCAATTTGGGTCTTCATGCCTTATGTCTACTAGAAAATCATGTAAACATTAAATAAACACAATAGGCTGGTTTTGCTTCCAATACGGATTAATTATATCTTAGTTGGGATCAAGTACAAGCTACTGTTTTATTATTACAGAGAAAAAGGAAATCATTTTTATTTTATTTATGTGGACAAAATGGAGTCTATGGGAGGCAGCCATTCCATAATTCGGAGCTTTCTGGATATTGGGTTTCCGGATAAGGGATCCTATACCTGTACAACTACTGTGTTAAAGCATTGCACAGACTGCACTGCAGTTTAAGGCTGCTAACAATTTTGATTTTATTCATTGAACAGTGAACATTCGGACATCGATCGTACATTTTAATGCAACGATCTAAAACTAACATTCAGATTTAAAATTGTAGGATTAAAGTAGGAAATTAATTGACAGACCACAATTGTATGAAAGTTGTCCCGGAAATAGGAGTGCCTGTTACCCACGAATATTGTCAAATAGGCAATACATGCAAAGATTTTATTGTTATCCGACAAAAATGTTCTATCCTGTCCGAACGACTAAACAATTGCCTACATGCGGGGGATGATTATTCTGAGCCCACACATGATCTGAAAATTGTATGAAACTTTGTTTTGTACAGCTGTATCATCATGCATATGGCCAGCTTTAAAACTTTGCAGTATCAAAAATAAAAAGAGAAGGCGCGCACCCTTTTAAAGTGAATTCCAGGGTGCTAATCCATAGGTGACTCCCCATAAGGGTCTCCATGTAATTTGTAACTGCTGCAAGGAATGGATAGCACACCCAATTTGAGAAAACCAAAATTAATTTATTATAAAAGAGAAAAAAATCTAACAGAAAATAATTTACAAAACAAAAGCATAATGAGCCCAACGCGTTTCGACCTTAAGGGTCTTCATCAGGGGCACAAAAAATTAACTAAAATCAAAAAGGCAGACGGGATTTTTATACCTGTCGGATTGACATCTGGGAGACTTTCGGCCAGATATTGATTGGGGAAGCCTTTCTGATGGTCCCAAACACTGCCCAATAAGCTGCAGACTAAAATCTGTCGGCAGTTTATATCTGCTCATGTATGGGGCCTTAAAGGAAAACTATACACCCTGAACAATGTAGGTCTCTATAAAAAGATATTGCATAAAACAGCTCATATGTAAAACCCTGCTTCATGTAAATAAACCATTTTCATAATAATACTGTTATAGTAGTATGTACCGTTGGGTAATCATAAATAGAAAATTGGCATTTTAAAAAAATAAGGGCCGCCCCCTGGGATCGTATGATTCATGGTGCACACAAACAAACCAAACTTGTTAGATCACATGAGCCAATTAACAGACAGTTGTCTTTTGCTTCCACACTTCTTCCCGTTACAGTTAGAGCTGCAGTATTTCTGGTCAGGTGATCTCTGAGGCAGCACAGAGAATATTATAAACATGGGAATCGAGGCAAGAGATGTAAAATGGCAATAATTACTTAAATATATATATTCCAGTTGGGTAAGATTCTTTAATATGCCACTTAATATGATATAAACTATATGTTGCTTAAGTATTCATTTTGGGAATATAGTTTTCCTTTAAATCTGGAGAGATAGACCTGAGCAGAGGAGAACCAGAAAATTACCCCTGCATCTGTAAGTTTTAGTGTTCAGGGGAGCTGCTGTTACTAATCTTTAGAAGTAGAGCAAAACTACGAAGATCATAAAAACTAAAAGAAAAAAAAATGTACACTAGAAAGATCTCAAAAGAGAACTTGCTACATGCAGCAGCACATAGTACCCAACTTGTACCTTGAGCATGCGGCTCCGTAGGTAGCTGCTGAGCATGTATCGTATCCGCTCAATCTCCATGTGGTGGAAGCTGATCTTCAGATCTCCAGGCTTTGCTCTGTGCAGATTCTGCTCCTGCAAAAGCAATAAGGCACTCAGAAGTCCATTAGGTCCAGTGACACTGCCACACACACAATTCAGTTCATGTTCAGTTACATACTATAAGACAGCTGCAGTTCTGGACTGAGAATAAAAATAGGCGCCAGTTTGCAACTATTAAAGCAAAGAGATCCATTGTTTTGAAGTTCCACAAAATGAAAGGGGGTCTATTTTTCCTAGAGGTGGTCTAAGTGTGGTATTCAGGTTCATGCTGCCTTTGTAATATTTTGGTAATTTTAATGGTCACTACAGGCTCAGCAAAGTGAATAAGGAGGAGACCACACGTTGAATTACCATGTGATTTAGTTGTTCCATTACACACTCCACAACTTCAGATTTGCTCTCCAACAGTTCCGGTGCAAACTTCTCATTGAGCCAGGCCTGCAATGAAAGAACATGCTGGAGTCAAGTTATTGCATTTAATATTTGCATATATACTGCTACCACTACACTCTTCTTCACCAGTTTTCGGCCATCAGTTTTCGAACCCTTTGTTGCATCAATGTGCGTTTTTGTATGGCCTTGCCACGAACAAATCACTTTTACTTAGAGAAAACTTTCCGACCCTACCCAACTCAGCCTCAGGAAATCTAAGGGCCATACATGACCTGCACTCAAAATATGGTGCTTTTTCGTTAAAGTGAAACTAAACCCGACCTATTTTTTTTTTTTACATTAAAGTAGCAATGGTGGCAGCCATTTTAAAGGAGAAAAGACTCAGGTTGCACAGCAGATAAGCTCTGTAGAACATAATGGTGTTATCTGTTTAATTACATCGTTAAATTGGGTTGAAAAAAAAGACATCAAGTTCAACCCCTCCAAATGAAAACCTAGCATCCATCCAGAAAAAACAACCCTAACCATGACAGTCTCCCCTCATAATTTAAGTCTCCCATTCCTCTAACCAGTTTAGTTGCCCCTTGGGGGCAGATTTATCAAGGGTTGAATTTCGAAGTGAAAAAAAACTTCGAAATTCGACCATAGAATAGGGTAGTCCGAGATTCGAAGTTAAAGGATTTTTTTTTTTAACTTTTGAGAAGTCAAAGATTTTTTTGTCAAATCGTACGATTTGACAAAAAAATCTTTGACTTCTCAAAAGTTAGCCAAATACTGGCTATAGGTTCTAGGAGGTCCCCAAAGGCTAACATAGCAATTGGGCAAGTTTAAGGTGGCAAAGTCGAAGTTTTTTTTTTAAAGAGCCAGTACTCTTTACATTACATTTTTAGAATGGTCGAATATTCAAAGTATTTTCAATTCAAATCAAAGTCAAATTTGGCCTATTTGATGGTTGAAGCACCCAAAAATTACTTCGAAATTCGACGTTTTTGAAATCAAAAATTCATTTCGACCTTTGATAAATCTGCCCCTTAGTCTCTGCACGCTCTCCAGCTCATTTATATCCCTCTTAAAGAAACAGTTCTGTGTAAAAATAAAAACTGGGTAAAAAGGCGGTGCAAAATAAATATAATGTTTGTAATATAGTTAGTTAGGCAAAAATGTAATGTATAAAGGCTGGAGTGACTGGATGTGTAACATAATAGCCAGAACACTACTTCCTGCTTTTCAGCTCTATAACTCTGAGTTAGTCAGCGACTTGAAGGGGGGCCACATGGTACATTTCTGTTCAGTGAGTTTGCAATTGATCCTCAGCATTCAGCTCAGATTCAAAAGCAACAGATATGACCCATGTGCCCCCCCCCTCGAGTCTCTGATTGGTTACTGCCTGGTAACCAATCAGTGGAAACCAAGAGAGCTGAGAAGCAGGAAGTAGTGTTCTGGCTATTATGTTAGACATCCAGTCACTCCAGTCTTTATACATTACATTTTTGGCTAACTATATAAGAAACATTTTTTTTATTTTGCATAGCCTATTTACCCAGTTTTTATTTTTACACTGAACAATTACTTTAAGAACTGGAGTCCAAAACTGCACTGCATACTCCAGATGAGGCCTTACCAGGGACCTATAAAGAGGCATAATTATGTTTTCATCCCTTGAGTTAATGCCCTTTTTTATGCAAGACAGAACTTTATTTGCTTTAGTAGCCACAGAATGACACTGCCCAGAATTAGACAACGTGTTATCTACAAAAAACCCTAGATCCCTCTCATTTAAGGAAACTCCCAACACACTGCCATTTAGTGTATAACTTGCATTTATATTATTTTTGCCAAAGTGCATAACCTGCATTTATCAACATTGAACCTCATTTTCCAGTTTGCTGCCCAGTTTTCCAATTTAGACAAATCACTCTGCAAAGTGGCAGCATCCAACTTGTTAATAAACAAGTTGAAAAGCAAGGTACAGAGCCCTGCGGTACTCCACTAACAACACTGGTCCAATTAGAAAGTGTTCCATTTACAACCACTCTTTGTAATGTTTTAGCCAGTTCTCTATCCAGTACAAATACTATGTTCCATTTTAGCTGCAGCGCAGGGAGCTGTAGTTGCACAGAGGCCGGCAGACCAAAGCTTAGTTCTGAGGAATATATGTTGTCAAATTAGCGTAGAACTCACCTCTTCTAACTTATTTATAAGCTCTGCAGGTGTCAGGACCTCCTCGTCCTCATCGGAGCCCTGATCAGACAGCGCCAGCTCATCTTCCATGGGGCCAAGAGAAGGAATATTTTCACCTCAAACTGTTAAAAAAAAAAAAAAAAAAAAAAAAAAAAAAAAAAAAAGGAGTATAATCTCAAATGGCAACAGGTTAATGGCAGGAAGGAATAGACATGGACAGAATGACTGCAGGTTAAGTGGCAGCACCTCACTCCCTCATTAACAAATAAGATGCATTCAGCATGGCTACCCAAAAAGCATTACAGTCTGCAGCTATCTAGTATGTCTGCTTTTAAAGAGATACATAAACCAGGACCTCCAGTATTACGGGGGCCACTTGGTAATTGTGCAATAGTCATTAGATATATTGTACTACACACGAGTCCAACCGAGGAAACAGCTAAATAACAAGCAGTGCGGGCACAGACTGGCACAGCTATACGGACAGGGAGCGTCCAGACTACAGTCTATAAAGAGACTTATAATAAGGCCACCCCTCTGGCTCTCACCTTTTGGGATAATCCTGGGATTTAAGACAAGTCACTTGTCCCCCGGCACAGTGTCACTTTGGCAGCTACTTCTATATTTTCCCGCCACTAGATCATGTTGCCGGAAGTTTTAGGCAAGGGGCGTGGCAAGAAAACGTCATTAGTTACGCTTTCCGAGGACTGTAGGGACGGCTAGAAATGCTCCAAAGTGGCTCGCCCCACTTATTACAGTGTCCTGACATATACATTATACATCCTGACCAGCGCAATGTTACATTCGCGCACGTTACATAGAATCTATTCAGTGCCGCCTACGTCCCTTAGCTTCGACGTATTCCGCCCATTTTAGCAATTGAACGGCGGCTGCTAAGGGTCAAACTGCGATCTTTTGGGCGTTCCCAGAATTTGTGGCAGCTGTCGCTTTCGTTTTTGAGATTCGTCAATTTTGGGACTTTCTATCCCACCTAATTTCTGTCTTGTTAGGCGCAGTTTCTCATTATACTGAGTCCTGGGATCCTGTGACACAGTGACGTGCCGGCCGAGCTCTGCTTGAACTACTGCAGCCCCTGGGAGCTGTAATCAGCAAATAGCTGTAGGTTAAAGTTGCCTTTCTATCCCAGATCTATCTGCCATGCATTTCTGCTTGCATGTCTGTCCTGTGCTTAGTGCCGGCCTGTCACATATTGTCTTATCATTATATAATAGTTGGTATATATGTGGCTTGACACAGGCACGGCCCAGCCTTACACATACACTGAGGCCCACAGAGAGCCCCCACACAGGCTCTGCCCAGTATTACACATACACTGAGGCCCGTATAGTCCCAGACAGGCCCTGCCCAGCCTTAAACATACACTGAGGCCCATAGAGAGCCCCACACAGGCCCTACCCAGCATTACACATACACTGAGGCCCGTATATCCCACACAGGACCTGCCCAGCCTTACACATACACTGAGGCCCAGAGAGAGCCCCACACAGGCCCTGCCCAGCATTACACATACACTAAGGCCCGTATATCCCACACACGACCTGCCCAGCCTTACACATACACTGAGGCCCAGACAGGCCCTGCCCAGCCTTACACATACACTGAGGCCCAGACAGGCCCTGCCCAGCCTTACACATACACTGAGGCCCACAGAGAGCCCCAAACAGGCCATGCCCAGCATTACACATACACTGAGGCCCATATAGTCCCACACAGGACCTGCCCAGCCTTACATATACACTGAGGCCCAGACAGGCCCTGCCCAGCCTTAAACATACAGTGAGGCCCACAGAGAGCCCCACACAGGCCCTACCCAGCATTACACATACACTGAGGCCCATATAGTCCCACACAGGACCTGCACAGCCTTACATATACACTGAGGCCCAGACAGGCCCTGCCCAGCCTTAAACATACACTGAGGCCCACAGAGAGCCCCACACAGGCCCTACCCAGCATTACACATACACTGAGGCCTATATAGTCCCACACAGGACCTGCCCAGCCTTACACATACACTAAGGCCCAGAAAAAATACTGGCCTTCCTATATATTTATCTTTTTCCCTATCAATGACATTGGGATCAACCATCATTTTTACCGGCCAGGTGGCAACCCTAACTGAGGCCCATACAGTCATACACAGGCCCTGCCCAGTTTTGCACATACACTGAGACACACACTGGCCCTGCCTATTCATACAAATACACAGAGGCCCATACATATATTATGTTTAGTTGCTTTTCCTTTTTTTGAGCAATACCCTTCTCCATATATGTAAGTTCTTCTTCTTCCTTGTACTATTCCACAATATTCATAGGATTCTTTCATTTCCTTGGAATTATGTCTTGCAGAAAATATGAACATTTTGTTAGGGGATAAGTGATTATTCTGTTCATAGTTATATCATATAGTAATAACATACTAATAGCATCTACTGGAACATTAAATATACACATTTGTGAGAGAATTTTCTGTACCTCAATCCAAAAACTATCTAATAATATCCCATTCAACTCATTTAGAACATGTCCCTTTTTCTCTTTAGCATCTCAAACAAATATCTGTTGTACCTTACATTTTGTAACTGCCACTGATCCCAGATCCTCTTGCCTTTCCTATATTCTAGGTTTGCGACTGTGCAAGATGGCGCCCCTTTGCTGTAACCCCCCAGAGTGGGAAGATGATGAGCGGATGTCTTTCCTGTTCTCAGCTTTCAAGCGAACACGTGATGTCAACACCTGTGATTGGGACGGCAAGATGAAATTTTGGATCCCTCTGATCCTTACACATGCCAGGGCCCAAGGACTTCTCAGTATTACACTTAGCCAACTGGAAAACGACTTCAGGCGCAAAGGCTGTGCACCGATGGGACTGAGAACTGTTATCCAGGAGATGATCAGGTGCTGGACACATCAATACGGGGAAACTGGGAACATAGCATTATATTCTGTGTTTGATAACTCTAATTTTGTATCTCTGTGTAGGCAAGGCACGTTGAGAAAGGAGACAGATTTTGTGTCAAGTGTCAGCAGTGGGTGGCTGTCTTGGGGCATGAGACAACTGGTCATTAAACCTCTTCGCTGGACGATAGGTACAATGCTGGGAAGCCAGGTGGGCCCTGATGAGCCACTAGTGATTCCTGAAGTTATAAAGGTGCATATTGAAGCCAAGTGTATTTTTGCCCCAACCTGCATAACTCCAGCTAGTAACCTACAGATCCTAGGGTCCCTTGACTGACAGCAATATGGATATTCTTGTATTTTAAAGTGTGTTTTATTCACTTGTATAAAATATATCGACCTCCCTGTAACAAATGCTATTTGGTGTATAGTAGACATAACACAGTGGATAATTATTATTGGACACTGAGATATTCTATTAGGGCTCATTTTCTCCACACAAAAATAACTTAAGCTTTTTGAAAAGTAAACTCAATTTCAAGCAACTTTGCAATATTCATCAATTAAAAAAAATATGCAGATTTTTCATGATTTTTAATGGGTTGCAACAGTTCCCTATGCCTAGCCCTCTGCTGATCTGTCTGACTACTATTACTATTACTTTGTATCAGCAGCCAAATGTCCTCAGCCTGCATCCTCCAAACCCCACAATTCTGATTATTTTTTGAAGAAACAGGTAACTGTGATGGATATTAGGGGTTTCTGTGTTATGTGGGCCTCTTTATCAAATTTTGGTTTGGAAGCCAGAGTTCCTCTTCAACTGCAGTGCAATAACCAAAACAACAATCTGACATTGGTTTTCATTCTTGCTGGACTGATCGAGCTGGGTTCACATACAATGAAAACCATTTCATTATTAGTCTGTGTATTGTATCCCCTCAGAGTACATAGCTGATCAGCCATTTTTTACAATCATGATCGATAATGGTATAAACGACCAGTGCCGTCTATGGATCTGTCGGGCAACCCTTTTTTAATTGTATGGACACACATAGTAATCTAGGTGGTCATGTTAGTGTAATTTGGTAATTATAATTATTGTTTATTAATAAAATGTTACAGAGGAAGATTTTTACATTGTGCATGTTACTAGTTATGTCTCATCTCTCTCCAGGAGCGTGCGGCTTTGGTGTTGCAGCGATACCAGTCATCCACTTTTCGCTCTTTCCCATTGTTGTGCGAGGAGGAAGTGCACACCCTTTGTGCGGAGATTTGCCCTAACCCCTCTGCTTTGAATCTGGTGCTGCTTCAGCTGCAGGGAGATAAGAAGATTTGTGTTTTGGAGAGAGCTGGACAGAAGGTGAGCTTGCGGAGGCATGATAATAGGAAGGATAATAATGCAATAGCATTTGTGTTTTTCTCTGAATGTAGATATTAAAAAGCATATCCTCTTGTACTGAGGCCTAAGCCCGCTCGCATAAAGGTGGCCATAGACGTAACAATTACAATCTTTCTTTGGAAAGATGTTTCCAAGAAAGATCATTCGTTCAATACACACGTGTAGAGCTGAATCATCAGATATATAGGTAAAACCAATAGAATTCTACCTGTATCTGACAATTTAGCACTAACAATGGGCGATGTTCAATTGCCTTCAAAGGCACCCGATCAAAATTTTCCGTCCAGCCCAATTGACGAGCCGACCGATATTCAAGTCTTCTGCTGATAATGGTCGGCTCTTTTCCCACCATACACGCACTGAATATCGTACGAGAATTCGTTTTGTACAATATTATCTGTTTGTCTGTGGCCACCTTTAACCCTTTTAGACATCTTGTCTAGTACTCTTATTAGCAGGAATCAAAGTCTGATTCTCTCTACTTTCTGGTCCTGGGCATCGTTAACAGAACGACATATCTGTTGCACTGATATGGTCAGGGTATATCAGTTTAATGGAGCTCTGGCCCTTGAGGAAGCTCTTGTTTTATCATAGTGCTTAAAGGGATTATGTCATGGTTTTTATGATGGTTTTTTTTAAAGGTAAATGTTATTGATTTTAACAACACAAACTAACAAGTACAATACAATATATTGTAGAATTACACTGGATTAGTGCTGGGTCAAGTGTAAACATATACATACAGGAGAATATAGTCACTTAGGGCTACAATTGTTGGTAAAGACATGTAGGGGCTGGTGGCATAAATCAGGTTGCCTCTGGCTTGGGAAGATAGTTTATGTATCCAAAGGGTCCTGGTCACACCAGTCCCCCCCAAACCTTGCGTAATTTATCATATTTCCCTCTTGCCTGGTAGGTTAATTTTATAAGGGGAAGGGCATTGTCTATCAACTTTCTCCAGAAGGCTAAGGTGGGGTTCTCCCCATCCTGTGCATAACCACTGTTTTCTTGGCATAAAACATGATCGTAAGTAACCAGATTCTGTCTGCATTAGTAGGCAGTACCTCATCTATCACCCCAACATGCATACTGTTGGGTTCACTATCTGTGGCGTGCCCAATTCGTTACATAAGGTCTTTACTTTAGACCAGAAATCTAGAATGGGGGGACAGGACCAGGCCTTATGGAGAAAGTTGGACCCAGGAGAATTGCACCGTGGGCAGAGATCATCTTGTCTCCTACCAAATTGAGTCTATCTTTTGTTGAGATTAGAAATGTGTAGGCATTGTCTGTGGCTTTCTCCCATTGTTTGTGGAGGGATAGCCTGCTCCATCAGGTGGTAAGCTTGGTCAAATGGTGGTTTGGTTCTTCCCAGAATCTCTATAAAGTTTAGATATGTGTTTGGCTGGGGATGGGGAGTAGAGGGCCTCCTCCAAAGCCACTGTGGTCATTATAGGGGAGAGGGTAGAAACTGGGCTTGAAAGGCGTGTCTGAGTTGGAGGTGCCGGAATAATTGTACCCTTGGCCCGGGACTTTACCTTCCAACTAAAAGAAAACTGGGGGCTGGATATCAGATCAGAGAGTTTCTTAATGCCCGAGAATGGCCAGTAGAGGGAGTCTTGTAGTTCGTTTAGCTGAGGCAAGAGAGAGTTAGCCCAGAGTGGGAGATAGGGTGGCCATGGGTGGTTTAAGATTTTCAGAGCTGCAGTCCTTTCTTTGTGTGAGACCAGTGAAGTGTCTATAGGCATAGGTGCTTAGACCTTCTATCGAGTGGAGGATGCTTGAAGTGTTGTGTTTGGTTGGGAGAGAGGCACCAGTTTATATAGTATATTTGGGAAGCTAGATAGTAAAAGTAGAACTGCGAAAGTGCCAGGCCCTTTTTCCCAATAGGCGCTGTTAGCCTTTCCCAGGAGATGCGAGGGGTACTACTAGCCCCGATGAATGGGATCATGATTGTGTTTAGTGTCTTAAACCAGGACCAAGGGAGAGTGAATTGAGATTTGTGGAATATATAGAGGAGCTTGGTAGATAAATCATTTTAATCATTTTCACTCTTCCCCAGTTTTTGAGTGAATGGGGCAGAGAATCCATTATGGGGTCTAGGTCTGGATGAACCCAAATCCCCATATATTTAAATGAAGTGAACCATTTTATCTGTCGATACTAAATAATTTTACCAAATTGAGGCGGAGACTGGAGTATTTGCCCAGAAAGGAATTCTTCGGGGTCAGCTAGGTGTATTAGGATCAGCAAAGAGGGACAACTTTTGTGTGATATTGGCAAATTGTAGTCCCTTGATGGTTGGGCAATCCCGCATAATAATGGCCAATGATTCTATCGCTAGTGCACAGAGGACTGGGGACAGCGGGCATCCTTGCATGGTCCCCTTGTGCAATTGGAAAGGGGGGGGGGTGAAGTTGTTGACCCTCATCTTAGCAATAGGGGAGTTGTAAAGCAGTTTGACCCACTGGATGAATTTATTGCCCAGACCAAACCTGGAGCAGCACTATTGATGGGTTTTGAAATAAACATGTTTTCCCATGACGATATTCCTTTAAATTACGTTTCTCAGGACTGAGAAAACTTCATAAAGCACTTTGTCAGTGTTTAAATCCTGTCCCACTGCCTCACCTGGGCACATGCTACAACAAAGGAGCTGGAAGTTCAGGCAATTAGAGCTGTGGTAAGAGGATTGTGAGCACTTCCTCAGTCTCTAGTGGTGATAAGGTTTTTAGCCCAGGTTGCCTTGCCCTTTAAGACAAGACCTTAGTAAGGGCATTGGGCTGCCTGTGGCCCTCAGTTGAATTGTTGAATGTAACTAAATTTACACCTGGGCAGTAACCCATTACAACCAATCAGGTGATTGTTTTTCGTATTCAACTTGCAACTGGCTGAATAAAGCTAATCGCTGATTGGTTGCTATGGGTTACTGCCCAGATGCAAATTTGCCCAGTGTTTATAAATGAGCCCTCATGATTCTAATTTGTAATGCACTTTAATAAGTGTCTCCCTGTATGGATAAAAATTAACAGCAGTGCTGGAGCAATGTTTACTACACTGGTCGCCTCACTTGCTAGACCGGCAAGGCATGGGTAACCGTAAATTAGGTTGAGAAAAGACACGTCCATCATGTTCAACCTTTTAACTCTTTTTTTTTTTTTTTTTAATTTTTTTTTTAACCTTCCTAAATGCTAGTTGATCCAGAGGAAGTCAAAAAACCCAATTTGAAGCCTCTTCAGTTTGCCTCAGAGGGGAAAAAAATTCCTTCCTGACTCCAAAATGACAATCGGACTAGTCCCTGGGAGGAATACTCTGCAGTAGCTTCTACTGTCCTAAAGCCTATCCAGTGTACCCAAATATTGCATTCCAGGTGTTCTTGTAAAAACATGCCTATTTGTAAAGGAAATGCCAACATTTTTATGACCGTAATTAGGCAATTCCTAGCATCCCACCCCCCACAAATTAGAGGGTGTGATGTTAGGAATTGGAGGTATGAGAATTGGCTCCTTGTTGTAGAGTTTTACTGCCATGAACATCAGGACATGGTAAAGCAAAGCAGCAGGCCTTGCAATGGAAATAATAAGGTAATTATATAGTGAGGAGTTTGCTAGTGTTGGATGACAGCTTATAAATTCATATAGTAAATGAGTTCTACTACAATGTACATACACATGCAACATCACCCGTTATATTTTGGTATTGCTCAAAGCTTGCCCTCTGCCCATGGGTGGGCCAGCTCTCTCCTTCTTACCTTGTTTTTCTTTCCTCCACATCAGTTAGTAAAATTTGTCCGAGTAAGTGTGGGGCAAGTGGAACCAATTAGCGAATCCGACCTGGGGATATATCAATTACAGCAGGGCGAAAAACTCCTGTCAGAGCGACTTCAGAGTGCAGGGGAGGAGTCTAATAGGTGAGTTGTACAGCGGGTTCTCTTAAGTACTTCACCAGAAGGTTGTCCAATACTATGACATTGTTTGTGGGGCATTTTGTAGTGCAGCAAAAGCACCACAACATGCTCTTATACTTAGGCTAGGGCTGGCAAAATATATGGCATACTATGAAATGCACAAAAAAGCTGTGACTAATATAACAGTATCCTCTATGACTGTACACTATACATATATAACTATACATATACACCTAGCATTAATCAAAGGTTGAAGATGCACACATTAGCCTCTGGATAAGTGAAAAAAATGACATCCCACTTGTAACAATATTAATATATAGAGGTTAGGAAATGCACACAAGCAGAATAACTGCTATTTTGTAAGTTTTTATTGTGTGTCCATGCAACATGTTTTGGGGCATCAAGGGCCTTTTTTCACACACTTGAAAAAGGGCCCTTGTTGCCCAAAACATGTTGTGTGGATGCACAATAAAAGCTTAAAATAACAGTTATTCTGCTTGTGTGCATTTCCTAACCTCTATATTGTAACATATATATACTTCTAAGCATCCATTGCTGCTTCCTGTAAAATACAGAAAGACACCCTAATGCAATCAGAATACACAGTGCTGGTGCTCTAATACAGGCACGGCACATTCAAAAGAGCTGGCATTCTAATACAAGGAAATAAAGGAAAAAAGGGCTGGTACTCTAGTTCATTAAAGGGGTGGTTCACCTTCAAGTTAAGTACAGTATGTTATAGAATGGCTAATTCTAAGAAACGTTTCCATTGGCCTTTATTTTTTATTCTTTATAGTTTTAGAATTATTTGCCGCCTTCTTCTTCTGACTTTTTAGCTTTCAAATGTGGGTCACTGACCCCCATCTAAAAACAAATGCTCTGTAGAGCTAAAAATGTATTGTTATAGCTGCTTTTTATTACTCCTCTTTCTATTCAGGTCTCTTTTATTCATATTGCAGTCTCTTTCAAATCAATGCATGGTTGCAAGGGTAATTTGTAAACGTGCAAACCAGAGAGCAGCTGAATAAAAAGCTAAATAACAAAAAACAAAAATAGAAAATCAAAACCATTTGCAAATTGTCTCAGAATATCACTCTTTACATCATACTAAAAGTTAACTCAAACGCGAACAACCCCTTTAATAATACAAGGAGAAGAACTGGCATACTAATACAGGCTCAATATAAAAAGAAAGATGATACATATAAACCTGATACAGGGAGAAATCTGGCATTTTAGTACAGATACTACTGGCAGGTAACTAAGATCTTCCATTGGTTTAGAAAATATTCTGGCACTGGTTATTTTAGAGTTGCATTTGGCCTCTCACCTGCCACTTTCTATCATGTCCTGCCCCCTTCTTCCAAATGATACAGACATAGGGACTGACAACATAGACTGTTATGTGAAGCTCTGACTATTAGAGCAGCCGTCTCTTTGCTCTGCAGGCTGACGGAGGAAGCCAGAACCTATAATCGGGCAGGAAACAAGAACCAGGTGAGCAGATCAGAGTTTATATCCCTCTGTTTCTTCTGTCCATTCCAGCATGCTCAATAAGTAAACCTTAAAAATAAGTGAATGTAAAATTGATGAGAGAGTGCTGTTCTAAGCACTTTTGCAATGTACATTCATTATTTTTTTTTCATTCCAAGATGTTAAAGGATACATGTACTGTTATTATGAATGAATTTTGTTACAACAGCGCCACCTGCTGGTCATTTTCTGACCAGTCTGACCACCAAGTAGTCAAGGAAGTTGTCAGGAGAAAGAAGGAGGCTGCTCTGATGTTCTTCTGGTTAGGAAATTAGAAACCTTTATCATATCTTTTTTTTTTTTTTTTAAATTCGGGTAGTTTATTGAGTGTATAACAATAGCAGTTTACAAAATAAAGTCAAAACAAGGAAGAACAATGTATCACAAGTTACATGTCATAGACAAAAAACATTGCAGGAAATATAACGTGTTGCCATCACTACTAGGCACAACAGTTCACATCTGTTTCATTACATCTTTCACCTTCCCTGAAACCTGATAGTTTAAACTGCTAGAAGTTGTCTTGGGTGTTGGGGGTAAAGGTCGGTCCAGGGCCCCCAAATTTTTTGAAATTTGATGGGGACTCCCCTTTTTAGGTACATTAAGCATTCAGTGTTACAGGTATCCTGCATTATTGCTTTCCAGGAAGAGAAGGTAGGAGGAGCCACCGCTCTCCAATTCCGAGTAATTAACCTTTTAGTGAGTAGTAAGGCCTCAAGAAGGAAAAACAACTGATGATGAGTCAGCTTCAAGTCTTGAATAATGGCCAGGATGCACACCTTTGGCGACCTGGTAATAGTCACCTGGAGCACCGCATCTAATGTGTCGAGAATTTTCCTCCAGTATGTAGAGAGCTTAGTACAGCTCCACAGCATGTGCAACAAAGTCCCCTTTTCCAAAGCACATCTAGTGCAAACATCCGGGGTGCTAGCATTAATATAATGAAGTCTGACAGGGGTGTAGTAAGCCCTATGGATAATATACAGTTGAATTAGCCGTAATCTATAGTTGGGGGATACTAACTGAAGGGATTCCTGCGCTTCCTGCCACTCCTCATCCATGATGGTGCCCACATCTACCTCCCATTTTGACCGTAGCCCATCCAGGTTGTTTTTGTGCACTTCTTGTAGCAACTTAGCATATAGCACTGTGACCAGACCTTTCGTATGCCCTCTCTTAATGTACAGCAAAAGGGGGTGCGTGGACAGCGATAAGTCGTGGTTTTTGTGTGTGGCATTGAGAGCACGGCTGAGCTTGTGAAAGGTCAGCCATTGGGTATGTGGGACCTGAAATTGGTCCTTTAATTGCGCAAAAGAGATTAGTTTGCCATCAAGCCACACATCACCTAACGTATTCACGCCACGGTCCGACCAGAGACTCATCGGGCCTAGTTTTAACAGGAGGGGGTAATCTCGGTTGTTCCATAACGGTGTAAGTGGGTCAGTGTCAGGAGAATTAAGAAGAGTGTTTGTTATTTTCCACACCCTACGTAGGGATCCGATGGGAGGGGAGAGTAATGCCTGAGATTTAGTAACAGAATTTCCTAGGATCCAACTTATTGGGTTATCAGGAAAGCCAGTCAACTGAGCCCAAAGCGAGTGCAGCTCTCTAAGGTGCGAACCTTCCACCCAGGTAGCGAGGTGGGACAATTGTGCAGCCAAATAATATAAAAACATATCTGGGAGGGCCAAGCCAGCTTTGTTTTTAGCACACATTAATGTTTCAAGTTTAAGTCGTGGCCTGGAATGAGCCCACACCAGTTGCCTAAAGACGGCATGCATTTTAAGAAAATAAGATTTCGGAATCCATATGGGGGCCTGTTGTAGCACATAGAGTAGCTTGGGTAAGATAATCATTTTTATAAGATGCACCCGGCCTGTGGGTCCAACCGGTAAGTTGGCCCATGACAAGTTTTTGGGACATCCAATTATTCAACGGGTCCAAGTTCAGATTTAAATATTGCTGGGGGAGGGCTGTAACCTTGACTCCCAGGTAAGTAAATTCCGAGACTATCTTAAGAGGAAAGGTAGATGTGTCTTCTTCCTCCGCAAGCGGGTCTAGCATAAGGGCAGTGGATTTGGATTTATTTATTACCAGTCCAGAGACATAACCAAAGTCTGCTAAGACCCTAAGGACATAAGTCAAAGAATCACGTCTATCCCCCAGATATAAGAGGGTATCGTCTGCATACAACTGAATACGTTCCTCTCTATACCCAGCACAAACCCCATGATATTGTCATGAGATCTGATGAGGTAGGCCAGTGGCTCGATGGCTAATGCAAACAGCAGAGGGGAGAGTGGACAGCCCTGTCTGGTACCTCGGTGGAGACGGAAGAAAGGGGTAGTCATATTACTGGTTTTTATAGAGGCAGTAGGAGCATTATACAGTAATTTGACCATATTGATGTAGTTTGGGCCAAAACCATATTTTTTTAGCAATTGCCAGAGATACGGCCACTCAACAGTGTCGAATGCCTTGGCTATATCCAGGGCAATCACAGTCCTCTCACCCTGATTATCATGGGAGAGGGAAAGGTTAGTGTAGAGTCTAGGTATATTTAGGGCCGTGGATTTGCCAGGCATGAACCCGGTCTGATCTTCGTGGATCAGGTGATGAATTACTTCACCCAGTCTCATGGCCAAGACCTTTGCTAAAAATTTAACATCCGTAGTAAGTAGTGAGATTGGGCGATATGCGTCACAATATTTGGGATCTTTACCAGGCTTGGGGAGTAGCACAATTGTAGCATTGTACATGGATGGAGGTAGGGACTGGCGTTGCACCGCATCCTTAAGGGTCTCACACAAGTTTGAGGTAATCTCTTTTTTGAATCTTTTATAAATTTCAATCGGTAGACCGTCTGGACCTGATGCCTTACCACTAGGGAAAGCATCAATAGCTTCAGAGAGTTCTTGGATGGAGATATCCGCATCCAGGGTCCTGAGCTGCTCTACAGTTAGGCTAGGTAGGCGAATGTCAGCAAAATATGTTGACATTTCCTCAGGGGAAGCTCTAGTTTTAGAGGTATAGAGGTGGGTATAAAAATCTTGCAAAATCCCTAGCACCTCCCTAGGTTGGCTATGTAGCACTCCCTGTGAATTATAAAGCTCAGTAATAACCGGGGGGGAGACTTGTACCATGGCCATATATGCTAGTAATTTCCCGGCCCGCTCACCTTGCTCATAAAAGTTGGCCTTAGAGAAGAGCAGTTTCCTCTTGGACTTTTCATGCATATGCGCAGCTAATGCCTGTTCCGCTTGGCGTAACGCTAATAATGTGGGTGGGGAGGGGTTTACTTGCACACTAGCGGTAAGGGTATCAATTTCTCGGCTCAACTGCATCTCACGATGCGCGAGGCTTTTTTAACAGCTGTAATCTCAGTGTGAAGAGTAGATCTGAGAGTGGCCTTAAAGGCCTCCCAAACTGTTGGGGTGTTAACAGGGGTGTGATCTAAGGAAAAGTATTCAGTAATGGAGCTGGCGATTGATGCATCATTGTTTATAATATTGAGCCAGACGGGGTTGAAAGACCATAGTTGAGTAGTGTGGGAAGCGAGGCCAGAATGCCATGTTATCTTAAGCGGAGCGTGGTCAGAGATACCTCGTGTTTGATAATGAGCGCCTCGTATATTGGAAAGGAGACCTTTGGAGAGAAACACCATATCTAATCTCGATAGGGACATGTGAGTTGTGGAGAAGCAGGAGAAACCATGCTGCAAGGGGTGGCAATGACGCCATGCCTCCACCAAGGAGACATTCTCCATAAAAGCTGCTAAGTTAGACGATCTGGAGCTGAAAGTAGCTCCAGAGCTCCTTACTCTGTCCAAACGGTCATTTAAAACTGTGTTAAAATCACCACCACATATAATATGGGCATAGGGGAAATCCGCTACATAATTTACAAATTGAATAACACACTCATCCGTGTACGAGGCGGAATGTACATATTAGCCAAAACAGTATTTACAGAGTTAATCTTAGTTTAGAAAGATGAACCTGCCCTTGGGGTCAGAGATATTAGCTGAAAATTTACAGATTTTTTTAACCAAGATCGATACCCCCCCAGTGTAAGGAGAATAGGTGGCGTGGAAGGCCCAACCCACCCAGGGACGTCTAAGGGATAAAATCTTACTTCCTGTAAGGTGGGTTTCTTGTAAGAGTATTATTTCCGCACCAAGCGATTTGACATGGTCTAGCACCAACTTTCTCTTAATCCGATCATTCAAGCCCCGGACATTCCAGGAGAGTAGGGAAAATTCTAAGTTGGAAGCCATGAGGAGATACTGTAAACATTGTGGTCTTGGGGAGAAGGCATAAAGAGCCAGTGAGACACGTGGCATATGAAGACATGCAAACATTTCAATGACACAATGAACGTGATCCTGGAGATAAGGCACAAAAGCCTCTTGAGCCTGTAGGTAATATAGACATGTAAACACTCTAGAGCTACCCATCTAACTTTTAAACTAAAGAACTGATTAACTCCCGTCCCCTGCACAGAAGTGTGGGGAGTCCCTCCCTTTCCGCCAAAACCCAACCGTGGCAGAATTTGATCCCTGAACCTACCAACAAAAAAACACATTATTATTGAAACGTAGTTAAACTGGTAATGCTGTACTTGACAGCTGAGAAGAGACTGAAAACATTTAAAGTATACTAGGCCCGCCGGCCAACAGCCAGGATGCATAGTGTGAGCCATGGGTAGAGAAACAAAGCAAAATGCTGGGTAATCCATGCTAGAGCGAATTGCGACACCAATGCGTCTATAGGAAGTCAACATGGATCCATTCAAAAAAAGTCGTAAAGTGTCCTGTATGCAAAAATAGAAAACATTAGTAAGAAATTAACCACATGCTCACGTGAATAGTAGTCACCCAGGAGAAAGTACTAAGGTCCCCACGAACAAAGCTGAAGTAAACAAAGATTGTAATCCAATCAGGGGTCTGTGAGGACGTCAAAGAAATAAACTTTACAGTGCCGCGTTATCCAACCATGTAGAGACTTCTTGTGGAGAAGAAAAAAATTGGGTGCTGCCGTTCGCTTGAATCCGAAGTCTAGCAGGATATAGCATGGCATACTCAATTTTCCTTTCCCTGAGACGTTTTTTGACGTCCTGGAACCGTGACCGTTGCCGTTGAACTTCCAGTGAGAAATCAGGGTAGAGAGAAGTCTTGGTATTTTGAAAAGTGATGTGTTGCATGTTCCTAGCCATCCTGAGTAAGGCATCTCTGTCTTTAGCATTTAATAGCCGTGCAATTAAAGTTCTAGGGGGGGCTCCTGGAATAGGAGGGCGCATCGGGATCCTGTGGGCCCTTTCTACTGTGAAGACAGGAGAGAGTAAGGGCACCTCAAAGGTGTCACGTATCCAAGATTCGAGGAACTTTTTTAGGCTCCGTCCCCTCCACCCCTTCAGGGAAGCCCACAAACCGTATGTTATTCCGGCGCAGACGGTTCTCCAAATCATCAGATTTTGCTTGACACACTGTGAGTGCTTGCTGGAGCTCACTAATCTGTTGTGGGACAGGTGCACATGTATTTTCCAAGGTATTAATACGGTGCTCAGCTTCTACCGTGCGCTCCCGAAGCTTTTGAATGTCCTGTTTAAGTATGGAAAACTCCACTTTAAGCTCCTCAGTTTTGGCAGTAGTCAACGTTGTGCAGGTTTCTCTGGTGGCTTTAATTTCAGCAAGCAGGTCAGCTAGCGTTGGTTCCTGTGCTGCAGCAGGGCTATGGGCGGGAGAGGAACCTGGAGAGGAAGACGCAGACTGAGTCCCATTATCTTTGCTAGGCCCACTATCCCGGGCGAATTTGCCCAATCTCGCAGCTGCCTCTGGGGCTTTCTTTAAAGTTTTATTCAGCGCCTTCTGACTTGCTCCGGAAAGGATCGCGCTGTTGGTGCGTCCTAGGCCGGGGACCGCGATCACGCGAGGCCGTGGCTTGCCACGCGGTGCTAGGCCTCAAACGGAGCCGTTAGCTGTGGTGCTCCCCGGTACTCGGCGTTGTTGCAGAGTGACCGCGGAACGGCCCCCAAGTCATCCGGATCCGCTGGATAGAAGTTGGGTGAGCCGGGACAGTAGTGTGGGGCACTATAACCCAAGGAGCCCCAGGAGAGCCAGAATCATGTGGCCATTCGTGTCGCCTGCCAAGCCACGCCCCTTTATCATATCTTTAATAACCAAAAGAACATCAGGCGCTGTTGTAACAAAATTCATTCATATTAACAGTACATGTATCCTTTAATATCTTGGAATGAAAAATAAAATAAATAATGAATATACACTGCAAAAGTTCTTAGAATAGCACTCATAACACATTTTAAATTCACTTAATTTTGTGGTTTACTTATCCTGTAAGATCTGCCTCTAGTCTCTCCACCTTTGTATCTTGTTGTGCTTCGTTTGCTTACATGGTTGTCAAACCTGGAAATACAACTAATGTCCTGCTGCTGACAATGGTTGGTTACACGATCTGCTAGTAATTATATTTCATTAAATGGGTGCTCGTTTGTCTGCCCTTAACATTATTCCCAGGCTCTGCGTTGTTTGCGGAAGAGAAAGCTAGTGGAGCGTCGCATTACGGAGCTGCAGAACAAGCAGGACAACATACAGGGAATCTTGGAGAGGATATCGGCTGCCGAAACAGACCGCAAGGTGATGGCATTTAGCACTGAAAGAGCAAGAAACCCACAAGAAGTGACTTGTATTAACAAACTGGGCTAATGATAGCGATATGTTTACGGCCTTAGGTTGTCTCTGCGTATCAGATGGGAGTCTCTGCTCTTAAACAGGCCCTAAAAGATGTCACTTTGGAGAAGGCAGAAAGTATTGTGGATCAGATTCAAGAGGTAATAATGGCTAAGGCTAAAAGGGGAATTGTTTGTGCCTTTTGTATGAAGACATCATTATACTGTAATACCTCCCAGCTAGGATTGCCACCTCATCTCTTTAAAACATATGGAATCCACAACCTGCATGGCTAATTAGCAATTCATTTAGATGCATGCTGCAGACTGAACTGATTTTATGTGCAGCCATGCATCATGCCTCTAAATTAATTGCTAATTAGCCATGCTCGCTGTGGATTCCATATCTTTTAAAGGGGTGCGGTGGCAACCCTATTCCCAGCATGCCTTCTTTGTCTCTGACCAATCATTTCCTTTTTGTGGCTGTTACAGTATTGTGATCTCCAGGATGACCTCAGTCAGACACTGTCCTCAGTCACCGACGCAGGTAAGATATGTACTTTTATTTGATGTATCTTTATCTCTGTCTGCTAAGGATTTCACTCCTACTCTACTGATTCTTGTTTCAGATGTTGACTCTGATGATTTGGAGAGAGAACTCAATGACATTCTCCAAAATGAAGAGATGATTATTGACCTTCCTGATGTTCCTTCAGGCCCAGTGATCATTTCTCCACAGTCCCCTACAGAATGGAAGATGGACCAGGGTGAGTCTGCAGCACTAAATATTGCTAAATCTGTTGCAAAATATACACCACACTCTGTACTTCATAATATACAGCCCTGCCTCTAGTTTTACAGGATAGGTTTCCCCTGCTCTTTATATAGTATGGCTCTTCTGTATCTTAGTTTGTAGGGTGAACCCCCGGTGTATTTCCCATTTATACTACAGGACTTTGGTCTGTATTTTAGTTTATTGGAGGGATTCCCGGTGTATATCCCATTTATACAATATGGCTTTTTTCTGGTCTGTATCTAAGTTTATAGGAGGGATCCCTGGTGTATATCCCATTTATACAATAGGACTTTTCTCTGGTCTGTATCTCACTTTATAGAAGGAATCCCCAGTATATATCCCATTTATACAATAGGGCTTTTCTCTGGTCTGTATCTCAGTTTATAGGAGGGATCCCTGGTGTATATCCCATTTATACAATAGGGCTTTTCTCTGGTCTGTATCTCAGTTTATAGGAGGGATCCCTGGTGTATATCCCATTTATACAATAGGGCTTTTCTCTGGTCTACATCTCAGTTTAGAGGAGGGATCCTCAATGTCTGTCGCTTTTATACCAGGACTAACTAGATAAAAGGCTAAACTACTACTGTATGTTGTCTATCCTCAGCTGCTCATTCTCCAGCAGATGGATCATTCTTGAGGTCTGTTCCAGAGCCAATGCTACAGTGACAATACCAAAAGGTTGACTTTTATGGCTGCTTGTCCCCTACTCACAAGACCTATGCTGAGGAACCACTATGACTCTAATGAACCAACAGAGTAATTTTTTATGACCTTTATGATCATTTATGACACCCCAGACCCCTCTATAAGACTTGAGAGGACATATACTTGCATAAAATCAGGGGTACTGCCAAACAGAGCCTCATTTAGGCTGCCAGCCCACATAGGGGGTACCAATAGCAATTCACAGCACTTATTTGGCACCCCAGGGATGTTTTTATTGCACGTGTTGCTCCCCAACTCTTTTCACTTTTGAATATGGCTCCTGGGTAAAAAAAAGTTGGGGATCCCCACTCTAGAACCACTAAAATGCTGCTGAGTTTGGGCTATTCAGGCTTGTCCTAAGTGTTATACATTCTTATTATGTAAACTGTATTATCCAATCATAACAAAATCAGTTTCATACATGATTTCAGACAAATGAATACATAAAAAATACTTTATGCTAAATGTAATGTAAGTAAAATTAACATTAACAGTTCAGAGGATAGAGTCCTTTTTATTGTGTATTTATAATAAACATATAAATAGAAAATGTTGGACTGACAGAAAAGCCTTTGAAAGAGAAGGTAACAATTAAGGTTGTTTGTGTTTTAGTAATGACAAATAGGCATTCAGTCTTTACTCTTATTATCCGGCCACTGGAGGGCAGTAGTGCATTAGTCTTAATGTGTATTCTGCATGGCACCAGGATTAGTTGGTAGGGATGTCGCCTTTGGTGGGAGAAAGTCTTGACATAAGGTCAATATATGCTCCACTATGACCACATAGGCAATAACTCAACCAATCAAAACCAACCATTGTGTCCTGCACAGCAAACCCCTTGTCTTCTACATTTCTCTTGCCTAATTGGGGGACACAGGCACCGTGGGGATGAAGATCCTGCAGCTGGAGATGGACACTATGTTGCAAAATAAGACTCCTCCTCCTGCCCTGGGCTTCATCCCCTGCCTCCTCCTACAATCCTCAGTTTCTTTTAGTGTCCTCAGAAGGAGACGACACGCTTTTTCACGTCTAGTGGCTGGAGCACTGATCAGGGCCTCAGGTCTAAGATCACGCCACACCCAGAGGCCACTGATTTACTCAAGCGCCTCTCCAGCTGCATACCAACTGCCCTTTAGCCTTCCCGCTCTCCGGAGGTCTGCAGGCTGGCTCCTCACCCCCTACGCTGCTTTCCCGCTCTACGGAGGTCTGCATCAGCGGTATACATCCACCCGGGTGTATAACAGTATAATAGCTCACATATACATATATATTTCACACCTGTGCATATATATATTTATATGTGTGTCTCTTATTCCTAGGGGACATCATCCACAGGGCACATCTCAGCTGGCAACCTTTTCAGGGTGAGTACCTTAATTTTGTATTTTACTCCCCTGGTCACCCTCACTGTGGACTGCGGCGCTCTTTACTTTCTGTTCTTTACTTTTTGCACGCTTATTTATGGCTCCTACCGCCATTTACCTGGTGGGACGCATTGCGTTCCACCATCCACACTCCCGCCCTTCACCTCCCCTTCTAACTCTGCGTCTGGGACGCGCGCCTGGGACGCGCGCATTTTCAGTGGCTGGAACGCACCTGCGTTCCGTCATTCCTCCACCCCTACTTCCCCTTCCGGCCAGCTCTCTTCCCGCCAGGCGCGCTCGACGCAACAAGCAATTTCCTCCTGTCTGCTCCGGATCCCTCTCTAAGCAGGTAGACACCATCGGTCCCTCCTAGGATCATGATGGACTTTAGCCACTCTTCTCCGCTTCTCCTATGACGCATACCCATCTCCCTCACGCTGTCCATCCCTTACCACTGTCGCGCTCCTTATCTACATGCGCTCTGGCTATTGGCTTATATATATATATATATATATATATATATATATATATATATATATATATATATATATATATATATATATATATACTGGGATTCTATACCTATATTCATATACGTATTATATGTTATATACTCCTTCTATGCCTCTGCTTATGGCTCTGTGGAGGTATATGTCTATTTGCATATTGTTACTAATGCTATGGCTACTACACTACAGGGTAAATGGACCCCCTGGGCTCCCATTCATACTTCTGATGTTTTCTCCACAGACTACCCTTGCGTGGAGAATTACTCACAGCCATACCTCTGCTTGGAGGCCGATTCCCCTGCCTCATATAAACAATAAATTTATAATACAAAAAAAAAAAAAAAGAGGGGTGTTTTTTCTTGGGATTTTTTCCTATTACTCCTACCAGTTCTCCCACGAAGGAGCAATATGGCTAACAAGGCAGAAGAGCCCAGGACCACCAAGTCCTCAGCTCAAACTCACCCGCAGGTCTCTTTTTTAGCCTGCTCAAATTGTAAATCAAAATTTCCTTCAGCCTCGGCTGACTCACTGTGTGGGGCCTGCAGAAAATCCGATATACCACCTCTACCTCAGGCTAGTACTTCGGACCCAGATCTCATTAGGGCTATCTCCCTCTCACTTGCAGGCATCCAACATTTGGCCCGCATCCCCGAGACCTTAGACAAGGTTCTTGAGCACTTATCCCAACCTTCACAACACCGCCTAGGGAAGTCAAAACGCCACGTCCCTTCTCCCCCGGACTCCCCTGGGGAAATCCTTTCTCCATCCGACGAGGAAGGTCAAGTCCTATCAGCCGAGGACTCCGATCAGGACCACCCTGATCCCGACATAGACACTCCCAGAACTCAAGGGGAAGTGGAAGGCCTTATACAAGCAGTTCTAAACACGCTAAATATAGAGGAAGCTTCTCCCTCGATCGAACCGGCAAAGAATATCTTTAAGCGACACAAGAAGAGCTCATGCTTGTTCCCTGCATATGATCAGCTCGACGAAATTATCAAGTCCCAATGGAAAAACCCTGATCACAGAGTGCAACTTTCCAAACGATTCACGCAGACTTACCCCTTTCCTAAGGAATGCATTGATCTCTGGTCTTCACCTCCAGCGGTCGACCCTCCCGTTTCCAGATTATCCAAGAATACCACCATTCCTGTCGCCGACGCGGCTGCATTCAAAGATCCTATAGACAAACGTCTAGAGGGCTTCTGCAAATCCTCCTTCACCGCTTCTGGCTCGGCCTTTCGGCCAATCTTCGCTATCGCCTGGGTGGCTAAGGCCATGGAGGTCTGGGTGGAACAGGCGGCACAACTCATAGGATCCGAAGATCCAACCACCGATAACATTCTTTCCCAAATAGCGGACGCTACTACCTACATCGGAGACGCAGCACGGATGGTGGCTCAAGCTTCGGCCCACTCCGTGGCCGCTCGCAGATATTTGTGGCTAAAATCATGGTCCGCTGACCTAACATCCAAACGCTCCCTAGTCAGCATTCCCTTTCAAGGTAAACTCCTCTTCGGGGCCGAATTGGATAAGATCATTTCTCAGGCGACTGGGGGAAAGAGCACTCTACTCCCACAAACCAGACCCAAGAGACCCCCATTCAAGAGGAGACCCTTTTTTCGTCCCTTCAGACAAGGGCAAAGGTCAAAGACGAATTCTGACAAGTCCACCTCCAACTTTCGCTCACGCTTCCAGGGCAAACAAAGGCAGCCCTGGTCTTCCTCCAAGCCCGCCTCCAAGCCTTCACAAGATAAACCCCACACCGCATGAAGGTGTGCCCCCTCCCGAAGGGATACCCTTAGGAGGCAGACTCAAATCCTTTCGAGAGGTTTGGCACAACAAGATTCGGGATCAGTGGGTCCTTCAGGTAGTTTCACAAGGACTGTTGATGGACTTCTCTCACACGCCCCCCCACAGATTTTTCGTATCCTGACTGCCGGCCAAGTCTTCCGACAGAACCAAATTCCTGGCCGTCATTCAAGACCTGGCCGCGGAGGGCACCATTCAACCTGTCCCACCACACTCCAAAGGAAGAGGCTACTATTCCAACCTCTTCATGGTTCCCAAAAAAGACGGCTCACTCAGGCCTGTCCTAGACCTGAAGGATCTCAACCCGTTCGTCAAACGGTGCCACTTCAAAATGGAGTCAGTACCATCAGTTCTTGCTTCCATGGAAGAAAACGAGTTCATGACAGTCATAGACATCAAGGACGCATATCTTCACATACCTATTCACCCAGCCCATCACAGCTTCCTCAGATTCTTTGTGAACGGAAATCATTGGCAGTTTGTGGCTCTGCCATTCGGCCTATCATCAGCTCCACGCAGCTTCACGAAGGTCATGGCGGCAGCTTTGGAAGAACTCCGACTCAAGGGCATAACCGTTATCCCCTATTTGGACGATCTACTTGTCAAGGGGCAGTCCGCATCTTCGGCTCATCTACACACATCTCAAGTTCTCCAGACCCTGACATCTCTCGGCTGGACGATCAACTTCAACAAGTCGAACCTGCACCCGACTCAATCAATACAGTACCTCGGCCTGATACTGGACTCCAGACAGGGGAGAGCATTTCTACCGCAGGACAAGGTCCGGACCCTCCAGACTCGGATCCGATCTCTCATGGGATCCAACAGGGTTCCCCTTCGGTCAGCCATGCAGACTCTGGGCACGATGGTTGCATCCTTCCCGGCCATCCCGTATGCGCAATCCCACACCAGACTCCTTCAACACACCATCCTTCTGCACCAACGCAGGGATCGAGTCAACCTCGATCGCAAGATCTCCATTCCAAGTCGAGTACTCCTCTCTCTACACTGGTGGCTTCAACCACATCGGACGACGGGGGGAAAGCCCTTCCCCCCCATCACTGGAAGATTCTCACCACAGATGCCAGTCTCCGCGGGTGGGGAGGTGTCACAGACCAAACCACGGTACAAGGTCTTTGGACTCCAGAGGAACAGCGGCTGCCCATCAACCTTCTGGAGCTCAGAGCGATACGCTACTCCCTGGAACACACGGCGACAGTACTCCGGGGTCACCCCGTGAGAATCCAGTCCGACAACGTGACGGCCGTGGCCTACATAAATCATCAAGGGGGAACCAGAAGTCTCGCGGCCCTCAGGGAAGCTCAAGAGATACTAACATGGGCAGAAAACAACGTTCCCGCCATCTCGGTGGTCCACATACCCGGTGTGGACAATTGGCTGGCGGACTACCTGAGCAGAGGGACTATCGAACACGGCGAATGGAGCCTCCACCACGACGTGTTCCGGCTCATCGTGGAAAGGTGGGGCCTGCCAGACATAGACCTCATGGCGTCCAGGACCAACAGGCAGGTTCCGTCATTTGTCTCCAGGAGCCTCGACCCCCTGGCTCATGCGGTAGACGCCCTGGTGATTCTGTGGCGCTTCTCCAGAGTTTACATCTTCCCCCCTCTGGCCCTTCTACCAAAGGTGATCAAAAAGGTGAAAAGAGAAGGAACTCAGACCATCCTGGTGGCGCCTTTCTGGCCCCGCAGGGCCTGGTTCGCAGATCTCATCGCCATGGCCGCAGACGACCCCTTCCATCTACCTCAACGGACAGACCTCCTCACTCAGGGTCCAGTCGTCCACCCGAATTCTCATCTCTGGGCTTTAACGGCGTGGCTCTTGAGGCCTTGATTCTACGGGATTCGGGAGCACCTTCAGATGCGATTCCCACCATGCTGCGAGCACGGAAACCTGTCTCAGCGAAAATCTACCACCATGTATGGAGAACTTTCATTTCATGGTGCGAGCACAGAGCCCTTAACCCTCAGGGGGCGAAAGTCAAGGAGGTCCTCTCCTTCTTGCAGGATGGACTTTCGAAAGGTTTGGCCCTCAGCTCTCTAAAGGTGCAGGTTTCGGCCTTGTCTATTCTACTACAGTGCAAGCTAGCCCTTAATCCAAAAATCAAGACTTTTCTACAAGGTGCAACTCGTATCATACCACCGTATTGTTGCCCTGTGCCCCCGTGGGACCTCAATCTGGTGCTCTCAGCCTTGCAGGAGGAACCCTTCGAACCCCTCGAACAGCTCCCTCTGTCCACACTCACCGAGAAGGTGTTGTTCCTTTTGGCAATCACGTCTGCCAGGAGAGTTTCCGAGCTCGCGGCTCTGTCCTGCAAATCGCCCTTCACGGTTATTCACATGGACAAGGTTGTTCTTCGACCTACTCCAGACTTTTTACCTAAGGTGGTCTCTGAATTCCACTTGAACCAGGACATCGTGGTGCCTTCCTTGTGTCCGAATCCCAAAGGTCCGATTGAGCACAAGCTCCACACTCTGGACGTTGTTCGCGCCATTTCATTCTATCTGAAAGCCACGGAGACAGTTCGTAGGACAGATGCACTGTTTGTTCTCCCTGATGGCCCCAAACGGGGCACCAAGGCCGCCAAGACAACCTTAGCCAAATGGATCCGCTCCATCATTTCCAGAGCCTATGCAGTCAAGGGGAAGGATCCTCCGATCAAGGTTAAGGCCCACTCTACTCGCTCACTTAGCACTTCGTGGGCCTTCCGTCACCAAGCTTCAGCGGATCAGATCTGTAAAGCGGCCACATGGGCATCCCTCCATACCTTCACTCGCTTCTACAGGCTCCACACGCATGCTTCAGCCGACGCTGCCTTTGGGAGGAAAGTGCTCAGCGCTGTTGTTAGCTAGGCACCTACCGTACAGTGTCCCACCCTTATGGGAGCTTTGGGACGTCCCCACGGTGCCTGTGTCCCCCAATTAGGCAAGAGAAAGAGAGATTTTTGTACTTACCGTTAAATCTTTTTCTCTTGTCCTATATTGGGGGACACAGGCTTTCCCTCCCTGTTCTGACACTGTTTTTTCACGGCTTCCGTGATGTTTTTTCTGATTATGTCGTTAGTTTTTCAATTTTCTAATATTCAGTTCCGAGGGTGTTATATTTGATTTCTCTTCTGTTTTGGGCTGTTTTGCTCCTTCTTCGGTTGAAACTGAGGATTGTAGGAGGAGGCAGGGGATGAAGCCCAGGGCAGGAGGAGGAGTCTTATTTTGCAACATAGTGTCCATCTCCAGCTGCAGGATCTTCATCCCCACGGTGCCTGTGTCCCCCAATATAGGACAAGAGAAAAAGATTTAACGGTAAGTACAAAAATCTCTCTATCAAGTAAATGTATATGGTCTCAAGCCATCAGTCAGGAATTGTATATTTCCAGTATCACAGATTAATGCCTTAATATTTATTGTTGTCTATATCTGTAGTTTTGTCCAGATAACAAATACATCTCAATGACATCTAAAAGCAAGAAATTCCCTGTAGTTCCCCTTCTCATAGCTGTAACATTACAAAACTGATCTTGTCAGTCATTGTTAACCGTTAAGGGATACTGTCATGGGAAAATATTTTTTCAAAACAAATCATTTCATAGTGCTGCTCACACTTCTGCACGGAAATTCGTCTTTCAAAAGCGCAAATGGATTTTTTTATATTTTATTTTGAAATTTGTCATGAGCTAGACATATTGTCAGTTTCCCAGGTGCCCCTAGTCATGTGTCTTGTGCTCTGATAAACTTTAGTCACTCTTTACTGCTGTGCTGCAAGTTGGAGTGCTATCACCCCCTTCCCTTCCCCCCACCCCAGCAGTCCATCACAACAATGGGAAGGTAACTAGGTAACAGCTGCCTGGTAGATCTAAGAACAGCACTCAATAGTAAAATCCAGGTCCCACTGCAATTACATTGAGTAGGAGAAACAACAGCCTGCCATAAAGCAGTTCCATCCTAAAGTGCTGGCTCTTTCTGAAAGCACATGACCAGGCAAAATGACCTGAGATGGCGCCTACACACCAGTAGTATAAATTAAAAATATACACTTGCTGGTGTACATTTGTTATTGTAGAGTGAATTATTTGCAGTGTAAACAGTGTAATTTATGAATAAAAACTGCACCATAAAAATCATGATAGAATCCCTTTAAAGCGTAACTATCGCGAAAATGAAAATGTTATATTAGCTTCATCATAATGAAATAAGCTTAGAGCTCACTCAAATAACTGATTCCAGTACAAACAAAATCTAATAAAATAACTGCCTTTTGCACAAATCCTGCATGTAGAGAGACATGATGTCTGGTGCTTTTAATAGAGTGAGCTCTAATACATCTTCTAGGCAAAAGGAGCCCCCCTATAAGATATATTGCATCTAACTGTCAATGAATATCTGATACCCAACTGCTGCATGAAGAGAGAATGAAGAGAAAAAGATGCTGAGAGAGAAATAGTGAAGATAAACTTGATTATTTCAGAAACAGTACAGAATATTTAATTGAATGTATTTAGAAAGTTTCTTATTTCAGTATGATGAAGCTTTTATTCCATTTTCATTTTCGCAATAGTTACCCTTTAAGTGCCAGCTACATGAAATGTGAATGTTCACTTTAACCCCTGTACCATACCTATTTAGAAAAGTGGTTGTGGGGTTTGTCGGGGGCTAAATCTGTACGTGGTTCAGTAAGGCAGCCGGTAAGGTGAGTGTGGGCAGAGAATAGAGGCAGGGTGGGAAGGTGTCGGCAGCCCAATGAGGAAGCAGTGTATTAATTAGGCATTTGTATCATGTGACTGGCGAATGTGAGTGTATAATGACTAATGTTATGCAGTAGCACAGAACATTCTATGGAAGAAGCCAAACATTTGCACATGCAGCACAGTCTGACCCAACACAAAGAGCAGATATAACATGTTACTATGGCAGCCAGCAGTTTTATATATAGTCACCTACAAGTTGATAAATGAAAACAAATACCTGATTAGTTGTTGTCTGCAACTGTATTTATGCAAGGTGGCACCTAGGTTAGAAAATAATCATTTTTAAACAAATTATTGGCCTGGGAAGAACTTTAGTGTTTCCATCACTGCTCTGTTGTGCCGTCACTAACCCAAACGCTTTTGGTCACCTATTAACCCTTCCCTGGCTCAATCTGGGCACTATTTAATAACTAAAGTAAATAATTTCCACTCCCAAAATAACATTATAGTATAAGGAGTACTTGTTTCTACTGTGGCGCTTTATAAATTTATATGGCCATTACTTTATCATATTTTATAGTAAGTAATAAGTGCAGTATGTTAGAGAGATGCTCCCTGTTGTACATCACAAAGAGTACAGCAGCTCTGTCCTATGTAACACAAATATACAGTTAAGGATGTTTATGGCCCTTTAATGAATACCATATTGTTTTTTCTGGAAGACATACTGTATACAAATAGTTCTTTGTAATTAAGGGGAATTTTACAGGACTTAGATAAAGGAGAGGGTCATGTGTTGAATAATCCCATGTAGCGGATAAATAGGAAACTCTAAGCGGTGGTGATGCTTTTCCTTTCCTCATATAATTTCTCAGAATGTTTGGAGAGCTGCCAGCAATGTGAGATTACACGCCGGCTCTGCTAAATGTGACAGGCGCTGGGAATTTACCTGGAAATCCTATGTCCCTGCCCTGCAGCTTCATGGACTGATTCAGAGCAATTGCCTCGGCCTTCCAGATCTACGGGGGGGTCACTTTGGGCCTAAAATGTAAATAAATGTACATATACAAGCTGCTGATCTGTAACTAGTACTGCTGTGCGGAGGCTTGTAATTCAACAACATCTGTGAGGCTGGACTGCAGAGTTGATCATTACTGGTATAAATAGCAAAGATCACTGAATTCCTTTACTGTTTCTTAATTGCAGAAGTAGAAATCATGCAGAACATTGCCAAAGTGGAACTGTTAGTTCATGAGTATTAGAAGAGGCATAAGAAAAGGAAGGAAAGGGGAAATAGAGATCCTGTGATAAAGGGCAACGGCTGCAGTCATCCTACCCAAGGTAGTTCTTTCAATATATATGGTCAAATGAGAGAAAATGTCCATGAACTTTAAAGGGGTTGTTAACTTTTAGTATGATGTAGAGAGTGATATTCTGAGACAATTTGCAATTGGTTTTCATTTTTCATTATTTGTGGTTTTTGAGTCATTTAGCTTTTTATTCAGCAGCTCTCCAGTTTGCAATTTCCGCAATCTGGTTGCTAGGGTCCAAATTATCCTAGCAACTAGGGATTGATTTCAATAAGAGACTGGAATACGAATAGGAGAGGCCTGGGTAGAAAGGTGAGTAATAAAAAGTAGCAACAACAACAACAAATGTGTAGCCTTACAGAAAGAACATTTGTTGTCTAGATGGGTCACTGACCCCCATTTGAAATCTGGAAAAAGAAGAAGGCAAATAATTAAAAAAAACTAAAAAAAAAAAGACTAATAGAACAGTTGCTTAGACTTGGCCATAACATACTTTAAAGGTCATCCTCCTAGTGAGCAGGGTTTTTCCTATTGGCTCCGCAGAGACACCTAAAGCCAATCAGGGGTCAGATTTCATTTGGCAGGAGCAAGCATGCTGGGTAAGTTGCCGTGTTTGTTCTAGCACTGGATTGGCAGGCTTAGAAACATTATTAGGGGATGAGTTGGACTATTCCAGTTTTAAAAGGTTATAGACCTGGATTTAAGTCAGTCCCACCATGTGACAATGAAAGACAAGTCACGAAAACAGCTGAAATTTAAGTCCTGAAGCGGGGAAAAGACCCAAAGTCACTAAAGGAGTCGAAGTTGAAGTCCTGAAGCCACGATTTCAATTCTATGGAACACCAATGTATTATTTTAATAATCTGTAGGCCCCTGCCACCAATGTTTTTTAAAAAAATATTCTCTGTGGCCATAATTTTTTTTTTACTTATAAAAGGGGCACTGGCACCACAGTTTTTTTTAACTTATAAGGGGGCCCTGTCCATCAATAGTTTTTTATAACTTGTGTTTGTGGGGGGAGGGGTTACCTTTTTTAGCGCTGATGTCTGTGTGGTCTTTTAACTGTCCTGTGGAGTGGGCTGGATCTGGGATGGGGCTTGTGGACCATGGTGGATGGGGCTCAGCAGGCCCTGAAATTTTCCTGTGATTTCTAATGGCGGCCCTGGCTCCATGTCCTCTCCCAAATAGCGTTCCACCATGCTGGAGTGGAATCCTTTACAATGCATTGACTGTGTTAGTTGCTGGAGACTCTATCCCGTGGCAACAAATCAAATATGGAATCCATTTCACACAAAGGAATACCAAGAATGTTTTGGCTACTCTGAAGTTGGAGACCTAAGGTTTATGTCAATTAGACTATAACAAACAAGAGAAAGTTGTGCTCACCACCGGGTGAAATGAGGCTCTGAGCACACAATTCATACAGACAAATATAAGCGGTCCTCTGCACCAATCCCATTATCAATATATTAAGGAAATTGAGACATTTTGTGCCTTAAGCTACTAAAAATGCCTTCCCCTTTAAACAAAATAGGGATTGTTTGTCCATATAGTACAATATATGTAAGCTGGCCAAGTAATCCCTGGTCTGGCCAGTCCTACACTCAACTTTCAGGTGAGCACAACTCTCCATTGTTTATTATAGTTTATACAGGAGCAGTGGCCAGCCCCATATTGAAGCCCGCACTCCTTCCACCTATAGTCAGGTGATAATAGTCGTTGGCCAATTAAAAGTGAACTAAACCCTAGTGGCTAGAAAATTCATATTTTATATAATAACCTTATTGCACCAGCCTAAAGTTTAGCTTGTCAATAGCAGCAATGATCCAGGACTTCAAACTTGTCACAGGGGGTCACCATCTTGGAAAGTGTCTGTGACACTCACATGCTCAGTGGGCTCTGATTGGCTGTTGAGAAGCTAAGCTTAGGGCTCGTCACTAATTATCCAGCAGAAAATGATGTGTAATATAAGCTGATGCTACAGGACTGATTATTAAATTCTGATGCTAATTGCACAGGATTGTATAGGTCAGCTTTACTATGAGAAGCACTGTTTATTGAAATAGACTCTGCGGAGATGAAGAAGAAAAGGGGCTCATTTGATGGCTGTGGATGGGGACTTTTTTGAAGCGGGTTTAGTTCTCCTTTAAAGGAACAGCAACATCAAAAAAAAAAAAGAAAAGTGTTTTAAAGTAATAAAAATATAATGCACTGGTAAAACTGGTGTGTTTGCTTCAGAAACATTACTATTGTTCATATAAATAAGCTGCTGTGTAGCAATGGGGGCAGCCATTCAAAGGAGAAAAGCTTCAGGTTACACAGCAGATAAGCTCTGTAGAACATAATGGTGTTATCTGTTATCCACTATTTAACCTGTGCCATATAGTCTTTTTTCTATTTCTACCATTGCTACACAGCAGCTTGTTTATATAAACTATAGTAGTGTTTCTGAAGCAACACACCAGTTTTACCAGTGCAGGACAACACTGCATTATATTTTTATTACTTTACAACACTTTTATTTTTTTGGTATTACTGTTCCTATAAGGGTTTCTCCTCAAAGGCAGGTTTATCTAGCTCACTGAAGATTCTGCGTTCCTCTGTTTTCTTACACAAAGGTGGACTTCATCTTAGAAAGACTTTTGGATGTGGTGAGCACCAGTATTTGTTGTCAAGTGTGAGCAAGAAAGAACTAGATCACTTTACCAAACCTGCCTGTCTATCTGTCCCAGGGAATAACGGACAGGTGGTGAGAAAGCACCAGGGTTGTCAGGTCTAATTTCCAAAACCAGCCAAAATCAGCTTCAAAACCAGCCCAAAACTAGCCAAGAGTCACTTCAAAAGTAGCCCAAAAATAGCACAATATGTGCAGTGGAAAAATCTAAAAAAAAAAAACATATATATATATATATATATATATATATATATATATATATATATATATATATATATATTGCAAATTTTTATACAGGTCATGGAACTCCGAGGTAACTTCTCATATCCTCATATTTTGCAACAGGGGGTATTTTATTTATTATAATATACACGTTTCAGTGACATGTGACAGAAATGACATCAGAACTCACCGTTTATAACTGATGACATCAGAACTCACCATTTATAAGGATATAATTTACAAGATATTCATGAAGTAAAATAGGACAGATTCACCCGTCACTAGGGCCGTAACTACAGAGGGGGACCCAGGAGGTATAGGGAACCCATAAGGCCCTAATTCATATACAATTTCAATAAATGTTGGTAAAACCAACAACCAACCAAATCAACCTATAGACATTTTGGTGACCAGCAGATTTTTGCCCTAAAATTGTCTGAAATTGAGAAAAGTCACCAGAAAATGTGAGAATGCTCAAGAGGGACGGGAGACTGGGGTACAGAGCCCAAAATCTGTTAACTCCAGACTTCTACACAAGTCCGTCCTTTTGAATGCTGGGTATTGTAGTCTTACATTAAACTTGGCTGTCAGCAAATTGTTAAACCAAACCTACATTAACCAACATGCAGTGGGAGATGCAGGCCTGGCACATTAGGGGCGGGCAACTAAAAACTTTGGCTGTTTTCCAAAGTACAAACTAGCCAAAGGCCCAAAAAGTAGCCCAAATCTGTACCTTGGCTAGTTTGTACTTTCAAAACCCGCCTGGGCTTTAAATTAGTAGCCCAATTTGGCTGGAAACCTGACAATCTGACAACCCTGTCCTGTGTAGCACTTCCTTCCTGTCAGCTCACTGAGGTGGGGACTCCTCCCCCCTTGCACAGAAACTACACAGAGGAGAGACAAATATACACATCTCCCCTGCATTTATATAGTCCTGTAGCCTTTTTATACTAAGATTTGTTTGTTACACTAAGGGGGTTATTTACTAAACTCTGAATGCAAAAATCACGAAAAATTTAAAATTTTTTTGAATTTAATAAACACAAAAAGTCTGGATCTGAAAATCCGACATCTCAGACCTGCTGAGGGTTGCATGAAAATCAATGGGAGAAGTCCCAATGATTTTTTGATGTGCGCTGGGTTTTGTGCAATACCAGCAAGTTGACTGATTCTGGAAAATGTAATAATAAACTAGAGAGGTACATTTCCTGAAGAAAATGTGAGTGGTGCTTGCCGTGGCAAAACTCAGGTCACCCAGTGACGCACGGTGCCAAGTTTGGGAGTTCTGGCTTTGATACTGTGAGAATTACAGCTGTTTACATTTTCTCATTGAAGTCAATAGGGAACATCTGATTGGCTGTTCTTGGCTCCACCCACTTTTCCTAAATTTTGACCGCAGTTACCCAGTGAGTAATTGAGCCGAGTTTGGTACACCTAGCATTTAAACTGTGATAATAGCAGCAGTTTATCATTTTTCATTAAGGTCAATGGCTGAAATCTCATTGGCTGTTGTTGCCCCGCCCCTTTTTTTCCTAATTGTGAACCACAGTCACTCAGTGACTAACATACCAAAGTTTGGGAATGCTGTCATTTAATGTGTAAAAATGGCAGCATTTCTATTTTTTTCTATTGAAAATCAATGAATGAAATTTGATTGGTTGTTGGTGGCTCCGCCCACTTTTTCTAAACTTGAAGTGGAAACCCCCAGCAACCACATTTGTGATATTCAAGGTCCCTGACATCAATACTGAGAGAATGGCAGCCTTCTTTTTTCCCATTAAAACCAATCAAAGAAATCTGATTGGTTGGTTTTGGCTCCACCCACTTTTCTTAATTTTAATCCCAGTCCCCCAGTGACCAACTGTGCCAACTTTGAGGAGGCTGCCATTAACCGTCTAAGAGCGGCAGCAGTTTAAAATTTTCCTATTTAATTGAATGGCTGAAATTTGATTGGCTGTTGTAGACCTCGCCCACTTTTTGTAAATTTTGGCTGCAGTCACCCAGTGACCCACGGTGCCAAGTTTGGGAGCTCTGGCTTTATTACTGTGAGAATTACAGCTGTTTACATTTTCTCATTGAAGTCAATAGGGAAAATCTGATTGGTTGTTTGCGGCTCCGCTCACTTTTTTGGGTCCCCAAAATAGGACAGAAAAGTCACAACACCCCATTCCCGAATAAGCTGAACGGTTTGACACCTCATTCATGGGTCTGCGACAAACTAATTATTCGATAAATTCCCCATTATAAGTCAATGGGGCAAATTTGGGCACCTCTCCTGCCCCGGGGGTAAAACTTATACCCTCGTGTGGGGTATCATCTGACACAGGTCGCAAACCTCTTCAAATGTGGTAAATTTAACGTTTCTACAAGATTCCCTCTCTGCGCTAGAATCCGTCAAAAGTTGGCCTCAATGTTAATCTATGGGACTTTTTGGGGTTGTTAATTGCCCCCGCAAGGGGCAATTAACCACCCACCCCTTAGAAAAGTCATACCACCCCATTCCCGATTAAGCCGCACGATTTGACACCTCATTCATGGGTCTAGGACAAACGGTGCGGGACTAGTTACGCGCCAAACTTTCATACGGAAGAAGAATAAAAATAAGTTTGCAAGATAACAGTAGTGATGCTTTGCTTCGCAAGCACCACTAATAAGTTTGCAAGATAACAGTAGTGATGCTTTGCTTCGCAAGCACCACTAATAAACGTAAAAAACCCAAGTGGATATGATTGGACTTTGTAGCAGAAAATATTGAGATAACTTTGGACTTTGATAAATAACCCCTACGACTTGTTTATTTTCCTGTTTAGGCTCAGGTAAATTGTACACCAGTAGAGAAGTGCCCAAACCATATTGCACAGCCCGTTATTTTTCTGAACTTCCTGACAGTTGGATTCCAATAAAGCAAATGACATTCTGCATGGTTGATTATGTTTATGGCTCTTATTGTTATTTTGCAAAAGTTTCTGTTTTTAATTGTGAGAAACCAATATCCAATAGATATCTGTAGGATAAGACATAACAATAATTATGTCTTATAATTGGGAGTCTGCAAACCTGATGCATTTCCATATCATTAAATCACACAAATTGTTCCTCACACCAGTTACTAATACAGTAACTGATTTTCAGTTTCCCCTCATTTTATATTGTTGTTTTGTGGTCCCACCTATATATTATGCATAATACATTTCCTTGATTTTGCATTTTCCTGGATTTTACACCACTTTTTCTGGTCCCCTGAAAAATGTGATATGGGGTTCTGCTGTAATTCTCTTAGAACACATTATGGTGCTCTGCTTATTCTCAGAATATATGACTACACTGACAGAATGTAACACCTCGTACTTACACACTTATATTTCACAGGTACAAAGCAGAACTAGCAAACAAATTATGCTGGATGGTGGGCGCTGTATCAGGTAGGGCAGATTTTTAATTATTACATTCCAAATACATATACTGTATATACACATACACTGCCGCCATTTTGTAGAGAAGTTGCCAGAGGCGGATAGGTCTGCACTGTCCCTGATCAGGGGGTGCTTACTACCTCTAGCAGCTGCTGGGAAGCAATTTATTGTACTTACACACTACTGGACCGCAGTTGTGGCTGGATACACCTGTGTGGACTGCAGTGCATCTCGCATATTCTATCCTGCAGTTGCAGGTGAGAGCTGATTGCTGCACATCACCCTCCACATGTATTTCCATAATGGTGTATGATTTAGATGGATAAGAGGATTTGGATGTCCCGGCAAGGAACCCTAAGATATGGCACCCCTTCCTTTCAGCTTTTCTATGGGCTCCAGAGTTTGAGATGCCTAGAGTACAGCTTTATCTGTTGAAGGACTTTGAAAATAGTGGTTTCTAATAAAAACAAATCTACTCCACGGAGTAGCATCTGTTCCTTGTGCCTACTACCTTCTAAGTGGCTGCCATGCTGTGGAACACTTGTAAAGGGGGCTGGGGTGATCTGTGGGCTGCTGCTGCCTGAGGCAGCAACCCCGATGCCGCCCCCCTCTCCCGTTCTGCGCTTAAAAGTTTAGAGTCGGAGCGGGTCAAAAGGGGCGGCATCACTAGTGCAACGAGCGCGTACTGCACTTTCTGTACTAGCAGAGCTGAATTTCCGGTTTAAAAAAAGGAAATTTGACTCTTAAAGTTACATGAGGTGGCTTTTTGCCGCCCTTTGTAACTGGCCAGTCACTGCTGCCTGAGGCAAGGTGCTGCAGCCCATGGATTTCCTCTGCTCATGGCGGGAACAGCCCTGGAAGGGGGTGATGTGATATCTGGGATAAAGTATAAACGTTTTGTACCACTTGCCAAAAACGTTGCCTCAGTTTCCCTTTTTATTTTTTTACTTTACAGCATAATTTGAGAAAAGCAATGCAACAGTCTTGGTTTCAATCTTAATTATTCCAAAGATTCATTTCACTCCATGTTTACACCAAAAATAAAGAAATTTACAAATTGAAAGGTAGAATTTTTAGTTAC
This sequence comes from Xenopus petersii, assembly GCA_038501925.1. NCBI lineage: Eukaryota > Metazoa > Chordata > Amphibia > Anura > Pipidae > Xenopus > Xenopus petersii. Next base: position 137,645,775 of record CM076676.1, on the reverse strand, counting down.
GTAGGCTATTGCTTGTCTTATTACTTTTCTAAGAACAATGTTCTCAAATTAAATAATCTTCATTACTAAACAGACATGGAAATTCTTCATATTAAACTGTATTACTTAATTGTGTAGCAAATGTATGGTTTGTCATTTGAAACAGATTTAAGGCAACACTGTCCCAGGGACAACTGTTGTTGAGAATAATATGCTGAATCAAGAAAATGATCCTCAGTAATAGGAATCCCAATGCTATACTTTAGAACTGTTGTATACAGGACTGTGTGATCACAATGATTATTGTAGTATAGAACAATGGAAATATTAGGAGCAAAGTGCTTGTTATAATTGTCTTTAGAAAGTGTAGGGTTTTAAGCATATTACAGTAATTATTACATAAAAATGTTGGTGTTTGCACATTTACAGTGAAATCACTAGTGAGTGCTATAATTACACATGGGCTGCTTTTAGAATCCTTCTTTTCTCTGGAGGCTGAGTACAAGTAAATTTGTGACATAAAAGCAACTTACTGAACCATATAAACATTGATGATCAGGGCCCCATACAAGATGGTGGCAACCAGTGTTTGTAGACCTGTTCTTCTCTGATGGCTGCCCAGCCTTTACTGAAGCTGACACTACTTTTATTATCCTTTTCCATAAGGTTATACTACTGCAATAACAATTTCAAGGTGCTATTATAATGCCACTTAAAAAACATTTAGCTACTAGCTTTAGCATATATTTTATTGTTTTTTTGCTCATGCGATCAACTGGCTACCAACTGAAGATCTACTGGAGATTGAGATCTTCATGTTCTGAAGGGGATAATGGGGGAGCAACATGTGCCATAGGATGATAAAGATTATAAAAAGTTAATTGAAAAAACTGCAAATCTCACTATGTATGTATGTATGTATATTTTTATTTGTAAAGCGCTCCTCGAGGGCAAAGCACTGTACAGCAAAACAATAAATTAGTAGTAACAAACAAGGGGTCATTGGAATAAAAAGTAACAATAAGTGCATTATTAGAATACAATTCACATAAATATAAAATATAATTACAATGCAGATTAAGTGCTCATTGTCAAGGAAACAAAAGGCTAGAGGACCCTACCCCATAGGGCTTACAGTCTAAATGGGAGGGTAACATACAGACACAATTCAGAGGGGTATTAAGGTGCTGTGGGTTACAGTTTGTTACACTGTTATATAAGTGCCAGTTCAGGTGTTATCCAGGTGCTCCCAGATTTAGTCTTTGAGTTTTGTTTTAAAAACACTGAAGGAGGATTCTCTCCTGAGAGATTCAGGAATGGCATTCCAAATATAAGGAGTCGCAAGAGAGAAGGGTTTGATACGGGAAACAGCAGTAGTAGTGGGGGGTACAACCAAGCGGTTGCTCTGAGAGGAGCAGAGGTTTTGGGCAGGAACATATAGAGAAACAAGAGATGAGATGTAGTTATGTGCAGAGGAATGAAGGGCTTTGAAGGTTATGAGAAGGAGTTTATGTTATTCTTTGTTTTATAGGAAGCCATGATAAGGACTTCAGCAGTGGGGGGGGGGGTCCTGAACCCTTTTGGATGAGAGGAGGATAATTCTTGCAGCAGTGTTTAATACAGACTGTAGAGGGGAGAGATGGGAGTTAGGGAGGCCAGTTAGTAGAAGGTTACAGTAATCTAGTCTGGATAGGAGGAGAGCATGCATGAGCATCTTGGATGTATCAGGTGAAAGGAAGGGACGGATCCGTAAGAAAAAGTGACACGTTTTGACAGTGGTGTTAATATGATCAGAGATGGAGAGAGAGGAGTCAAAGATTACCCCCAAACAGCGAGCTGACAGGATTAATGAGCATGCCATCAATAGAGATAGTAAATAGGGGAGTAGGACCAGGCTTAGGTGGAAAGATGATAAGTTCAGTTTTTGTTAGGTTGAGTTTGAGGTGGCACTGGTTCATCCAATGAGATAAATGAGATAGCCAGGAGGCAGATAGAGATCTGAGCCTCTGTTTCAGCTGTTAATGAAGGGGTGGATCAATATGATCAAAATGATTTTGAACCTCTAGAATACCTCTCTAAAATGGCTATTCTGAACCTAGTTTCCTTCTTATCATTGGCTTCCCTGTCTACCCATGCTTATGGATTTGCCTTGTTAGTTGTAGGAGAGATAAAAACACTCTCATTTTACCAAATTAAGTTGATATTTTTCAGGGGTGTCCGAAATATGGGCAGATATAAAATTAAAAACAAGATTTATAATTTTATTTTATTTTTAACCATTGTTAGATTTCATTCATAAAAATATATATTTCCTACATACACGCTAATTGGCAGATTTATTAAGGGTCGAGCTATATCATACTTAGTGCTCTGCCTCAGTGAATCCAAATGTGACTTCAAAGCACTGTAAAACCGGGACAACATTTTTTGTTACAGATTATGCAATTTTTTAAGGAGTTTGTTCAGATTCCAATATACAAATGAGGGTTTGGAATCAGTTCAGATTCATTCTAATTATCATGCCAAGAGCTTCATTATTTGCCCAAATCCAAAAGTAATGAATTCATATATTTTTTATTGTTAAATCTTTGTGTTAAAAATGAATGTGTATGATTGTGCCTATGTAGCTCAGCTTCTTATTGCTGCAACCACTGCAAATAAATAATGACGGGCAAATTTTCCTGTTTGAATTTGCAGAAAAATGTGCAAATTTTTTGCGAAAATCCACAAATCATGAATTTGACACTGGCAACAATTCCAATGCGCAAGAAAGTTAATGGGCCTGGTTCAATTGCTGGCAAATTTATTCACCGCCTTGAATCATTGAAGTTCGCCGCAAATTAAATTCACCCATAATAAGTAATAAACAAACTCAACATGCACTTCATTTTCTGCAATAATCAATGGCAAGTTGAAAGACAGTAAGCCATACAGAAACATCTTTTTAGGGTCCCAAAACTTCATACAGATGTATATTTTTGCAAATATATTGAAATGCACTTGTGGCCCATAGCTGTTACAGGGTTATCTGCAGCATAAATAATAAAACAAATCCCTTTCATTAAAAAAAAAATGAAATTGCAGAAATTAGTTAAAAGGTCAACTAAACAAGCGCCCTACCATCATGAAGCTTATGGATCCCATCTGTTAATAATAAAAGTATGTTTGAATTTCCTAAAAATAATACGCATAATTCAATTATCTCAGTAGAACAAGATTTTTTTAACCATGTGCCAAACAAGCAGGTAAATACCTGAGCAAACTCTGTCCCAATGTTGACACACAGAGGTGTAACAATGGAGACAATGGACCCAATGACTAGTGATGGGCGAATAAATTCACCTGGCATGAATTTGTGGTGAATTTACGGGTTTCACCACCGGCAAATAAATTCGCCGGCATCAATTTCTGATTTTCACCAATTTTTTTGTGAAAATGTCAGATTTTCATGATTTTTTAGTGAAACCCTTCAAATTTCACGATTTTTGAGTGAAAACTTCCAAATATATTTTTGTGAAAACAACTGAATTTCATGATTTTTTCAGTGAACTTTCTGATTTCGGCAATTTTTTGCCGTTTCGCGAATTTTCCGGCGAAATGGGAGAAGTTTGCCCATCACTACCAATGACTGCTGGGGTGGCAGAAGTATAGGGGACTTTTAAATAACTTCAACTGAAAGGGACTGCAGTGGTGCCCTAAAAGCTTAGTATTAAGTATTTAAGTTATATTATGATGCTGATCTATTACAAAACGATCCCCCTATTTCTCTAAAATTATGAATGCCATGAACATTATTAAAAGATCTGAATATAAAAAGTATGAATGGAGAAAAGAAAAAATATGAATACTTCTAAAGCCTCTAACAATTTTTAGTTTTTCAGGTGATTAATAGCAAAAAATATCAGAAAACCTCTAAAAGTCTAGAGCAGTCAGTATTCTCGTCACATTCGGCGCTGATCCAGTACACGGCACACAGACCACAGCATCGATGCAATCGCGTAGACTCTGAGGTGCCAGGAGATCCGGCAAGAAACGCGTAACTCAGTCAGCCCTGCATAGCCACCGCTGTAACCCAGAACCGTATATGTGTTGAAATAAAGCCTACTTTTTGCATCGATGCTGTGGTCTGTGTGCCGTGTCCTGGATCAGTGCCGAATGTGACGAGAATACCGACTGCTCTATACTGAATGCCGGCGGGAAGTGGCTGGCGTCTCGTACAGGCTGCGACCAGGAGAACACAGCGCTACTGGGTGAGCTCCGATGCGGATCGCATCATCCTTTGTATAATACCCTCTAAAAGTCTGAATGGCTCAAAAAAGAAAGTCCAATAGGATCAGCACAGCTCCCATTCACTTCTATGGGACCTTGACTGCTTTTACTTGGAGAAGTTTTGTATCCGAGTTTTCCGTGGTTTTAACACTTCATAAATCTCAGTAGAGTATTAGAGAAATTTTAAAAACTCAAATATTTAGAGAAACAAAATATGATTAGTAAATAAAGGAAATCTGAATGTTGGTAAATAGGCCTCTTGGTGTTTTCGGCACACTTACTGATAGAACTGTATAATGGATGACCTGAAAAGATTCCACTAGATACGAGTGGACTGAATATTCAGGAGAAGAGAAGACGTAATTACTTTATTGTGGAGAAATAAGGAGGATATTATATTATTACAGAAATAGAAGGGCAGAGGAGTTCATCTTAATGTACAACCAAAATTAAAGCCATGCACTAAAATAAATGAAAAAGAATGGAATTGGGGAGGGTGTGGAATCTATCTTGGTACAGAATTCACCTGGACTAAAGTTACAGAAAATGATTATTGGTGTATGCTGCAAACTGCCCACTATACATGAGGAGAATGAAGTCCACCTGCTATTAAAAATGGAACAAGCTTCATCATTGGGTTAAGTTGTTATCATGGTTGACCAGTATCCAGACAAGAGTATTCGCTGATAATTTGATCTTTGTAATGCCCAACCTACTGGAGTCATTACCCTCCTTGCTACAGAAACACAAGGGAATCATTTATATGGCAATTTTTAAAGCACTTTTTACAGCAAGCAATGCAGCAATTATAGGTGCAAAATAAAGCCGGGACACCAGGAGATTGAGTTACTGGTCTAAGGAGTTGTAACAGGGAATCAAACCAGTGTCTCTAATATGAGATCTCACCTCAAGGCTGTTCATTTAACCTCTAGGCCAATGACTATTTCTCCTAGAAAGCTCCCTTCAACTATACAATCAATATGATCAAATCAGAAGTGCTTCCAGCGTTTCTTCCCCCTCACTTGAAGTTAATTGGGAGATAACTCAGATATCTGGAAGTCTATATTCCTACTGAAATCCAAAGATATATTCCAAATCATTCTCTCAAAGTTAAAAAGTCACTCTTTATTCAGCATAAATATTAAAAAGTAGGCATACAGACCAATTGATACTCTGCCGAAGTATCAATTGGTCTGTATGCCTACTTTTTAATATTTATGCTGAATAAAGAGTGACTTTTTAACTTTGAGAGAATGATTTGGAATATATCTTTGGATTTTTGACTTGGGTGCCCTTTTGATTTGGGGGCTATATTCCGGTATCTTTTGGCCCTTTTTTTGACAGGCCTTTATAGACTGCAGCAGCTGAGTAATAACTGTTTTTTGGATATATTCCAACTGACCATTTAGATATTTACACATATAACTACAAAACAATGCTGGCTTCCATCAGAATTGTTAATGTTCCTGCACCTCTTGCACACAAACTGGACTATAAATGATTTGAACTCAATGGGCAAATTTGCACCTGGGCTGTAACTAGGGTTGGCACCTGGCTGGTATTTCAGTAGCCTAGCTAAAAAGGGACTTTATTTCAAATTTAACAACAATGTACTTGTTAATACATTTCTATAAATTTTACCCTTGCCTGCCTACCTAATCCCTGATCCAACCCAAATATATATTCTGATTTTACCGCATGTCTGCTGTGATGTTTGCCCCATTACATCATCGATCTGCTGAATTCTATGTCATTACCCACCTCCAGCATCCCAGTGCCTCCTGACTGGTAAAAGGTGGAATCCCTAGCAGTAACCCATGGCAACCATTAAAGTTTTGTTTTCATGTTCTACCTGTAGTTTCCTGTAAAAATCTAATCACTAATTTGTTGATATATTTAATTCCCATGTGCTCCATTGAGCATGAGTAATTTACATTATGTGTATATTAGAACAAAGATAATGCTATCTATAGATTTCATTGGGTTTAAAAATGTTACAAAGCGACGATTGCGTGAAATACAGTACAGGCGATGTTATATGTATTTCTTAGAAATCTCTTAAATCAGGATCTTATTTCATGTAAAAGCTAGTAACATACAATGGAGAATCTTTGACACCCCATCAAAGACTATATTTCTGGACCTTAAGGTTCTATTGGGTTTATTCACAAAAGTGCATAATCTGTTTCATTCAAAACAACTGCAAAAAATAACAACAAAATAGACTTAAGACTTTGGAAGGGTCAACACAATGGTTGCATTGGTTACCACCATTAGGTCATCACAATGGTTGCCATGGATTACCATTGTGAGGTCATCATAATGGTTGCCATGGGTTACCATTGTGAGGTCATCACAATGGTTGCCATGGGTTACCATTGTGAGGTCATCACAATGGTTGCCATGGGCAACCATTGTTATGACCTCACAATGGTTGCCATTGGTTACCATTGTGATGTCATAATGAACCATTTTTATTACCATTGTGATGTCATAATGGACCCTAAGCTTTCTGTACATGTAGTACAGGAAACAGGATCCAAGTTGTCATTTGATTTTCCAGCCAACTGAGGTAAGTACCAGAGGCAGAGAGTGAGGTATATTAAAACTACTAAAACTGACATTAAGGATATAAATATATAAATAAATAAATAGAGAGAGGTGTATATATAGTGAATAAAGTACCCCTTGTAAAATATAAGGAAATTAGAAGTTAGCGAGGAGTTCCAGGCCATGGAACTCTGAAGTTAGTTCTAATATCTTCATATTTTGCAATGGGATATTTATTTATTATGAGTCATGACAAAAATAACATCACTAAGCTCTGATTACAACAATGACATCACTAAGCTCTAATTACAACAATGAAATCAATTCAATGACCATATAAGGTCAAAAGCTGAGTGCTTCCATAGTGATGTCATAATGGACCCTAAGCTTTCTGTACATGTAGTACAGGAAACAGGGTCCAAGTTGTCATTTGATTTTCCAGCCAACTGAGGTAAGTACCAGAGGCAGAGGGTGTGGTATATTAAAACTACTAAAACTGATATTAAGGATAGAAATATATAAATAAATACGTAAGAGAAACAGAGTTGTATATATAGTGAGTATATATAGTGAATAAAGTACCCCTTGTAAAATATAAGGATATTATAAGTTAGCGAGGAGTTCAGGCCATGGAACTCTGAAGTGAGTTCTAATATCTTCATATTTTGCAACAGGGGATACTTTATTTATCATAATATATACAGTAATAATACAGTTTTTGTGAGTCATGACAGAAATAACATCACTAAACTCTGATTACAACAATGACATTACTAAGCTCTGATTGCAACAATAACATCAATTCAATGACCATATAAGGTCGAAGGCCAAGTGCTGTTATACAGGTCATGGAACTCAGTGGTAACTTCTAATATCCTCATATTTTCCAACAAGAGGTACTTTATTTATTATAATACACACGTTTTAGTGAGTTGTGTGTCAAATTACATCACTACTCACCGTTTATAACTGATATTTATAAGGATATAATTTACAGGATATTTATGGCTCTTGTGTATTATTATTATATATATAGTATAACATTTATATTTTTTTTTCTTCCTTTATAGAAAATCAAATAACAAAATCAAATAACAAATTCAAATAACATCTAGATTCTACAATGAACACTTTAACGAAAAGACTTTGGAAATGTATTTCTTATTGCTTTCCATTTCGTAAAAAGGTAAGATTTCAAATACTATATATAATATAGATATAATATATTTAATATATTTAAATGCAATATGTTGTTAAATTATAAGAATCAGCTCACCAATAAAAAGTCTAAAAAGTTGTAAAATCTGCAGTGACAATTTATCAGAATTTCACAAATATTTTATTTGCCTTTTATAGAAATGCTAATCTTAGTTATCTGCATAATATTAGCTAAATTATCATTTTAAGAATATTAAAATGATTCCTATAAAAAAAAGATTAAATGTGCATCTTAAACCCTCCAATCATCACAATCAAAGCAATTCTTAATGGCAAAATTAATTTGATACATGTGATAAACACACTGTTGTTTATTTACCAACACAAAACATTGTTGTGACTGAGCCATATCCAATAGAGTTTTTGCTTCATTGTTGTACTTGTAGCTGGCAGAACAAATATAGTCACTGACTGGCTGTTGTTTTTGTGGCCACAGGTGCAGATTTCCCTAGTGTTAGTAAATCAGTCATATTGTTTATTCACGAATAATTAAAAATAAAAGCCAAAGTCCATATAAAATTTGGATTCAGGTATTTGTCAGTTGGCACCCACTCCATATTGGGCCACATATTGTGTAGAATGTAGGTACATGAACATACTTTAATATGCTACAGTTGATATGTATGTTCAGTGTATACCAATATGTAGCATTTCAGGTCTGTTACGAATCAGTGATACCTCTCCTTTGACTTGTGCTGCCAGATGTATACAGTACATGTTGGGTATATGGAAATCATGGGCTGCAGGGGGTCCTACAAATAGGTTTTTCTGGCCTGGGGAGGTCTAGTCCTGCCTCTGACTGTTATTAATGCAATTTTTCTACACTCCATTTTTCTACACCAGGCCCATATTAATAGGGATAATTTGGCAAAGAGCTATGTTTAAATACCCAGTATTAGAATTTTCTTTACTGTCAAATGAAGCACTTAACTATAAACTGATAATATATATTTTCTTTCTTTATCAGAAACCTAATGACAATGCTGTTGAAGAAATTGAGGTAGGCAGGAGATATTTGTAGATGAAAACAGAACATTCTTTTATTCTTCAGACTGCCTTTCCTTTCATAGTACAGATTTGCTTTAGCAACTTTCCTACATACTGACCTAATATATAATGGACGTTTTTAAAAATGAAAAAGTGTGTATATATATATATACATATACATATATATATATATATATATATATATATTAAACTTCTACACTGCTGCTTTATGAAAAGGCACATGTATTGATGTTAAAAACACCTTATTTACATATATATAAATATATATATATATATATATATATATATATATATATATATATATACAGGTACAGGATCTGTTATCTGGAAAACCGTTATCCGGAAAGCTCCAAATTATAGAGAGGCCATCTTCATAAACGACATTTTATCCAAATAATTCAAAAATTTTTACAATTATTTACTTTTTTTTGCAATAATAAATTAGTTCCATGTACTTGATCCCAACTAAGAAGAAATACCAACCTATTGGGTTTATTTAATGTTTACACAATTTTCTAGTAGACTAAAGGTATGAAGATCCAAATTACAGTAAGATCTGTTATCCAGAAAACTCAAGGTCCCAAGCATTGTGGATAACCAGTCCCATACCTGTATATACACAGTTATACAAGAGAGGACATTGGCTGCTCTTGAATCTTTGGGTTTTCCTATAAAATTAGATACATTTCCACATTGCACCAGTGGGTTATGGGCCTAACGTGTGGAACTGTAGCATTTCCTTTACACTTTTACCTTACTTTTGTGAATCTCTTATTCTTGCAATATTTTATCTTAACAGATCAAACAGGAATCACTAGAAAAACAACCTATTGAAGCTAATAGTGAAAGAGAAATGAGTTATGAAGTAAATAGCGAAAAAGAAACAACTATTGAAGCTAACAGTGAAAGAGAAACGAGTTATGAAGTAAATAGCGAAAGAGAAACAATTATTGAAGCTAATAGTGAAATAGAAATGAGTGAAGTTAATAGCGATAGAGAAACAACTGTTGAAGCTAAGAGGAAAAGAGAAACTACTACTAAAGCTCATAGGAAAAGAAAGGCGGCTAACAAATCTAATAGTACAAGAAAAACTGCTAAGAAGCCTAATGGTAATTAGTTAAATGCTTAAATGCTAACTTCTGATTGGCTGAATAGTTTCTACCTGTTACTAGAAATGAACTAGTTGGTACTTGTTACTACTCCATGTCCCATCTTTAACCTTATAGTCCAACACTTCTTTCGTATTAGTGGCAGAACATGATTTAGATGAATAAATGTGTTCAACTTCTAATCTTTACCTTTATCAACTGTGAAAATTTGTTGTGATTAGTTAACAGTTTCCTAAATAGATTTGCCCCTGTTTATGTCCTACTACATGATGTTCTACAAGATTATTTCAAAGAACTGTCTTGTGTTATCATGTGGCTTCATAAAATATGTTTATGGTTCTATTCTGAATTTCTCCAGTCCTGGGAATTTTGTAGTAAATTGCCATCTTCATTTTGTACTTTTTGTGGTTTGTTAAAATATTATATCATTATTCATCACTCCTGATAATATAATATATGTATGTTATATCTCTTTTGCTCATGCAGTTTCACCTGTACGGGATAAATTGTACTGTGACGAATGTGTATCCAGACAGAAGAGATGCTTCGAAGACCAGGTTAAAACAGCAATTGTGGTAAGTAATGTACCAGCACCAGGAATTCTTTTAGCCTATGTTGTGAATATAAGTATATTAGGAGAAAAAAACCTAAAAATGACATTGCACAGAGAGTCCATCATCTACAATGTAAATGATCTTAGTTTAGTGCCTGACTTCCCCAAGGCTATAATGACTTTACATAGAAAAGTTAAAGAACACTAGAAGTGAATAACAGATAAACCACATTCTGCTCTTCATGTGTCCTGTTGTGAGAGCCATGATTGGCTGGAAGGAGGCATGTGGGTCTAACATAGACACAATCCACTAAAGTAACATAGAAATTCTGAATATACCTGTAATGGCCATTTTTTACAAATGACAATATTTAAAAATATTTTACATTGGTACCAGTGTATTGCTGTGAGTAGATATGCTGATAGCCAACTCATAAGGAAATAGGTAGATGTGAAGAGCATTGTTACATTTATCCCTGATATCTGCCCAATATGCAACAATTACACAGTTAGTATTGGTTGTATAACAAACTATTATGTTCTTCCACTACAGCTATTTCCAAACCCCCAGACTTATGAATTTGTTTCTCTTATATACCTTAAGGTCCCTTAATATCACACAGAAGAAACATGATCCCATGCAAGCAATTTATTCTGTATAAGCCACCTTTAAGAAATTACTGTATTTGGAATCTCTAATGCGTTTCTCTTTAAATATCCCACAGAAAAAGAAAGTCTTCTGGACTGAATTTAAAGGATACTCTGACTTCGAGAGAGGCCTATTAAGTAGAGGATGGGTGAAGAAAATTGCCCCCACCTTCAGTAAGTCTGCTTTAAAAAAACAAATCTCTTCAAGGATTTTAGAGATATTGAATTGCTAATGATAAAAATGAACCTAGTGCTCCCCACATGCTAGCATATAAATGTCTGTCCTGGGGTTTCATGAGCACAAAGTTGATGAAGTAGAGTTGGATAAAACCTCATGGAATAGGCGACAATTGCATGAACGTTGCATCCAACTTTATCTTCCAGTGACTTTCTGATCTGAAAATATTCCACATGGCCATAGGCCAGAATTTAGAAGGAATACTTTTTCTGTGGGCACCTGACACCAAAAAACATGGTTTTGTTACACAGTTGAGTACTCTAGTCTTAATCCTTAATATTATAGAGATAATATTATAATCCCTAATGTGCCTGGGAAATATGGGCAGAATCTGCTACTAGTGGAACCTTTCTGAGCAATCGAATAAACTGCTATAATTATACTAATGCAATGTTTTTCTCCTGGTAGATGCTGGTCCCAAAAAAACTGTATTTCGTGACCCAACATATGGACATGAGGTAAATCCATATCTATGTTTGTACAAATATCCATGTAATAAATGTGTGGGTAATCTTAATCTAACCACTCATGTATATTGCCAATTTAATTGAGCATTAAGATAAATATTGTTAATGTTTACTATTATATGGTTTCTTTTATCACTCCATTGTCATTGTTCAACCCAGAACAGTGTACAATGACTTGCTCTTTCCTATAGCTAAACATATTTCTTTCTATGAACATAAATATAAATGCACTACATTTACTATTCAGTTAAAGTGCATGATGTGACTGGTGTAGAGGAGCCAAGCAAGTTAGCAAGCTACAGTACTTAGTGCAACTTAATTACAGAGTATGGTAGCAGCATAACTAGCAGTTACTAGGCCAGTTGTTATTTCTTCTGTGGTAAAAGAAGTAATATAATGCTCCAGAAGTTTATTAATCATTTGCGTGTACTTGCCTTCCATGAATAAACTTTGTATTTATTTTTCTTTTTTAGATTATACGTCGTTATGACATACAACCCAACCTCATCCTGACACGCAAAAGAATTGAACTCCATCTTCTGAAAGAGGATCAGATAACCAATCACTTTTGCCGTGTGCAAGCCACAAGCAAGGTGAGCCAACTGCAGTGACTTACAATGACCCATAGCAACCAATTAGAGCTTTCATTTCTATCTTGCAGTAGACTGATCAAAATGAATTGCTTATTAAATACTATTTGTAAATGTATTCATAATTCAACCCCACATTCTCAGTGAAATTTGCCGTTTTATTATAATAGCCCAACAAAAAATAAAAAGCAACTTGTTTTAGATGATTTGATCCATGTCTGAACTGGAGGCCCCAGTATTTAACCAGTGTAAAGGCCCAAATAGCTCCACATTGGCCCATTAATAAATACTGGTGCATGGCATTTTGATATTTGCATGTTTACAGTCTGCCTGTGCAGGACTGCTTCTTTCATCTGAATCATATGGCTTCCAGTTAACATGATTGGAACCCATTATTTCCAAGTCAAAGACGGTTTCCAGTAAATGGAAGTGGAAATTATTTTACATCGGGTTTCCAAGAGAAAACAAGGCTATGATATGATGCCTCTTGTCACTGGTCATACTCACAATGTAACTTCTTCAGGCACAGGTGACCTGGTGGGAATATAGAAGCCAGAAATGTGGCCAATCAGTGGCTCTCTAGATGTTGCATTCTAATTCCTAGAATTTTTCGTATATTTATTTACTATAATCTTTTTTGACTTTTTATATTTATAAAATGCATAACTAAATGTGTTCTTTGTATTCTAGAGTGGTCTGTGCAAGCTATTAAGGCAATGGTGTTTGTCGTGTGATGCGAATCCACACACTTTCTTCCCTCGTTGCTACATGTTTAATAAGAAAAAGGAAAAACAAGCATTCATTGGTAAGTGTGCATAAAATACTGTATCATGTCTTTATGTCTTGGGTATAGTATCTTAAATCTGGGCTTTATATCCTTCAAAACCAAAGTATTATTTAACTTAGTGATCTACAACCAGTGGCTTATGAGCAACCAGTTGTTCACCAACTCTCTGGATGTTTCTCTCGTTGGCCTAGAAACAGGCACTTATTTTTAAATTCCAGGCTTGGAGGGAAATTTAAATTGCCTATAAACTAGGTGTACTGCCATGTAGAGGATCCTGTATGTTGTCAGGCCATGTAGGGGCTACTAAATCATATCACTTATTTGGCACCTCCAGGGACTTTTATCATGTTTGCATTGCTCCAAAACTCTTGTTTTATGTGAATGTGGCTCATGGGTAAAAAATGGATGGGGCCCCTTGTTTAACACTAAGGTTAATTTATTATATATTGCATTTTTTTCATGGAATAGTTATTATGGTTTAGCTTTTACACAAATGTATTTATATAACATTTGAAAAGGCAACAGAGCACACATTCCAATATAGAACACTGACCAGGCCATGACTAGTCCCTCCCCTCTCCTTGATGTCTCTCACTTATCACCTAGTCATTAGAATGTTTAAGAGGGATTCTGAAATCACTGGTTCTATATAGCTGTCCATATGAAATAATGTTCCATCCCAAATGAAATGTGCTCTAATTTAATGACTATTAGAAGTTCCCATAAGTATATTATAGTGCATGTTAACGACAACTCTCTGTATCTACTATAAATTGTGCCTATATACATTAATATGTCAAGGAAAATAAATCCATAGTATCACCTGCTTAGAAATATAATTCAAAGTTCCATCTTTCTTTAGAAACTAAATATTTGCCCTGTTTGTTCTCACAGTTATTGTAAGTGTCATCTTTTGGTTAAATAGAGTATTCTAACACAAATTTTACCTTTATTTAGATGACTTTACCATGACTGCGGCTTGTGGTATCCTAAAATGGGTTTTGAGAACCAATGGGAAGTCTTTGCAAGATGAAGTTATTCCCAGCCGGAAAGAAAAGGAAGAAAAAACGGCTATTTGCATGTCAGGTAAGGGAAAAGCAGCGGCACCTGGTAAAGCTACAGCTACTCTGAAAATGAGTTGCTTGTAGTATTTAAACAAGACCCCTTCTTTGCAGTGACTATAATTGGACAATAACACCTTGTTCATTTTTACACTGTAAGATTAGACTTGAAATGGAGTCAGTGGCATCTCATGGTTTTCCAACCAACTATATTTGTTTATTGTTCTCACTTCTTATTAATCTCCTCCTGTTATGTTCTTTTCTGTAGATGCTAAAATAAACAATCATGGCCCTGCAATAATTGTTCCAGAAGATATTATAGTAACAGCCCTTGTGGCTTGCCAGTTTCATCTGTACGACTTGACACATGAGGATGAAGACGACATAATATGTGCCGGGATAGTTGATAGAAAACATTTCATAAGTGACTACTATCAGGTTATGCAGTAAGTAATGTCAGATGAAACCATTCATAACAATTTAGATTTAGAAAGAAATTGTCCTGATTATAGGAAAACAATGACAGTGAACACTCAATGGGGTGATTTATGAATGTTCATAGAATGTTTGTTTCTTCAAATCATAGTTTTTGCACAAATTCATGAATTTTTCTTATAGTTACTTAATCCATTTTTTTTTTAGTTATTTAGCAAATCTAAAAACCATAAAATCTACGAATACAAGGGCCTAAAACAAATCACATAGAACAGATATTTATCGTAAATAATAAACTTATTGGTATACATTATAATATTCTCCATAAACATTGTATTGCAATAGTGTGATGTGTATTATGTATAACTGTCTCTCATCCCTGCCCTTGTATTGTTACAGTCATGGTGCGCACATACAGAATTCAGACAAGTATGTTGATTACTGCCACCAATTGTTATGTAAGCTGAGAAGAGTGAACCCACAACTAGATATAGATGGAGAAAAAAACATCTGGATTTCAAAACCAAGCGCTTCATCTAGAGGAAGAGGTAAGAGAATCTGTGATATGGGTACTCAGTTGTTGTTTAGAGGGGAAAAAAAAGTTCAGGTTACTGGTGGGTGCCCCCACAGGACATTAAATGTCTCACATACAGTAACTAATGCAGAAGATCATGCAAGGGCTTATATAGTAATAGCTATTTCTATGTGATCCATACAAGGGTGAGGAACCTCACCGCCAGTGAGGTTTTGGGAGAATCCATGAGGGTTTTCATCTCATCTCATACATTTTGGCACATAATAAATTCCCATTCTTCATGGCCAATTCACAGTTATGATTATGGTTATTTCTGTGCAATAATACAGAATATGTATAAATGAATTCCTAATTAGATGTGTGAGATGTAGGACCAATATGGTTTCAAAGGAGCAACCTTAGTTATTGGTCCAACGCATGCTGATTTTGTTGCTTCAGGTGTTACAGAATGGTTTACTACAATATTGATTTAAACAGAGATTGATTCATGTTTTACATGTTATTACAGGGATACATTGCAGAAATGATCTGAAAGACATATGTTCCTTGGGAAGGGAATGGGTGGTTGAAAAGTACATAGAGAGGCCACTTCTTGTATATGGAACCAAATTTGATCTCCGTCAGCATTTCCTCATAACGGACTGGTACCCCTTAACTATCTGGTTCTATAAGCACAGTTTGCTCCGTTTCTCATCTCAGCCCTTCACGCTGGAGAGATTAGATACGTAAGTAGAGGGTGCAAAATCTTGCATTCTATTTATTTGTTATACAGTAATGATGTGATGTTGATATGACTTCACTGCTTTGTACTCTCAGAGGCTCATGTACAAACAGAAATAAGTCTACTCTCTGCCTTATTTTAGCAGGTTACAAACTGGTATAAATATCATAAGATCTTTTTTAATTTAACAAGTAAGAATTACATTATAAAACACCTTGGACAATTGTGCCATTGTTGCTTGTAACTTAAAAAGGTAATTTATAGGTTTAATCCACGGTGTATACGATAATGTTTGGGATAAATCACTTTATGGCATGAAATTGATTTGTTTGTTTCCTTTACATCTGTGAAGTGGATGAATATGCTAAAGGCTCTGTTCTTCTAACCTCTGATTCTGTAGCAGTTGCATTGGTTACAGGGCTCTGTAATTTTGCTCTAACTATGGTAGTCAGCTTGCTAAATCTAATGACTGGCTAAGGCAAGATTAGAATATTTAGTGACTCACTGGATACCGACACTGGATTACTAGTGATGGATCAGGCACATAAACCTGACAATTGTATTGTTTTATCCTTCCAGCGCCATCCATGTGTGTAATTATGCCATACAGAAAAAAATAAAGACTGCACCAAATCGTCACCCCAACCTGCCTGAAGAAAACATGTGGCACAGTGACGAATTCAAAGAGTATCTTTGTACAATCGGAAAAGAGCAAGTCTGGGATTCAATCATTATACCAGGGATGAAGAAAGCCCTCATTCAAACAATGAAGGCTGCTCGGGAAAATATGAAGTACAAGAAAAACAGTTTTGAACTTTTTGGTTCAGATTTTCTGTTTGGAGAAAACTTCCAGCCCTGGCTACTTGAGATACAATTCAATCCTGGCATAACCAAAGACACATCAGTAATGGAGAAAATTGTTCCACCAATGGTAGAGGACATTCTACGTGTGGTGATTGATTACAAGGATGACCCTAAGTGTAATGTGGGAGGATTTGAACTTATATATAAAGAGGTAAGTGCAAGTCAAGGGACAGAAACTTTGATACTGATGAATGTCTAAAGAATAATATAACCTCAGGCATATAATCTGAGTACATAATGTTTTTGGGCTGTGTTTATTTATATAAGTATGCCCTGTGTGGGTATTTGCTACTTCAGGCTCTCTTCCCCATGGGAATGTCTTGTAGATTGGACAAAATAGTTGTCCAACCCCCTGATAAGTTTAACACTGGCCCCAAGGATATGAGGGGGTTGCAATTGCACCCAGGCAAGTAGTTATGCCACCAGCACTTGCCTCAGCCTTGGAAATGGCTATTAGTTGTAATGCTCAACCCAAAACTAAGCAGTTCCTCTTAACTTAGAACAAGGTTACAGACATTTGTAAGCCAATACGTTTTAATAGTATCCAGAACAGTAAAATATTCAACTACGTTATAATTATAGGAAGGTATTACGTGAGAACATACAAATTAAGATTGTAGGAAATATAACACAGATCTATTTAACACTAGGACACTGGGTATAACTTTTGGTATTACATCTGAGTATAGGAGACATCATTTTGAATACATAATGAAAATGATTCATTTAAGCCTAATGGACTATATATATATTTTAGTGCTAAAAGCTTTCTGGTTTTTCAGTTCTAGGCAAAGTATACTGGAAATGTGTCACGGTCAGCACCCAACACCAGAACAGATGCCAAGCACCCTGGTCTCGGCTCGTACTTCACCAGTTAAGTGACCGCCTTTAGCTTAGGGAGGAGCCCTCAGCTTACTCAGATGCCACCTGGACTTAACGAGAGGTGTAAGGCGTAAGTTCTGGCAGGCAATGGGGCACGACTGTTTACAAGGATGCTGGAAGATAGGAAGCCACCAGGAACAGGCAGGCTGGGACAGCACAAGCAGTAGGAATCATCAGGCAGGCAAGGGTCTAAACCATGTTATCAATCAGAAGGATTCAGCATGAGAGTAGTAGAGATTCAGGCAAAGGTCAGGATTGGAGAGATCAGCGTAGGAAGCAAGCAGGTATGGGTCAAACACGAAGGATAAGTCAGGATTCACAACAATAAGCTCCCAGGAACAAGCTAATTAAACCTGCAATGGGCAATGAGCTAATACTAAAAATCCCCTTTTATACATTTGAATTTCCGCGCCAATGCACGCTGGCGCAATCACGCCAGCGCACCTGCGCCTTTAAGAAATGAAAGCGTGGCGCATGTGCCCTGGAGGACCAGAACCAGCATGGAGCAGGGAGCAACATGACGTGGACCCCGCTGCCGCTAGACCACCAGGGTTAGTTCCTTACAAAATGGGATTCTCAGTAAAGAAAAAACATTTAGAGATCTGAAGATAACAACCATCTCTGATCCATAACAGGTGGCTAGTCGGATGAGTCTTGGAGGAAGGAATAGTCTAACCAACCATTTCCTTTTAATGCCTATTTTTTTCTTTGTTATACCTTTTTTAAAATAAAAATTATTTCCTTAATCACTTTTTTGTTTTCCTTATGAATAATATAAATACTTTTTAAAGTTGGTATCAGTTGACACCCATAGCTACACCCACAAAGACCACCTCTTAAAAAAAAAAAATATATATATATATATATATATAATTTACGTAACTATTTTTTGGTTGAACGTGTCACCATTTTCCATCTTTCCCCGCTGTTAACTCCAGGCCGGGTGGTGGGACAATGATGTCATGGGGGCAGGTTGGTGACATTGCGAGGATGGACCTGTGATGTCAGTGGACACTCCTCATGTTAGGATTAATGCTGGATGCAGTTTGCAAAGTGCAAATAAAATGGCAGTAAGGACAAAGATGTGGCACCTCCTTGCCCCTCACCCTTAGTTCTGTCATACTTTCCCATTCAATGGAAGGGAATATGGCGGTGGACAATGGTGGTGATTGTTTACCCCCCTGGACCAAAAATATTGTTGGAGTTGTGAGCGGACCCCTTGGAGACTTGATGCTGCTTTGTTAGACAAGTCTTTATTGCAACACGTGTGAAGGAGAAATGAGCAACCACTTTTGATTTAACCCTGCAGCCTACAAGGTTTTTATAGTCTCTCAGCTGTCACTCAGAAAAAGGGGGGCTCATACCTCAAGGAATTCTGTCTCCAACAAGATGGTCCCTATATGCTTTACCTATTACTTACACATACCTCCCAACAGTTTCAAAATTGATTTGAATAAGAGACTGGAATATGAATAGGAGAGGCCTGAATAGAAAGATGAGTAATAAAAAGTAGCAATAACAATACATTTGTAGTATTTGTTTATAGATGAGGGTCAGTGACCCCCATTTGAAAGAGTCAGAAGAAGAAGGCAAATAATTAAAAATCTATACAAAATAAATAATGAAGACCAATTGAAAAGTTGCTTAGAATTAGCCATTCTAAGCTGCAAGTCACACAATTTCCCCAATAAATGCTCAAAGTAATGAATAGCACACCCAATATCAAGAAAATAATGGAAAAATTTATTACAAAAAATAAAGAAAATACAAAACAGTTATACAAAAATACTAAAGAAACAAAGAGCCCAACGCGTTTCAACCTTAAGGGTCTTCCTGTCATGATCTAGTGTGTGGTTGGCAGGTAGGAGCCAAAATGCATGGTAACATGGCGACACCATGTTTGGTGTTAGAATAACCAGGAAATGGAAGTGTGCTCAGAATGAAGTTTAATGGTAAACTATAAACAATTGGTGCTGGTGAAACGGAAGACAAATAATAAGAAGTAAAATGAGAACTATAACAAACCAAAGGTTGGGGCAGGCTGATGCAAGTCCGTGTACACAGGCAAGAGTTCATAGGTGGGCGGCAGGCAATACAAGTCCTAGGAACAGGTAAGAGATCAGTGGCAGGTGGCAAACAATGCAAGTCCGTGAAACAGGCGAAGGGTCAACCAGGAGATCAGATCAAGGATGTAGCAGGTACAAGGAATAACTGGTCAGAGGAACAAGCAGGACAAGTCAGGAATCAGGGACTGGGTAATTTCAGGAACACCGGCACAAGGTGACTAGAACACAGAAATAATTCAATGATCCAGCAATAGCTGGCAGAAAGGTAATAGCTTATATAGAGCCTTGATGATAAGATCACCAACACCTGGCTTCAATGAGATTAGGGGTGGAGACATGGAATAGCAGTAATCTACACTGACAGTTCGAGGTGTGAGCTCCAACTGCCTCCAGTGGCTCAGCATGAGAATACACTGTCCAGTCAACCTGCAGACCAGGGATTCAATCCCCAATAGTCCTGACACTTCCTGAGGGGCACAAATAGACAAAAAAACAAAAAGGCAGAACGAGCCCTATTGTCCATAAGGGTTTTATACCCCAAGCTGTGTGTCTTCGTTCACAAATCGGCGTCTAACATCACTTCTGCTTCCCCAGATAGTAAAGAGGCCAAGCAATGAATTGTGGATCATCAAATGGAACGCATATGCATTCCAACATATCGTCCAAGTTAGATTATATGCAGTAACATTTAATAACATTTCCAGCAATGCGTCTGTGTGCACAAAAGTATCTAGATCCACTCCTCATCAATGAAGACATTAATTCAAAGTCACGCAGCAACGCTGCTGCATCCTCACGAAAGTCTGAAATATAGAGAACACGTCACTTCCTGTCATTCATCCTATTTGCGCATATGTTCCTCACATTTGGAAAGCATATGCGTTTCAACTCATTATCTAAAGAAACGGATTAGATAAGTGTCTTTAAGGACTTTTTAACAGTGAATTTACAGATAGCCTAGCCTGGCCTCCCCCTATGGATTTGCACCCCTCTTTTTACTTCAATGGGTGTGCGCCTTCTCTCTATATCTTATACAATTTCCCCAGTAGACCTGCTTATCTTAAATAGTTACAATTGCTTCTTTGCTTATCTTAAATTGTAACTAATGTATAGAAGTGCACCTGCCACATATTCTGGACTCTCTCAAGTCAGTTTTAGAAACTTTGTATCTTTTTGTGGCTGGAGATCAAAGTGCAGGAGATCAAAGAGAAAGTCAGGACATTTCAGTAACAATCCGGGAATGCTGGTTGAGCTGTCAAAATTGGGACTGTCCTGCAAAAAATGGGACAGTTGGGAGGTATGCTTACAGACAGCTCCCTGTAGCCCTGATACTGGCTGCCCAGCTGGATGATTACACAGAAAAACAAAACTATTTTCTACAAGGTCACGTCTGCATATACTGAAAGCATATTATGGGTAACTCTTAAAGCAACAGTTACATCTTACATCTACATGTGCCGATATGGCCACCGCATCTCCGTTCCTACGTTTTGCCTTTGCCAACAACCATTACCAGTTTGTAGCCCTTCCATTTGGGTTATCAACAGCCCCCCGAGTGTTCACCAAGCTGATGTCAGTCTCAGCAGTGGCTCTACGTCTACAAGGGATCTCAATCACTCCCTACCTAGACGACCTGCTCATAAAGGCCAGAATGGCAACAAAAGCAAATCAATATCTCTCTCTAGCAATCTCCTTGCTCCAGCCATTCGGATGGACAGTGAACTGGTCGAAATTGAATTTACACCCCAGCCACCAAATGACCTTTTTGGGGCTGGAATTCAATACGAGCACTCAACTGGTCTGTCTCCCCCACGACAAACAGAAAAGACTCACAGATCAGATACAATGCCTACTTATACCTCAAAAGATCACAATACAAACAGCAATGAGGATGCTAGGAGTGATGGTCTCAGTCATAGAGGCAGTGCCATTTGCACAGATGCACCTTCGTCCATTACAATTGAACATACTTGCCGTCTGGACCCCTCTCCTGAACATTCTCCCTCTCCCAACAAACCAGGAGGTCTCTTCTCTGGTGGTTGAAACCCTGCAACCTAAACACAGGACAGTCATGGGCGACACCAGACTGGACAGTCATAGCCATGGATGCCGGCTTACGGGGATGGGAGTGACCTGGAACAACCTAGCAGCACAAGGACTATGGTCCACAGAAGACTCAAAACTTCCAATAAACATACTGGAATTAAGAGCCGTAAGACTGGCACTCAAAGTATGGACACACCCTATTTGAACAAAACCAGTACGAGTACAGAGCGACAATCCCACAACAGTGGCATACATAAATCGCCAGGGAGGAACCCGCAGCAAAGCGGCCCTAGCAGAGGCGCAGCAAATATTACACTAGGCGGAAATCAACAAGGTGAGGTTGTCCAAAATCCATATCCTGGGGGTATCCAACACAAAGGCGGATTATCTCAGCCAAAATCAAATAGAACCCGGAAAGTGGGAATTATACCCGAAAGTGTTTGCCAAGCTAGTACATCACTGGGGACTTCCACAAATAGACCTCATGGCCTCCAGAGACAATCACAAGGTACCCAGGTACTTTGCCCACTGTCGGGATCTGACAGCAGCAGGGACAGATGCAATGACTCAACTCTGTCGATTAAAGCTAGCGTACATCTTTTCACCCATTCCAATGTTACCTCGGGTACTAAAGAAGATAAGACAGTCACAACTCAGTGTAATCATAGTGGCACCATACTGGCCACGACAGACTTGGTTCTCAGACCTGCAGGACCTGTCAGTCGCCCATCCAATACGACTAACCCCCAGGTCAGATCTCCTCCCTCAAGGGCCTATAGCTCACTACAACCCGAGCCTTTTCCTTTTGATGGGGTGGTTATTGAATCCGACATCTGGAGAAAACAAGGACTGTCGGAAGAAATCATTGCTACCATGCTTAAAGCAAGAAAAGCAACTTCATCCAGGTCTTACCACAGAATATGGCACTCCTACCACAACTGGTGCAATGAAGGGGGTTTCCCATTTTTAGAACGCAACATCCCTAGGATCCTGATTTTTCTTCAGAGGGGTCTCCAACTAAATCTCAAGCTCAGCTCTCTTAAAGTACAGATATCAGCCTTATCTGTACTTCTTCAGACAAGACACTAGATAAATCCATACAGACATTTCTGCCGGGAGTACCACATCTAAAACCTCTGTTCCAATCCCCAGTCCCAGGGTGGGACTTAAAACCTAGTACTTGAAGCGCTACTTGATCCACCATTTGAACCAATGGGATCCATTTCTGAATCACTTCTGACTAAGAAAGTGCTTTTCCTGATGGCAATATACTCAACCAGACGAGTATCAGAACTCAGCGCTCTGTCTTCTGAAGAACCATACATCATTTTCCACAAAGACAAAGCCGTACTCAGAACACTACCCTCCTTCCTACCAAAGGTGGTATCTCAATTTCACATCAATCAAGAAATAGTAGTGCCAACCTGATGCCCTGATCCCAAAAACGACAAAGAGCGCAGACTACACAAATTAGATGTCATCAGAGCACTTCTTTGGTATGTGGAACACTCAAAACCATTTCAGCGTTCTACAACCTTGTTTATACTACCAGCGAGCCCTAAAAAAGGCCAGGCAGCTTCTAAAGCAACACTGGCAAGATGGATCAAAGAGACAATACGGCAAGTCTACTTATCCAAAGGGAAGGTTCCACCCCTGAATATACGAGCTCATTGGACGAGAGCAGTCGGAGCTTCCTGGGCATGGCGCAACTCTACCTCAATTGAGCAGATCTGCAGAGCGGCCACCTGGTCTTCTGTTCATACATTCTACAATCTTGACATGTACTCCTCAGCGGAGGCAGAGTTTGGCCGCAAAGTACTGTACTCCGTAGTGCAGTAAAGGTGTCATCTCTTTTCAACTTAGTTTAATTCCTCAATTCCCAACCGTTTGTCTGGGGCTGCTTTGTTAAGTCCCCTAAGGTCCCCGTGTCCCCCAGAGACGATAGAGAAAACAGTATTTTTGATACTCACAGTTAAATCTGTTTCTCTATAGTCGATAGGGGGATGCAGGGCTTCCTGCCCTTTGAGGAATGGTTGAGCACGTTGGTCTAAATGGGAATATTCTTCTTGTTTTCTTACCTGTTCTGCCATTCGGCTATGGTTTTATGAAGTTATTATAGCAGTATCTTTGGTACAAACTGATGGAATAAGTAAATGTGTGGGGTTAAGCTGGCTATCCAGACACACCCCCTGAATGATTTTCATACGTGTCCTGCCTCCTGGAGGATGGAGCTTAACCCCTAGGGTCCCTGTGTCCCCCTATTGACTACAGAGAAACAGATTTAATGGTGAGTATCAAAAATCCTGTTTTTTTAAGTATATTTTGTGTGTCCACGCAACATGTTTTGGGGCATCAAGGGCCTTTTTTTCACACACTTGAAAAAGGGCCCTTGATGCCCAAAACATGTTGTGTGAACGCACAATAAAAGCTTAAAATAGCAGTTATTCTGCTTGTGCATTTCCTAACCTCTTTATTGTAACACATATATATACTTCTAAGCATCCATAGCTGCTTCCTGTAAAATACAGAAAGACACCCTAATGCAATCAGAATACACAGTGCTGGTGCTCTAATACAGGCACGACAAGTGACCCTATAATACCGGCAGAATACATTGAGGAGAATGGGCACTATAATTCAGGCACATTCAAAAGAGCTGGCATTCTAATACAAGGAAAAAGTATGGCTGGTACTCTAGTTCATTAAAGGGGGTGGTTCACCTTCAAGTTAAGTATGTTATAAAATGGCTAATTCTAAGAAACTTTTCCATTGGCCTTTATTTTTTCTTCTTTATAGTTTTTGAATTATTTGCCTTCTTCTTCTTCTGACTCTTTTCAGCTTTCACATGGGAGTCACTGACCCCCATCTAAAAACAAATGTTCTGTAGGGCTAAAAATGTATTGTTATAGCTGCTTTTTATTACTCTTCTTTCTATTCAGGCCTCTTTTATTCATATTGCAGTCTCTTTTCAAATCAATGCATGGTTGGCAGGGTAATTTGTAAAAAGAAAGATGATACATATAAACCTGATACAGGGAGAAATCTGGCATTTTAGTACAGTTACTACTGGTGGGTAACTAAGATCTTCCATTGGTTTAGAAAATATTCTGGCACTGGTTATTTTAGAGCTTGCATTTGGCCTCTCATCTGCCACTTTCTATCATGTCCTGCCCCCTTCTTCCAAATGATACAGACATAGGGACTGACAACATAGACTGTTATGTGAAGCTCTAAAATGAATGAATTTTGTTACAACAGCGCCACCTGCTGGTCATTTTCTGACCAGTCTGACCACCAAGTAGTCAAGGAAGTTGTCAGGAGAAAGAAGGAGGCTGCTCTGATGTTTTTCTGGTTAGGAAATTAGAAACCTTTATCATATCTTTAATAACCAAAAGAACATCAGGCGCTGTTGTAACAAAAATCATTCATATTAACAGTACATGTATCCTTTAATATCTTGGAATGAAAAATAAAATAAATAATGAATTAACACTGCAAAAGTTCTTAGAATAGCACTCATAACACATTTTAAATTCACTTACTTTTGAGGTTTACTTATCCTTTAAAATCTGCCTCTAGTCTCTCCACCTTTGCATCTTGTGCTTCGTTTGCCTACATGGAAATACAACTAATGTCCTGCTGCTGACAATGGTTGGTTACACGATCTGCTAGTAATTATATTTCATTAAATGGGTGCTCGTTTGTCTGCCTTTAATATTATTCCCAGGCTCTGCGTTGTTTGCAAAAGAGAAAGCTAGTGGAGCGTCACATTACGGAGCTGCAGAACAAGCAGGACAACATACAGGGAATCTTGGAGAGGATATCGGCTGCCGAAACAGACCCCAAGGTGATGGCATTTAGCACTGAAAGAGCAAGAAACCCACAAGAAGTGACTTGTATTAACAAACTGGGCTAATGATAGCGATATGTTTACGGCTTTAGGTTGTCTCTGCGTACCAGATGGGAGTCTCTGCTCTTAAACAGGCCCTAAAAGATGTCACTTTGGAGAAGGCAGAAAGTATTGTGGATCAGATTCAAGAGGTAATAATGGCTAAGGCTAAAATGGGAATTGTATGTGCCTTTTGTATGAAGACATCATTATACTGTAATACCTCCCAGCTAGGATTGCCACCTCACCTCTTTATAACATATGGAATCTACAACCTGCATGGCTAATTAGCAATTCATTTAGATGCATGGTAGGGATGTCGCCTTTGGTGGGAGAAAGTCTTGACCTTCATCATACACACACACAAAAATATATATATATAATTTTTAAAACCATTAGGCGGGTGTGCAATGAGGCTGTGACCACAAAATACATATAGACAAATACAAGAGTCCTCTGCACTCAACCCATTATCAATATATTTAAGACAGTGACATTTTGTGCATACTGCTACTGAAAAATGCCTTACCCTTTAAACAACACAGGGATTGTTTGTCCATATATTGCAATATATTTAAGCTGGCCAACTACGTCAAAGTCATCCCATATCTGACCAGTCCTATGCTCAATTTTATCTGATTCATTAAGAATTCTATTGCTTCATTATACATTTTACAAAAGGGACTAGTTTTACCTGCAACTTACTTGCTGCTTTCAAAGTAAAACTCCCAAACTTGGCTGCCCTTTTATTAGACACCAGTGGGATCACCTGACTATAGCTGGGAAGGGTGGGAGCTACATTAATTTCTCCTGTTAATGTTGGCATCATGCTCCACTATGACCACATAGACAATAACTCAACCAATCAAAACCATCCATTGTGTCCGTGTCCTACACAGCAAACCCCTTGTCTTCTACATATCAAGTAAATGTATATGGTCTCAAGCCATCAGTCGGGAATTGTATATTTCCAGCATCACAGATTAATGCCTTAATATTTATTGTTGTCTATATCTTTAGTTTTGTCCAGAGAACAAATGTATCTCAATGACATCTAAAAGCAAGAAATTCCCTGTAGTTCCCCTTCTCATAGCTGTAACATTACAAAACTGAGCTTGTCAGTCATTATTACTCATTGATTGCTGGTAGTCAGTCCCACTTACTGCTTGCAGAGCACATTCACATGCATATGCTTTCACTGTGCCAGCCTCATGTTAACCGTTAAGGGATACTGTCATGGGAAAATATTTTTTCAAAACAAATCATTTCATAGTGCTGCTCACACTTCTGTATGGAAATTCGTCTTTCGAAAGAGCAAATGGATTTTTTTATATTTTATTTTGAAATCTGTCATGAGCTAGTCATGTGTCTTGTGCTCTGATAAACTTTAGTCACTCTTTACTGCTGTGCTGCAAGTTGGAGTGATATCACCCCAAATCTGTACGTGGTTCAGTAAGGCAGCCGGTAAGGTGAGTGTGGGCAGAGAATAGAGGCAGGGTGGGAAGGTGTCGGCAGCCCAATGAGGAAGCAGTGTATTAATTAGGCATTTGTATCATGTGACTGGCGAATGTGAGTGTATAATGACTAATGTTATGCAGTAGCACAGAACATTCTATGGAAGAAGCCAAACATTTGCACATGCAGCACAGTCTGACCCAACACAAAGAGCAGATATAACATGTTACTATGGCAGCCAGCAGTTTTAAATAGTCACCTACAAGTTTATAAATGAAAACAAATACCTGATTAGTTGCTGTCTGCAACTGTATTTATGCAAGGTGGCACCTAGGTTAGAAAATAATCATTTGTAAACAAATTATTGGACTGGGAAGAACTTTAGTGTTTCCATCACTGCTCTGTTGTGCCGTCACTAACCCAAACGCTTTTGGTCACCTATTAACCCTTCCCTGGCTCAATCTGGGCACTATTTCATAACTAAAGTAAATAATTTCCACTCCCAAAATAACATTATAGTATAAGGAGTACTTGTTTCTACTGTGGCGCTTTATAAATATATATGGCCATTACTTTATCATATTTTATAGTAAGTAATAAGTGCAGTATGTTAGAGAGATGCTCCCTGTTGTACATCACAAAGAGTACAGCAGCTCTGTCCTATGTAACACAGTAAAGGATGTTTATGGCCCTTTAATGAATACCATATTGTTTTTTCTGGAAGACATACTGTATACAAATAGTGCTTTGTAATTAAGGGGAATTTTACAGGACTTAGATAAAGGAGAGGGTCATGTGTTGAATAATCCCATGTAGTGGATGAATAGGAAACTCTAAGCGGTGGTGATGCTTTTCCTTTCCTCATATAATTTCTCAGAATGTTTGGAGAGCTGCCAGCAATGTGAGATTACACGCCGGCTCTGCTAAATGTGACAGGCGCTGGGAGTTTACCTGGAAATCCTATGTCCCTGCCCCGCAGCTTCATGGACTGATTCAGAGCAATTGCCTCGGCCTTCCAGATCTACGGGGGTCACTTTGTGCCTAAAATGTAAATAAATGTACATATACAAGCTGCTGATCTGTAACTAGTACTGCTGTCCGGAGGCTTGTAGTTCAACAACATCTGTGAGGCTGGACTGCAGAGTTGATCATTACTGGTATAAATAGCAAAGATCACTGAATTCCTTTACTGTTTCTTAATTGCAGAAGTAGAAATTATGCAGAACATTGCCAAAGTGGAGCTGTTAAAGGGGTTGTTAACTTTTAGTATGATGTAGAGAGTGATATTCTGAGACAATTTGCAATTGGTTTTCATTTTTCATTATTTGTGGTTTTTGAGTTATTTAGCTTTTTATTCAGCAGCTCTCCAGTTTGCAATTTCAGCAATCTGGTTGCTAGGGTCCAAATTATCCTAGCAACCAGGGATTGATTTCAATAAGAGACTGGAATATGAATAGGAGAGGCCTGTATAGAAAGGTGAGTAATAAAAAGTAGCAACAACAAATGTGTAGCCTTACAGAAAGAACATTTGTTGTCTAGATGGGTCACTGACCCCCATTTGAAATCTGGAAAAAGAAGAAGAAGGCAAATAATTAAAAAAAACTATAAAAAAAAGAAGACCAATAGAACAGTTGCTTAGACTTGGCCATAACATACTTTAAAGATCATCCTCCTAGTGAGCAGGGTTTTTCCTATTGGCTACGCAGAGACACCTACAGCCAATCAGGGGTCAGATTTCATTTGGCAGGAGCGAGCATGCTGGGTAAGTTGCCGTGTTTGTTCTAGCACTGGATTGGCAGGCTTAGAAGCATTATTGGGGATGAGTTGGACTATTCCAGTTTTAAAAGGTTATAGACCTGGATTCTGGATTTAAGTCAGTCCCACCATGTGACAATGAAAGACAAGTCACGAAAACAGCTGAAATTTAAGTCCTGAAGCGGGGAAAAGACCCAAAGTCACTAAAGGAGTCGAAGTTGAAGTCCTGAAGCCACGAGTTCAATTCTATGGAACACCAATGTATTATTTTAATAATCTGTAGGCCCCTGCCACCAATGTTTTTTAAAAAACTATTCTCTGGGGCCATAATTTTTTTTACTTATAAATGGGGCACTGGCGCCAATGTTTTTTTTAACTCATAGGGGTCCCTGGTCCCCAATTATGTTTTTTTAACTTGTAGGGGGCCCTAACCACCTTTAAAAAAAAAAAAACTTTTATGGGGGGGGCCCTGGCACCACAGTTTTTTTTAACTTATAAGGGGGCCCTGTCCATCAATAGTTTTTTATAACTTGTGTTTGTGGGGGGAGGGGTTACCGTTTTTAGCGCTGATGTCTGTGTGGTCTTATAACTGTCCTATGGAGTGGGCTGGATCTGGGATGGGGCTTGTGGACCATGGTGGATGGGGCCCAGCAAGCCCTGAAATTTTCCTGTGATTTCTAATGGTGGCCCTGGCTCCATGTCCTCTCCCAAATAGCATTCCACCATGCTGGAGTGGAATCCTTTACAATGCATTAACTGTGTTAGTTGCTGGAGACTCTATCCCGTGGCAACAAATCAAATATGGAATCCATTTCACACAAAGGAATACCAAGAATGTTTTGGCTACTCTGAAGTTGGAGACCTAAGGTTTATGTCAATTAGACTATAACAAACAAGAGAAAGTTGTGCTCACCACCGGGTGCAATGAGGCTCTGAGCACACAATCCATACAGACAAATACAAGCGTCCTCTGCACTAATCCCATTATCAATATATTAAGGAAATTGAGACATTTTGTGCCTTAAGCTATGAAAAATGCCTTCCCCTTTAAACAAAATAGGGATTGTTTGTCCATATATTACAATATATTTAAGCTGGCCAAGTCATCCCTGGTCTGGCCAGTCCTACACTCAACTTTCAGGTGAGCACAACTTTCCATTGTTTGTTATAGTTTATACAGGAGCAGTGGCCAGCCCCATATTGAAGCCTGCACTCCTTCCAGCTATAGTCAGGTGATAATAGTCGTTGGCCAATTAAAAGTGAACTAAACCCTAGTGGCTAGAAAATTCATATTTTATATAATAACCTTATTGCACCAGCCTAAAGTTCCAGCTTGTCAATAGCAGCAATGATCCAGGACTTCAAACTTGTCACAGGGGGTCACCATCTTGGAAAGTGTCTGTGATACTCACATGCTCAGTGGGCTCTGAGCAGCTGTTGAGAAGCTAAGCTTAGGGCTCGTCACTAATTATCCAGCAGAAAATGATGTCTAATATAAGCTGATGCTACAGGGCTGATTATTAAATTCTGATGCTAATTGCACAGGATTGTATAGGTCAGCTTTACTATGAGAAGCACTGTTTATTGAAATAGACTCTGCGGGGATGGAGAAGAGAGGGGGCTCATTTGATAGCTGTGGATGGGGACTTTTGTTGAGGGGGGTTTAGTTCTCCTTTAAAGGAACAGCAATATCAAAAAAGAAAAGTGTTTTAAAGTAATAAAAATATAATGCACTGGTAAAACTGGTGTGTTTGCTTCAGAAACATTACTATTGGTCATATAAATAAGCTGCTGTGTAGCAATGGGGGCAGCCATTCAAAGGAGAAAAGGCTCAGGTTACACAGCAGATAAGCTCTGTAGAACATAATGGTGTTATCTGTTATCCACTATTTAACCTGTGCCATATAGTCATTTTTCTATTTCTACCATTGCTACACAGCAGCTTGTTTATATAAACTATAGTAGTGTTTCTGAAGCAACACACCAGTTTTACCAGTGCAGGACAACACTGCATTATATTTTTATTACTTTACAACACTTTCATGTTTTTTGGTATTACTGTTCCTATAAGGAAGGCAGCCTCAAAGGCAGGTTTATCTAGCCCACCGAAGATTCTGCGTTCCTCTGTTTTCTTACACAAAGGTGGACTTCATCTTAGAAAGACTTGTGGATGTGGTGAGCACCAGTATTTGTTGTCAAGTGTGAGCAAGAAAGAACTAGATCACTTTACCAAACCTGCCTGTCTATCTGTCCCAGGGAATAATGGATAGGTGGTGAGAAAGCACCAGGGTTGTCAGGTCTAATTTCCAAAACCATCCAAAATCAGCTTCAAAACCAGCCCAAAACTAGCCAAGAGTCACTTCAAAAGTAGCCCAAAAATAGCACAATATGTGCAGTGGAAAAATCTAAAAAAAAATACATATACATATACATATATATATTGCAAATTTTTATACAGGTCATGGAACTCCGAGGTAACTTCTCATATCCTCATATTTTGCAACAGGGGGTATTTTATTTATTATAATACACACGTTTCAGTGACATGTGATTGAAATGACATCAGAACTCACCGTTTATAACTGATGACATCAGAACTCACCGTTTATAAGGATATAATTTACAATATATTCATGAAGTAAAATAGGACAGATTCACCCGTCACTAGGGCCGTAACTACAGAGGGGGACCCAGGAGGTATAGGGAACCCATGAGGCCCTAATTCATATACAATTTCAATAAATGTTGGTAAAACAGATCAACCTATAGACATTTTGGTGACCAGCAGATTTTTGGCCAAAAATTGTCTGAAATTGAGAAAAGTCACCAGAAAATGTGAGAATGCTCAAGAGGGACGGGAGACTGGGGTACAGAGCCCAAAATCTGTTAACTCCAGACTTCTACACAAGTCCGTCCCTTTGCATGCTGGGTATTGTAGTCTTACATTAAACTTGGCTGTCAGCAAATTGTTAAACAAAACCTACATTAACCAACATGCAGTGGGAGATGCAGGCCTGGCACATTAGGGGCGGGCAACAAAAAACTTTGGCTGTTTTCCAAAGTACAAACTAGCCAAAGGCCCAAAAAGTAGCCCAAATCTGTACCTTGGCTAGTTTGTACTTTCAAAACCCGCCTGGGCTTTAAATTAGTAGCCCAATTTGGCTGGAAACCTGACAATCTGACAACCCTGTCCTGTGTAGCACTTCCTTCCTGTCAGCTCACTGAGGTGGGGACTCCTCCCCCCTTGCACAGAAACTACACAGAGGAGAGACAAATATACACATCTCCCCTGCATTTATATAGTCCTGTAGCCTTTTTATACTAAGATTTGTTTGTTACACTAAGGGGGTTATTTACTAAACTCTGAATGCAAAAATCACGAAAAATTACAATTTTTTTGAATTTATTAAACACAAAAAGTCTGAATCTGAAAATCCGACATCTCAGACCTGCCGAGGGTTGCATGAAAATCAATGGGAGAAGTCCGAATGATTTTTTTATGTGCGCTGGGTTTCGTGCAATACCAGCAAGTTGACTGAGTTTTCGGGTGGAAATTCCAAAAAAAACGCGACATTCGTGAAAATCGGATGAAATAACCTAAAAAAAAAAAAAATCAAATTTTTACCCGCAAAGCTAATTTTCTGGAAAATGTAATAATAAATAAACGTAAAAAACCCAAGTGGATTTGATTGGACTTTGTAGCAGAAAATATTGAGATAACTTTGGACTTTGATAAATAACCCCTATGACTTGTTTATTTTCCTGTTTAGGCTCAGGTAAATTGTACACCAGTAGAGAAGTGCCCAAACCATATTGCACAGCCCGTTATTTTTCTGAACTTCCTGACAGTTGGATTCCAATAAAGCAAATGACATTCTGCATGTTTGATTATGTTTATGGCTCTTATTGTTATTTTGCAAAAGTTTCTGTTTTTTAATTGTGAGAAACCAATATCCAATAGATATCTGTAGGATAAGACATAACATTTCCCAGGAAATAATAAATAATTGGGAGTCTGCAAACCTGATGCATTTCCATATCATTAAATCACACAAATTGTTCCTCACACCAGTTACTAATACAGTTACTGATTTTCAGTTTCCCCTCATTTTATATTGTTGTTTTGTGGTCCCACCTATATATTATGCATAATACATTTCCTTGATTTTACATTTTCCTGGATTTTACACCACTTTTTCTGGTCCCCTGAAAAATGTGATATGGGGTTCTGCTGTAATTCTCTTAGAACACATTATGGTGCTCTGCTTATTCTCAGAATATATGACTACACTGACAGAATGTAACACCTCGTACTTACACACTTATATTTCACAGGTACAAAGCAGAACTAGCAAACAAATTATGCTGGACGGTGGGCGCTGGATCAGGTAGGGCAGATTTTTAATTATTACATTCCAAATACATATACTGTATATACACACATACTGCCGCCATTTTGTAGAGAAGTTGCCAGAGGCGGATAGGTCTGCACTGTCCCTGATCAGGGGGTGCTTACTACCTCTAGCAGCTGCTAGGAAGCAATTTATTGTACTTACACACTACTGGACCGCAGTTGTGGCTGGATACACCTGTGTGGACTGCAGTGCATCTCGCATATTCTATCCTGCAGTTGCAGGTGAGAGCTGATTCCTGCACATCACCCTCCACATGTATTTCCATAATGGTGTATGATTTAGATGGATAAGAGGATTTGGATGTCCCGGCAAGGAACCCTAAGATATGGCACCCCTTCCTTTCAGCTTTTCTATGGGCTCCAGAGTTTGAGATGCCTAGAGTACAGCTTTATCTGTTGAAGGACTTTGAAAATAGTGGTTTCTAATAAAAAAAAACTACTCCACGGACTAGCATCTGTTCCTTGTGCCTACTACCTTCCAAGAGGCTGTCATGCTATGGAACACTTGTAAAGGGGGCTGGGGCGATCTGTGGGCTGCTGCCGTCTGAGGCAGCAACCCCGATGCCGCTCCCCTCTCCCGTTCCGCGCTTAAAAGTTTAGAGTCGGAGCGGGTCAAAAGGGGCGGCATAACTAGTGCAACGAGCGCGTACTGCACTTTCTGCACTAGCAGAGCTGAATTTCCGGTTTAAAAAAAGGAAATTTGACTCTTAAAGTTACATGAGGTGGCTTTTTGCCGCCCTTTGTAACTGGCCAGTCACTGCTGCCTGAGGCAAGGTGCTCAGGCGGCAGCAGCCCATGGATTTCCTCTGCTCATGGCGGGAACAGCCCTGGAAGGGGGTGATGTGATATCTGGGATAAAGTATAAACATTTTGTACCACTTGCCAAAAACGTTGCCTCAGTTTCCCTTTTTATTTTTTTACTTTACAGCACAATTTGAGAAAAGCAATGCAACAGTCTTGGTTTCAATCTTAATTATTCCAAAGATTCATTTCACTCCATGTTTACACCAAAAATAAAGAAATTTACAAATTGAAAGGTAGAATTTTCAGTTACGTAGGCTATTGCTTGTCTTATTACTTTTCTAAGAACAATGTTCTCAAATTAAATAATCTTCATTACTAAACAGACATGGAAATTCTTCATATTAAACTGTATTACTTAATTGTGTAGCAAATGTATGGTTTGTCATTTGAAACAGATTTAAGGCAACACTGTCACAGGGACAACTGTTGTTGAGAATAATATGCTGAATCAAGAAAATGATCCTCAGTAATAGGAATCCCAATGCTATACTTTAGAACTGTTGTATACAGGACTGTGTGATCACAATGATTATTGTAGTATAGAACAATGGAAATATTAGGAGCAAAGTGCTTGTTATAATTGTCTTTAGAAAGTGTAGGGTTTTAAGCATATTACAGCAATTATTACATAAAAATGTTGGTGTTTGCACATTTACAGTGAAATCACTAGTGAGTGCTATAATTACACATGGGCTGCTTTTAGAATCCTTCTTTTCTCTGGAGGCTGAGTACAAGTAAATTTGTGACATAAAAGCAACTTACTGAACCATATAAACATTGATGATCAGGGCCCCATACAAGATGGTGGCAACCAGTGTTTGTAGACCTGTTCTTCTCTGATGGCTGCCCAGCCTTTACTGAAGCTGACACTACTTTTATTATCCTTTTCCATAAGGTTATACTACTGCAATAACAATTTCAAGGTGCTATTATAATGCCACTTAAAAAACATTTAGCTACTAGCTTTAGCATATATTTTATTGTTTTTTTGCTCATGTGATCAACTGGCTACCAACTGAAGATCTACTGGAGATTGAGATCTTCATGTTCTGAAGGGGATAATGGGGGAGCAACATGTGCCATAGGATGATAAAGATTATAAAAAGTTAATTGAAAAAACTGCAAATCTCAATATGTATGTATGTATGTATATTTTTATTTGTAAAGCGCTCCTCGAGGGCAAAGCACTGTACAGCAAAACAATAAATTAGTAGTAACAAACAAGGGGTCATTGGAATAAAAAGTAACAATAAGTGCATTATTAGAATACAATTCACATAAATATAAAATATAATTACAATGCAGATTAAGTGCTGATTGTCAAGGAAACAAAAGGCTAGAGGACCCTACCCCATAGGGCTTACAGTCTAAATGGGAGGGTAACATACAAACACAATTCAGAGGGGTATTAAGGTGCTGTGGGTTACAGTTTGTTACACTGTTATATAAGTGGAAGTTCAGGTGTTATCCAGGTGCTCCCAGATTTAGTCTTTGAGTTTTGTTTTAAAAACACTGAAGGAGGATTCTCTCCTGAGAGATTCAGGAATGGCATTCCAAATATAAGGAGTCGCAAGAGAGAAGGGTTTGATACGGGAAACAGCAGTAGTAGTGGGGGTACAACCAAGCGGTTGCTCTGAGAGGAGCGGAGGTTTTGGGCAGGAACATATAGAGAAACAAGAGATGAGATGTAGTTATGTGCAGAGGAATGAAGGGCTTTGAAGGTTATGAGAAGGAGTTTATGTTATTCTTTGTTTTATAGGAAGCCATGATAAGGACTTCAGCAGTGGGGGGGGTCCTGAACCCTTTTGGATGAGAGGAGGATAATTCTTGCAGCAGTGTTTAATACAGACTGTAGAGGGGAGAGATGGGAGTTAGGGAGGCCAGTTAGTAGAAGGTTACAGTAATCTAGTCTGGATAGGAGGAGAGCATACATGAGCATCTTCGATGTATCAGGTGAAAGGAAGGGACGGATCCGTAAGAAAAAGTGACACGTTTTGACAGTGGTGTTAATATGATCAGAGAAGGAGAGAGAGGAGTCAAAGATTACCCCCAAACAGCGAGCTGACAGGATTAATGAGCATGCCATCAATAGAGATAGTAAATAGGGGAGTAGGACCAGGCTTAGGTGGAAAGATGATAAGTTCAGTTTTTGTTAGGTTGAGTTTGAGGTGGCACTGGTTCATCCAATGAGATAAATGAGATAGCCAGGAGGCAGATAGAGATCTGAGCCTCTGTTTCAGCTGTTAATGAAGGGGTGGATCAATATGATCAAAATGATTTTGAACCTCTAGAATACCTCTCTAAAATGGCTATTCTGAACCTAGTTTCCTTCTTATCATTGGCTTCCCTGTCTACCCATGCTTATGGATTTGCCTTGTTAGTTGTAGGAGAGATAAAAACACTCTCATTTTACCAAATTAAGTTGATATTTTTCAGGGGTGTCCGAAATATGGGCAGATATAAAATTAAAAACAAGATTTATAATTTTATTTTATTTTTAACCATTGTTAGATTTCATTCATAAAAATATATATTTCCTACATACACGCTAATTGGCAGATTTATTAAGGGTCAAGCTATATCATACTTAGTGCTCTGCCTCAGTGAATCCAAATGTGACTTCAAAGCACTGTAAAACCGGGACAACAATTTTTGTTACAGATTATGCAAGTTTTTAAGGAGTTTGTTCAGATTCCAATATACAAATGAGGGTTTGGAATCAGTTCATATTCATTCTAATTATCATGCCAAGAGCTTCATTATTTGCCCAAATCCAAAAGTAATGAATTCATATATTTTTTATTGTTAAATCTTTGTGTTAAAAATGAATGTGTATGATTGTGCCTATGTAGCTCAGCTTCTTATTGCTGCAAACACTCCAAATAAATAGTGACGGGTGAATTTTCCTGTTTCAATTTGCCGAAAAATGTGCAAATTTCTTGCGAAACAGCGAAAAATCCACAAATCATGAATTTGACACTGGCGACGATTCCGATGCGCAAGAAAGTTAATGGGCCTGGTTCAATTGCTGGCAAATTTATTCACCGCCTTGAATCATTGAAATTTGCCGCAAATTAAATTCACCCATAATAAGTAATAAACAAACTCAACATGCACTTCATTTTCTGCAATAATCAATGGCAAGTTGAAAGACAGTAAGCCATACAGAAACATCTTTTTAGGGTCCCAAAACTTCATACAGATGTATATTGTTGCAAATATATTGAAATGCACTTGTGGCCCATAGCTGTTACAGGGTCATCTGCAGCATAAATAATAAAACGAATCCCTTTTATTAAAAAAAAAATGAAATTGCAGAAATTAGTTAAAAGGTCAACTAAACGAGCGCCGTACCATCATGAAGCTTATGGATCCCATCTGTTAATAATAAAAGTATGTTTGAATTTCCCAAAAATAATACGCATAATTCAATTATCTCAGTAGAACAAGATTTTTTTAACCATGTGCCAAACAAGCAGGTAAATACCTGAGCAAACTCTGTCCCAATGTTGACACACAGAGGTGTAACAATGGAGACAATGGACCCAATGAATAGTGATGGGCGAATAAATTCGCCTGGCATGAATTTGTGGTGAATTTACGGGTTTCACCACCGGCAAATAAATTCGCCGGCATCAATTTCTGATTTTCACTAGTGATGGGCGAATTTGTGCAGTTTCGCTTCGCCGAAAAATTTGCGAATTTTGCGCGAAATTCGCGAAACGGCGCCGGCGCCCGTTTTTGACGCCGGCGCCCATTTTTTCGACGCCGGCGCCCGTTTTTGGCGCCGGCGTCTGTTTTTTCAGAAAATGTTTTTTTGACGCCGACGAATTTTTTCCGCTAATTTTCGTGGCCGTTTCGCGAATTTATTCGCCGACGGCGAATCGCGTAAATTCGCTGCGAATTCGCGCCTGGCGAATAAATTCGCCCATCACTAGTTTTCACCAATTTTTTTGTGAAAATGTCAGATTTTCATGATTTTTTAGTGAAACCCTTCAAATTTCACAATTTTTGAGTGAAAACTTCCAAATATATTTTTGTGAAAACGACTGAATTTCATGATTTTTTCAGTGAACTTTCTGATTTCGGCAATATTTTGCCGTTTCGCGAATTTTCCGGCGAAATGGGAGAAGTTCGCCCATCACTACCAATGACTGCTGGGGTGGCAGAAGTATAGGGGACTTTTAAATAACTTCAACTGAAAGGGACTGCAGTGGTGCAATAAAAGCTTAGTATTAAGTATTTAAGTTATATTATGATGCTGATCTATTACAAAACGATCCCCCTATTTCTCTAAAATTGTGAATGCCATGAACATTATTAAAAGATCTGAATATAAAAAGTATGAATGGAGAAAAGAAAAAATATGAATACTTCTAAAGCCTCTAACAATTTTTAGTTTTTCAGGTGATTAATAGCAAAAAATATCAGAAAACCTCTAAAAGTCTGAATGGCTCAAAAAAGAAAGTCCAATAGGATCAGCACAGCTCCCATTCACTTCTATGGGACCTTGACTGCTTTTACTTGGAGAAGTTTTGTATCCGAGTTTTCCGTGGTTTTAACACTTCATAAATCTCAGTAGAGTATTAGAGAAATTTTAAAAACTCAAATATTTAGAGAAACAAAATATGATTAGTAAATAAAGGAAATCTGAATGTTAGTAAATAGGCCTCTTGGTGTTTTCGGCACACTTACTGATAGAACTGTATAATGGATGACCTGAAAAGATTCCACTTGATACGAGTGGACTGAATATTCAGGAGAAGAGAAGACGTAATTACTTTATTGTGGAGAAATAAGGAGGATATTATATTATTACAGAAATAGAAGGGCAGAGGAGTTCATCTTAATGTACAACCAAAATTAAAGCCATGCACTAAAATAAATGAAAAAGAATGGAATTGGGGAGGGTGTGGAATCCATCTTGGTACAGAATTCACCTGGACTAAAGTTACAGAAAATGATTATTGGTGTATGCTGCAAACTGCCCACTATACATGAGGAGAATGAAGTCCACCTGCTATTAAAAATGGAACAAGCTTCATCATTGGGTTAAGTTGTTATCATGGTTGACCAGTATCCAGACAAGAGTATTCGCTGATAATTTGATCTTTGTAATGCCCAACCTACTGGAGTCATTACCCTCCTTGCTACAGAAACACAAGGGAATCATTTATATGGCAATTTTCTCCTGTTGGCCTCAAAGCACTTTTTACAGCAAGCAATGCAGCCATTATAGGTGCAAAGTAAAGCCGGGACACCAGGAGATTGAGTTACTGGTCTAAGGAGTTGTAACAGGGAATCAAACCAGTGTCTCTAATATGAGATCTCACCTCAAGGCTGTTCATTTAACCTCTAGGCCAATGACTATTTCTCCTAGAAAGCTCCCTTCAACTATACAATCAATATGAACAAATCAGAAGTGCTTCCAGCGTTTCTTGCCCCCTCACTTGAAGTTAATTGGGAGATAACTCAGATATCTGGAAGTCTACATTCCAACTGAAATCCAAAGATCTATTCCAAATCATTCTCTCAAAGTTAAAAAGTCACTCTTTATTCAGCATAAATATTAAAAAGTAGGCATACAGACCAATTGATACTCTGCCGAAGTATCAATTGGTCTGTATGCCTACTTTTTAATATTTATGCTGAATAAAGATTGACTTTTTAACTTTGAGAGAATGATTTGGAATATATCTTTGGATTTTTGACTTGGG
This sequence comes from Xenopus petersii, assembly GCA_038501925.1. Lineage (NCBI taxonomy): Eukaryota > Metazoa > Chordata > Amphibia > Anura > Pipidae > Xenopus > Xenopus petersii. The sequence goes on along the minus strand of CM076676.1, from coordinate 137,605,715 downwards.
TGCCCTTTTGATTTGGGGGCTATATTCCAGTACCTTTTGGCCCTTTTTTTGACAGGCCTTTATAGACTGCAGCAGCTGAGTAATAACTGTTTTTTGGATATATTCCAACTGACCATTTAGATATTTACACATATAACTACAAACAATGCTGCACCTCTTGCACACAAACTGGACTATAAATGATTTGAACTCAATGGGCAAATTTGCACCTGGGCTGTAACTAGGGTTGGCACCTGGCTGGTATTTCAGTAGCCTAGCTAAAAAGGGACTTCATTTCAAATTTAACAACAATGTACTTGTTAATACATTTCTATAAATTTTACCCTTGCCTGCCTACCTAATCCCTGATCCAACCCAAATATATATTCTCATTTTACCGCATGTCTGCTGTGATGTTTGCCCCATTACATCATCGATCTGCTGAATTCTATGTCATTACCCACCTCCAGCATCCCAGTGCCTCCTGACTGGTAAAAGGTGGAATCCCTAGCAGTAACCCATGGCAACCATTAAAGTTTTGTTTTCATGTTCTACCTGTAGTTTCCTGTAAAAATCTAATCACTAATTTTTTGATATATTTAATTCCCATGTGCTCCATTGAGCATGAGTAATTTACATTATGTGTATATTAGAACAAAGATAATGCTATCTATAGATTTCATTGGGTTTAAAAATGTTACAAAGCGACGATTCCGTGAAATACAGTACAGGTGATGTTATATGTATTTCTTAGAAATCTCTTAAATCAGGATCTTATTTCATGTAAAAGCTAGCAACATACAATGGAGAATCTTTGACACCCCATCAAAGACTATATTTCTGGACCTTAAGGTTCTATTGGGTTTATTCACAAAAGTGCATAATCTGTTTCATTCAAAACAACTGCAAAAAATAACAACAAAATAGACTTAAGACTTTGGAAGGGTCAACACAATGGTTGCATTGGTTACCACCATTAGGTCATCACAATGGTTGCCATGGATTACCATTGTGAGGTCATCATAATGGTTGCCATGGGTTACCATTGTGAGGTCATCACAATGGTTGCCATGGGTTACCATTGTGAGGTCATCACAATGGTTGCCATGGGCAACCATTGTTATGACCTCACAATGGTTGCCATTGGTTACCATTGTGATGTCATAATGAACCATTTTTATTACCATTGTGATGTCATAATGGACCCTAAGCTTTCTGTACATGTAGTACAGGAAACAGGATCCAAGTTGTCATTTGATTTTCCAGCCAACTGAGGTAAGTACCAGAGGCAGAGAGTGAGGTATATTAAAACTACTAAAACTGACATTAAGGATATAAATATATAAATAAATAAATAGAGAGAGGTGTATATATAGTGAATAAAGTACCCCTTGTAAAATATAAGGAAATTAGAAGTTAGCGAGGAGTTCCAGGCCATGGAACTCTGAAGTTAGTTCTAATATCTTCATATTTTGCAATGGGATATTTATTTATTATGAGTCATGACAAAAATAACATCACTAAGCTCTGATTACAACAATGACATCACTAAGCTCTGATTACAACAATGAAATCAATTCAATGACCATATAAGGTCAAAAGCTGAGTGCTTCCATAGTGATGTCATAATGGACCCTAAGCTTTCTGTACATGTAGTACAGGAAACAGGGTCCAAGTTGTCATTTGATTTTCCAGCCAACTGAGGTAAGTACCAGAGGCAGAGGGTGTGGTATATTAAAACTACTAAAACTGATATTAAGGATAGAAATATATAAATAAATACGTAAGAGAAACAGAGTTGTATATATAGTGAGTATATATAGTGAATAAAGTACCCCTTGTAAAATATAAGGATATTATAAGTTAGCGAGGAGTTCAGGCCATGGAACTCTGAAGTGAGTTCTAATATCTTCATATTTTGCAACAGGGGATACTTTATTTATCATAATATATACAGTAATACTACAGTTTTTGTGAGTCATGACAGAAATAACATCACTAAACTCTGATTACAACAATGACATTACTAAGCTCTGATTGCAACAATAACATCAATTCAATGACCATATAAGGTCGAAGGCTAAGTGCTGTTATACAGGTCATGGAACTCAGTGGTAACTTCTAATATCCTCATATTTTCCAACAAGAGGTACTTTATTTATTATAATACACAAGTTTTAGTGAGTTGTGTGACAAATTACATCACTACTCACCGTTTATAACTGATATTTATAAGGATATAATTTACAGGATATTTATGGCTCTTGTGTATTATTATTATATATATATATATAGTATAACATTTATATTTTTTTTTCTTCCTTTATAGAAAATCAAATAACAAAATCAAATAACAAATTCAAATAACATCTAGATTCTACAATGAACACTTTAACGAAAAGACTTTGGAAATGTATTTCTTATTGCTTTCCATTTCGTAAAAAGGTAAGATTTCAAATACTATATATAATATAGATATAATATATTTAATATATTTAAATGCAATATGTTATTAAATTATAAGAATCAGCTCACCAATAAAAAGTCTCAAAAGTTGTAAAATCTGCAGTGGAAATTTATCAGAATTTCACAAATATTTTATTTACCTTTTATAGAAATGCTAATCTTAGTTATCTGCATAATATTAGCTAAATTATCATTTTAAGAATATTAAAATGATTCCTATAAAAAACGATTAAATGTGCATCTTAAACCCTCCAATCATCACAATCAAAGCAATTCTTAATGGCAAAATTAATTTGATACATGTGATAAACCCACTGTTGTTTATTTACCAACACAAAACATTGTTGTGACTGGGCCGTATCCAATAGAGTTTTTGCTTCATTGTTGTACTTGTAGCTGGCAGAACAAATATAGTCACTGACTGGCTGTTTTTTTGTGGCCATAGGTGCAGATTTCCCTAGTGTTAGTAAATCAGTGATATTGTTTATTCACGAATAATTAAAAATAAAAGCCAAAGTCCATATAAAATTTGGATTCAGGTATTTGTCAGTTGGCACCCACTCCATATTGGGCCACATATTGTGGAGAATGTAGGTACATGAACATACTTTAATATGCTACAGTTGATATGTATGTTCAGTGTATACCAATATGTAGCATTTCAGGTCTGTTACGAATCAGTGATACCTCTCCTTTGATTTGTGCTGCCAGATGTATAGAGTACATGTTGGGTATATGAAAATCATGGGCTGTAGGGGGTCCTACAAATAGGTTTTTCTGGCCTGGGGAGGTCTAGTTCTGCCTCTGACTGTTATTAATGCAATTTTTCTATACTCCATTTTTCTACACCTGGCCCATATTAATAGGGATAATTTAGCAAAGAGCTATGTTTAAATACCCAGTATTAGAATATTCTTTACTCTCAAATGAAGCACTTAACTATAAACTGATAATATATATTTTCTTTCTTTATCAGAAACCTAATGACAATGCTGTTGAAGAAATTAAGGTAGGCAGGAGATATTTGTAGATTAAAACAGAACATTCTTTTATTCTTCAGACTGCCTTTCCTTTCATAGTACAGATTTGCTTTAGCAACTTTCCTACATACTGACCTAATATATAATGGACGTTTAAGGTGCATGTGGAGTTTTTAAAGTATCTTCAGTGCAGACCAAATCCCTTTTCCTCCTTTTTACCTCTTCTTGTTTAAAAATAAAAAAGTGTGTATATATATATATTAAACTTTCACACTGCTGCTTTATGAAAAGGCACACAGATTTCTGTCAAAAACACCTTATTTACATATATATATATATATATATATATATATATATATATATATATATATATATATATAAAAATACAGGTACAGGATCCATTATCTGGAAAACCGTTATCCAGAAAGCTCCAAATTATAGAGAGGCCATCTCCATAAACTACATTTTATCCAAATAATTCCAAATTTTTTAAAATTATTTACTTTTTTTCTGCAATAATAAATTAGTTCCATGTACTTGATCCCAACTAAGAAGAAATACCAGCCAATTGGGTTTATTTAATGTTTACACAATTTTCTAGTAGACTAAAGGTATGAAGATCCAAATTACAGTACGATCTGTTATCCAGAAAACTCAAGGTCCCGAGCATTGTGGATAACCAGTCCCATACCTGTATATACACAGTTATACAAGAGAGGACATTGGCTGCTCTTGAATCTTTGGGTTTTCCTATAAAATTAGATACATTTCCACATTGCACCAGTGGGTTATGGGCCTAACGTGTGGAACTGTAGCATTTACTTTACACTTTTACCTTACTTTTGTGAATCTCTTATTCTTGCAATATTTTATCTTAACAGATCAAACAGGAATCACTAGAAAAACAACCTATTGAAGCTAATAGTGAAAGAGAAACGAGTTATGAAGCTAATAGTGAAATAGAAACGAGTTATGAAGTAAATAGCGAAAGAGAAACAATTATTGAAGCTAATAGTGAAATAGAAACGAGTAATGAAGTTAATAGCAAAAGAGAAACAACTGTTGAAGCTAATAGTGAAATAGAAACGAGTAATGAAGTTAATGGCGAAAGAGAAACAACTGTTGAAGCTAATAGTGAAATAGAAACGAGTAATGAAGTTAATAGCGAAAGAGAAACAACTGTAGAAGCTAATAGTGAAATAGAAACGAGTAATGAAGTTAATAGCGATAGAGAAACAACTGTTGAAGCTAAGAGGAAAAGAGAAACTACTACTAAAGCTCATAGGAAAAGAAAGGCGGCTAACAAATCTAATAGTACAAGAAAAACTGCTAAGAAGCCTAATGGTAATTAGTTAAATGCTTAAATGCTAACTTCTGATTGGCTGAATAGTTTCTACCTGTTACTAGAAATGAACTAGTTGGTACTTGATACTACTCCATGTCCCATCTTTAACCTTATAGTCCAACATTTCTTTCGTATTAGTGGCAGAACATGATTTAGATGAATAAATGTGTTCAACTTCTAATCTTCACCTTTATCAACTGTTAAAATTTGTTGTGATTAGTTAACACTTTCCTAAATAGTTTTGCCCCTGTTTATGTCCTACTACATGATGTTCTACAAGATTATTTCAAAGAACTGTCTTGTGTTATCATGTGGCTTCATAAAATATGTTTATGGTTCTATTCTGAATTTCTCCAGTCCTGGGAATTTTGTAGTAAATTGCCATCTTAATTTTGTACTCTTTGTGGTTTGTTAAAATATGATATCATTATTCATCACTCCTGATAATATAATATATGTATGTTATATCTCTTTTGCTCATGCAGTTTCACCTGTACGGGATAAATTGTACTGTGATGAATGTGTATCCAGACAGAAGAGATGCTTCGAAGACCAGGTTAAAAAAGCAGTTGCGGTAAGTAATGTACCAGCACCAGGAATTCTTTTAGTCTATGTTGTGAACATAAGTATATTAGGAGAAAAAAACCTAAAAAATACATTGCACAGAGAGTCCATCATCTTAGTTTGGTGCCTGACTTCCCCAAGGCTATAATGACTTTACATAGAAAAGTTAAAGAACACTAGAAGTGAATAACAGATAAGCCTTTATGTGTCCTGTTGTGAGAGCCATGATTCGCTGGAAGGAGGCACCTGGGTCTAACATAGACACAATCCACTAAAGTAACATAGAAATTCTGAATATACCTGTAATGGCCATTTTTTACAAATGACAATATTTAAAAATATTTTACATTGGTACCAATGTATTGCTGTGAGTAGATATGCTGATACGCAACTCATAAGGAAATAGGTAGATGTGAAGAGCATTGTTACATTTATCCCTGATATCTGCCCAATATGCAACAAGTACACAGTTAGTATTGGTTGTATAACAAACTATTATGTTCTTCCACTACAGCTATTTCCAAACCCCCAGACTTATGAATTTGTTTCTCTTATATACCTTAAGGTCCCTTAATATCACACAGAAGAAACATGATCCCATGCAAGCAATTTATTCTGTATAAGCCACCTTTAAGAAATTACTGTATTTGGAAACTCTAATGCGTTTCTCTTTAAATATCCCACAGAAAAAGAAAGTCTTCTGGACTGACTTTAAAGGATACTCTGACTTCGAGAGAGGCCTATTAAGTAGAGGATGGGTGAAGAAAATTGCCCCCACCTTCAGTAAGTCTGCTTTAAAAAAACAAATCTCTTCAAGGATTTTAGAGATATTGAATTGCTATGATAAAAATGAACCTAGTGCTCCCCACATGCTAGCATATAAATGTCTGTCCTGGGGTTTCATGAGCACAAAGTTGATGAAGTAGAGTTGGATAAAACCTCATGGAATAGGCGACAATTGCATGAACGTTGCATCCAACTTTATCTTCCAGTGACTTTCTGATCTGAAAATATTCCACATGAACACATCCGTAGGCCAGAATTTAGAAGGAATACTTTTTCTGTGGGCACCTGACACCAAAAAACATGGTTTTGTTACACAGTTGAGTACTCTAGTCTTAAGCCTTAATATTATAGAGATAATATTATATTCCCTAATGTGCCTGGGAAATATGGGCAGAATCTGCTACTAGTGGAACCTTTCTGAGCAATCGAATAAACTGCTATAATGATACTAATGCAATGTTTTTCTCTTGATAGATGCTGGTCCCAAAAAAACTGTAATTCGTGACCCAACATATGGACATGAGGTAAATCCATATCTATGTTTGTACAATACAAATATCCATGTAATAAATGTGTGAGTTATCTTAATCTAACCACTCATGTATATTGCCAATTTAATTGAGCATTAAGATAAATATTGTTAATGTTTACTATTATATGGTTTCTTTTATCACACCATTGTCATTGTTCAACCCAGAACAGTGTACAATGACTTGCCCTTTCCTATAGCTAAACATATTTCTTTCTATGAACATAAATATAAATGCACTACTTTTACTATTCATGATGTGACTGGTGGAGAGGAGCCAAGCAAGTTAGCAAGCTACAGTACTTAGTGCAACTTAATTACAGAGTATGGTAGCAGCATAACTAGCAGTTACTAGGCCAGTTGTTATTTCTTCTGTGGTAAAAGAAGTAATATAATGCTCGAGAAGTTTATTAATCATTTGAGTGTACTTGCCTTCCATGAATAAACTTTGTATTTATTTTTCTTTTTTAGATTATACGTCGTTATGACATACAACCCAACCTCATCCTGACACGCAAAAGAATTGAACTCCATCTTCTGAAAGAGGATCAGATAACCAATCACTTTTACAGTGTGTACGCCACAAGCAAGGTGAGCCAACTGCAGTGATTTACAATGACCCATAGCAACCAATTAGAGCTTTCATTTCTATCTTGCAGTAGACTGATCAAAATGAATTGCTTATTAAATACTATTTGTAAATGTATTCATACTTCAACCCCACATTCTCAGTGAAATTTGCCGTTTTATTATAATAGCCCAACAAAAAATAAAAAGCAACTTGTTTTAGATGATTTGATCCATGTCTGAACTGGAGGCCCCAGTAATTAACCAGTGTAAAGGCCCAAATAGCTCCACATTGGCCCATTAATAAATACTGGTGCATGGCATTTTGATATTTGCATGTTTACAGTCTGCCTGTGCAGGACTGCTTCTTTCATCTGAATCATATGGCTTCCAGTTAACATGATTGGAACCCATTATTTCCAAGTCAAAGACGGTTTCCAGTAAATGAAAGTGGAAATTATTTTACATCGGGTTTCCAAGAGAAAACAAGGCTATGATATGATGCCTCTTGTCACTGGTCATACTCACAATGTAACTTCTTTGGACACAGGTGACCTGGTGGGAATATAGAAGCCAGAAATGTGGCCAATCAGTGGCTCTCTAGATGTTGCATTCTAATTCCTAGAATTTTTCGTATATTTATTTACTATAATCTTTTTTGACTTTTTATATTTATAAAATGCATAACTAAATATGTTCTTTGTATTCTAGAGTGGTCTGTGCAAGCTATTAAGGCAATGGTGTTTGTCGTGTGATGCGAATCCACACACTTTCTTCCCTCGTTGCTACATGTTTAATAAGGAAAATGAAAAACAAGCATTCATTGGTAAGTGTGCATAAAATACTGTATCATGTCTTTATGTCTTGGGTATAGTATCTTAAATCTGGGCTTTATATCCTTCAAAACCAAAGTATTATTTAACTTAGTGATCTACAACCAGTGGCTTATGAGCAACCAGTTGCTCACCAACTCTCTGGATGTTTCTCTCGTTGGCCTAGAAACAAGCACTTATTTTTAAATTCCAGGCTTGGAGGGAAATTTAAATTGCCTATAAACTAGGTGTACTGCCATGTAGAGGATCCTGTATGTTGTCAGGCCATGTAGGGGCTACTAAATCATATCACTTATTTGGCACCTCCAGGGACTTTTATCATGTTTGCAATGCTCCAAAACTCTTGTTTTATGTGAATGTGGCTCATGGGTAAAAAATGGATGGGGCACCTTGTTTAACACTAAGGTTATTTTATATATTGCATTTTTTTCATGGAATAGTTATTATGGTTTAGCTTTTACACAAATGTATTTATATAACATTTAAAAAGGCAACAGAGCACACATTCCAATATAGAACACTGACCAGGCCATGACTAGTCCCTCCCTTCTCCTTGATGTCTCTCACTTATCACCTAGTCATTAGAATGTTTAAGAGGGATTCTGAAATCACTGGTTCTATATAGCTGTCCATATGAAATAATGTTCCATCCCAAATGAAATGTGCTCTAATTTAACGACTATTAGAAGTTCCCATAAGTATATTATAGTGCATGTTAACGACAACTCTCTGTATCTACTATAAATTGTGCCTATATACATTAATATGTAAAGGAAAATAAATCCATAGTATCACCTGCTTAGAAATATAATTCAAAGTTCCATCTTTCTTTAGAAACTAAATATTTGCCCTGTTTGTTCTCACAGTTATTGTAAGTGTCATCTTTTGGTTAAATAGAGTATTCTAACACAAATTTTACCTTTATTTAGATGACTTTACCATGACTGCGGCTTGTGGTATCCTAAAATGGGTTTTGAGAACCAATGGGAAGTCTTTGCAAGATGAAGTTATTCCCAGCCAGAAAGAAAAGGAAGAAAAAATGGCTATTTGCATGTCAGGTAAGGGAAAAGCAGCGGCACCTGGTAAAGCTACAGCTACTCTGAAAATGAGTTACTTGTAGTATTTAAACAAGATCCCTTCTTTGCAGTGACTATAATTGGACAATAACACCTTGTTCATTTTTACACTGTAAGATTAGACTTGAAATGGAGTCACTGGCATCTCATGGTTTTCCAACCAACTATATTTGTTTATTGTTCTCACTTCTTATTAATCTCCTCCTGTTATGTTCTTTTCTGTAGATGCTAAAATAAACAATCATGGCCCTGCAAGAATTGTTCCAGAAGATATTATAGTAACAGCCCTTGTGGCTTGCCAGTTTCATCTGTACGACTTGACACATGAGGATGAAGACGACATAATATGTGCCGGGATAGTTGATAGAAAACATTTCATAAGTGACTACTATCAGGTTATGCAGTAAGTAATGTCAGATGAAACCATTCATAACAATTTAGATTTAGAGAGAAATTGTCCTGATTATAGGAAAACAATGACAGTGAACACTCAATGGCGTGATTTATGAATGTTCATAGAATGTTTGTTTCTTCAAATCATAGTTTTTGCACAAATTCATGAATTTTTCTTATAGTTACTTAATCCACGATTTTTTAGTTATTTAGCAAGTCTAAAAACCATAACATCTACGAATACAAGGGCCTAAAACAAATCACATAGAACAGATATTTATCGTAAATAATAAACTTATTGGTATACATTATAATATTCTCCATAAACATTGTATTGCAATAGTGTGATGTGTATTATGTATAACTGTCTCTCATCCCTGCCCTTGTATTGTTACAGTCATGGTGCGCACATACAGAATTCAGACAAGTATGTTGATTACTGCCACCAATTGTTATGTAAGCTGAGAAGAGTGAACCCACAACTAGATATAGATGGAGAAAAAAACATCTGGATTTCAAAACCAAGAGCTTCATCTAGAGGAAGAGGTAAGAGAATCTGTGAAATGGGTACTCAGTTGTTGTTTAGAGGGAAACAAAAGTTTAGGTTACTGGTGGGTGCCCCCACAGGACATTAAATGACTCACATACAGTAACTAATGCAGAAGATCATGCAAGGGCTTATATAGTAATAGCTATTTCTATGTGATCCATACAAGGGTGAGGAACCTCACCGCCAGTGAGGTTTTGGGAGAATCCATGAGGGTTTTCATCTCATCTCATACATTTTGGCACATAATAAATTCCCATTCTTCATGGCCAATTCACAGTTATGATTATGGTTATTTCTGTGCAATAATACAGAATATGTATAAATTAATTCCTAATTAGATGTGTGAGATGTAGGACCAATATGGTTTCAAAGGAGCAACATTAGTTATTGGTCCAACGCATGCTGATTTTGTTGCTTCAGGTGTTACAGAATGGTTTACTACAATATTGATTTAAACAGAGATTGATTCATGTTTTACATGTTATTACAGGGATACATTGCAGAAATGATCTGAAAGACATATGTTCCTTGGGAAGGGAATGGGTGGTTGAAAAGTACATAGAGAGGCCACTTCTTGTATATGGAACCAAATTTGATCTCCGTCAGCATTTCCTCATAACGGACTGGTACCCCTTAACTATCTGGTTCTATAAGGACAGTTTCCTCCGTTTCTCATCTCAGACCTTCACGCTGGAGAGATTAGATACGTAAGTAGAGGGTACAAAATCTTGCATTCTATTTATTTGTTATGCAGTAATGATGTTATGTTGATATGACTTCACTGCTTTGTACTCTCAGAGGCTCATGTACAAACAGAAATAAGTCTACTCTCTGCCTTATTTTAGCAGGTTACAAACTGGTATAAATATCATAAGACCTTTTTTAATTTAACAAGTAAGAATTACATTATAAAACACCTTGGACAATTGTGCCATTGTTGCTTGTAACTTAAAAAGGTAATTTATAGGTTTAATCCACGGTGTATACGATAATGTTTGGGATAAATCACTTTATGGCATGAAATTGATTTGTTTGTTTCCTTTACATCTGTGAAGTGGATGAATATGCTAAAGGCTCTGTTCTTCTAACCTCTGATTCTATAGCAGTTGCATTGGTTACAGGGCTCTGTAATTTTGCTCTAACTATGGTAGTCAGCTTGCTAAATCTAATGAATGGCTAAGGCAAGATTAGAATATTTAGTGATTCACTGGATACCGACACTGGATTACTAGTGATGGATCAGGCACATAAACCTGACAATTGTATTGTTTTATCCTTCCAGCGCCATCCATGTATGTAATTATGCCATACAGAAAAAATTAAAGAATACACCAAATCGCCACCCCAACCTGCCTGAAGAAAACATGTGGCACAGTGACGAATTCAAAGAGTATCTTTGTACAATCGGAAAAGAGCAAGTCTGGGATTCAATCATTATACCAGGGATGAAGAAAGCCCTCATTCAAACAATGAAGGCCGCTCGGGAAAATGTGAAGTACAAGAAAAACAGTTTTGAACTTTTTGGTTCAGATTTTCTGTTTGGAGAAAACTTCCAGCCCTGGCTACTTGAGATACAATTCAATCCTGGCATAACCAAAGACACATCAGTAATGGAGAAAATTGTTCCACCAATGGTAGAGGACATTCTACGTGTGGTGATTGATTACAAGGATGACCCTAAGTGTAATGTGGGAGGATTTGAACTTATATATAAAGAGGTAAGTGCAAGTCAAGGGACAGAAACTTTGATACTGATGAATGTCTAAAGAATAATATAACCTCAGGCATATAATCTGAGTACATAATGTTTTTGGGCTGTGTTTATTTATATAAGTATGCCATGGGTGGGTATTTGCTACTTCAGGCTCTCTTCCCCATGGGAATGTCTTGTAGATTGGACAAAATAGGTGTCCAACCCCCTGATAAGTTTAACACTGGCCCCAAGGGGATGAGGGGGTTGCAATTGCACCCAGGCAAGTAGTTATGCCACCAGCACTCACCTCAGCCTTGGAAATGGCTATTAGTTGTAATGCTCAACCCAAAACTAAGCAGTTCCTCTTAACTTAGAACAAGGTTACAGACATTTGTAAGCCAATACGTTTTAATAGTATCCAGAACAGTAAAATATTCAACTACCTTATAATTATAGGAAGGTATTACGCGAGAACATACAAATTAAGATTGTAGGCAATATAACACAATATATATATATATATATATATATATATATATATATATATATATTTTTTTTTTAGTGCTAAAAGCTTTCTGTTTTTTCAGTTCTAGGCAAATTATACTGGAAATGTGTCATGGTCAGCACCCAACACCAGAACAGATGCCAAGCACCCTGGTCTCGGCTCGTACTTCACCAGTTAAGTGACCACCTTTGGCCTCGGAAGGAGCCCTCAGCTTACTCAGATGCCACCTGGACTTAACGAGAGGTGTAAGGCGTAAGTTCTGGCAGGCAATGGGGCACGACTGGTTACAAGGATGCTGGAAGATAGGAAGCCACCAGGAACAGGCAGGCCGGGCCAGCACAAGCAGTAGGAATCGTCAGGCAGTCAAGGGTCTAAACAAGGTTATCAATCGCAAGGATTCAGCATGAGAGTAGTAGAGATTCAGGCAAAGGTCAGGATTGGAGAGATCAGCGTAGTAAGCAAGCAGGTATCGGTCAAACATGAAGGATCAGTCAGGATTCACAACACTAAGCTTCCAGGAACAAGCTAATTGAACCTACAACGGGCGATGAGCTAATACTAAAAATTCCCTTTTATATATTTGAATTTCCGCGCCAATGCACGCTGGCGCAATCATGCCAGCGCGCCTGTGCCTTTAAGAAATGAAAGCACGGCACATGTGCCCTGGAGGACCGGAACCAGCGTAGGGAGCAACATGACGTGGACTCCGCTGCCGCTAGACCACCAGGGTTAGTTCCTTACAAAATGGGATTCACAGTAAAGAAAAAACATTTAGAGATCTGAAGATAACAACCATCTCTGATCCATAACAGGTGGCTAGTGGGATGAGTCTTGGAGGAAGGAATAGTCCAACCAACCATTTCCTTTTAATGCCTATTTTTTTCTTTGTTTTTACCTTTTTTAAAATAAAAATTATTTCCTTAATCACATTTTTGTCTTCCTTATGAATAATATAAATACTTTTTAACGCTGGTATCAGTTGACACCCATAGCTACACCCACAAAGACCACCTCTTAAAAAAAAAAAAATATATATATATATATATATATATATATATATATATATATAGGTACAATAATTCCATCAAAAGAACATTTAGTTTGATGCAGAGAGTAATGTTCCAAAGAGTATGCCATTTATTTTGTGGTATTTGATTTATTGATCATGTAATTTATTCAACTATTTTTTGGTTGAACGTGTCACCATTTTCTATCTTTCCCCGCTGTTAACTCCAGGCCGGGTGGTGTGTCAATGATGTCATGGGGGCAGGTTGGTGACATTGTGATGTCAGTGGACACTCCTCAGGTTAGGATTAATGCTGGATGCAGTTTGCAAAGTGCAAATAAAATGGCAGTAAGGACAAAGATGTGGCACCTCCTTGCCCCTCACCCTTAGTTCTGTCATACTTTCCCATTCAATGGAAGGGAATATGGAGGTGGACAATGGTGGTGATTGTTTACCCCCCGGACCAAAAATATTGTTGGAGTTGTGAGCGGACCCCTTGGAGACTTGATGCTGCTTTGTAAGATAAGTCTTTATTGCAACACGTGTGAAGGAGAAATGAGCAACCACTTTTGATTTAACCCTGTAGCCTACAAGGTTTTTATAGTCTCTCAGCTGTCACTCAGAAAAAGGGGGGCTCATACCTCAAGGAATTCTGTCTCCTACAAGATGGTCCCTATATGCTTTACCTATTACTTACACATACCTCCCAACAGTTTCAAAATTGATTTAAATAAGAGACTGGAATATGAATAGGAGAGGCCTGAATAGAAAGATGAGTAACAAAACATAGCAATAACAATACATTTGTAGTATTTGTTTATAGATGAGGGTCAGTGACCCCCATTTGAAAGAGTCAGAAGAAGAAGGCAAATAATTAAAAATCTATACAAAATAAATAATGAAGACCAATTGAAAAGTTGCTTAGAATTAGCCATTCTAAGCTGCAAGTCACACAATTTCCCCAATAAATGCTCAAAGTAATGAATAGCACACCCAATATCAAGAAAATAATGGAAAAATTTATTACAGAAAATAAAATACTAAAGAAACAAAGAGCCTAACTGTTTCAACCTTAAGGGTCTTCATCAGGAGCACAAATAGACAAAAAAACAAAAAGGCAGAACGAGCCCTATTGTCCATAAGGGTTTTATACCCCAAGCTGTGTGTCTTCGTTCAAAAATCGGCGTCTAACGTCACTTCTGCTTCCCCAGATAGTAAAGACGCCAAGCAATGAATTGTGGATCATCAAATGGAACACATATGCATTCCAACATATCGTCCAAGTAAGATTATATGCAGTAACATTTAATAACATTTCCAGCAATGCGACTGTGTGCACAAAAGTATCTAGATCCACTCCTCATCAATGAAGACATTAATTCAAAGTCACGCAGCAACGCTGCTGCATCCTCACGAAGGTCTGAAATATAGAGAACACGTCACTTCCTGTCATTCATCCTATTTGCGCATATGTTCCTCACATTTGGAAAGCATATGCGTTTCAACTCATTATCTAAAGAAACGCATTCGATAAGTGTCATCTCTATCTAAGGCTCCAGGGAGTACCTAGCCAATAAGACTTTAAGGACTTTTTAACAGTGAATTCACAGATAGCCTAGCCTGGCCTCCCCCTATGGATTAGCACCCCTCTTTTTACTTCAATGGGTGTGCGCCTTCTCTCTCTGGGGCAAATTCACTAAGATGCGAAGTTGCGCCAGGCGCAACTTCGCCGCACTTCGCCAGGCGTAGTTTCGCCAGCGCTCCGCAAATTCACTAAAATCCGAAGTTGCGCATAGGGGTAGCGTAAGGTTGCGAAGTTGCGCTAGCGTTGATTCGCTATATAAAGCGAAGTTACGCTAGCGAAGGCTAATTTGCATATAGCGCGAAATTCAAATTTCAATGGAGGAACACGTATTAGCACTACAAATGCCTAGAAAACCTTCAAATCAGCAAATAAAAATTTTATTTTGCCCTACACATGTGCCCACTGTCTAGGTAAGTTGCCATGAGTCAGGAAATGTAGGGGGGAAGGAGGGGAGCCCCAAAAATATTTGCGATCTTTTTCAGCCTATCACCCATCATGTAGAAAACACGCCAGCGTTTTTTGGGACTTAGAAATTTTTTTTTACTTTTTTTGAAACAATCCCTATCTACTCTATTGTGCTTCGCCAGGTCTGAGGTGGGCGAAGTAAGTCTAGCGTAAAAGGTAGCGTTCAGTACACTGCGCAAGTTAGTGAATTTGCGTAGTTATGTCGCTAGTGAAAATTCGCCTGGCGTAAGGGTGCGAAGTAACACTAGCGAATTTACGCCAGTGTTCGTTAGTGAATTTGCGCAGTAACAAGAAATGCCAAACGCTAGCGAATTAACGCTAGCGTTCGGCGCTTCGGCACTTAGTGAATTTGCGCCTCTATCTTATACAATTTCCCCAATAGACCTGCTTATCTTAAATAGTTACAATTGCTTCTTTGCTTATCTTAAATTGTAACTAATGTATAGAAGTGCACCTGCCACATATTCTGGACTCTCTCAAGTCAGTTTTAGAAACTTTGTATCTTTTTGTGGCTGGAGATCAAAGTGCAGGAGATCAAAGAGAAAGTCAGGACATTTCAGTAACAATCTGGGAATGCTGGTTGAGCTGTCAAAATTGGGACTGTCCTGCAAAAAATGGGACAGTTGGGAGGTATGCTTACAGACAGCTCCCTGTAGCCCTGATACTGAACAAAAAATCCAGCAGCACACTTGAATTGATGCAATAAGGGCGGTATCAGGGCTATAGTAATAGTAATTAGGAGTGCTCTACCTTCATTAAACAAAAAATCCAGCAGCACACTTGAATTGATGCAATAATCTGTAGTGTTTATTAGCCCATATATGAACAAACAGAAGGGCAACGTTTCGGGCCCTACTGGACCCTTTATCAAGCCTCAGGTGCTGCTGGATTTTTTGTTCTGGATGTAAAGTGTACCCAAAAAGCAGGCGAGGGTCTTCCAGTTCAGCACCTGAGACCCACACGGGTAGAGCACTCCTAATTACTATTACTGTAGCCCT
Organism: Xenopus petersii; assembly: GCA_038501925.1. NCBI lineage: Eukaryota > Metazoa > Chordata > Amphibia > Anura > Pipidae > Xenopus > Xenopus petersii. Next base: position 137,589,395 of record CM076676.1, on the reverse strand, counting down.
GATACTGGCTGCCCAGCTGGATGATTACACAGAAAAACAAAACTATTTTCTACAAGGTCACGTCTGCCTATACTGAAAGCATATTATGGGTAACTCTTAAAGCAACAGTTACATCTTATACAATAATGTAAAGAGTATCATCATCATCATTTATTTATATAGCGCTGTCAAGATACGCAGTGCTTTACTGCAGTTGTAGCAAACAGGGAATAAATGGTGGATAACAGACAAGGATTACAGAATACAATAGGGTTTACAAACTAAAAGGTTATTGTACAATTGAGACATTAGGATTGTATAATCAATTATGAATGGATATGCAGAGGGTGTAACAATATCACAATATGATCACAGTACATAGATAAGAATTGGCATTTGTTTGATGTAAAGTCCAAGCTGCACTAGATAATACCCCAATTCTTATAGTGCTAAACAGCTGGAGGGCCTCCCTATTATTAGGGTTTCCACCTGACTGAAATTTTACCGGCCTGCAGAAATATAGGAAGGCCGGTATTTTTTTCCAGAAAAGGTGGCAACCCTCCCTATTATACATATGTACAGATATTTATGTCATGTACAGTATTTGATTTTCCTACTAAACAGACTATCCTATTGCCTGCATTGTTTTGGCACTGGCTAAATATCTGCCGACACTGTTAGGCCTGGCTTGTCCCGGAGACAAAGTTACCTAAAGTTGCCCTATTCTTCCAATGACAAATGCTGGGGGAAATAATGGGAGTATCCCAGATAACCCCCCCAGATAAGGTCTGTGATCAGGGAAATGGAAGAGGGTCAACTAATGATGTCCCTGGACATAAAGGATGCGTATCTACATGTGCCGATATGGCCACCGCATCACTGCTTCCTACGTTTTGCCTTTGCCAACAACCATTACCAGTTTGTAGCCCTTCCATTCGGGTTATCAAGAGCCCCCCGAGTGTTCACCAAGCTGATGTCAGTCTCGGCAGCGGGTCTACGTCTACAAGGGATCTCAATCACTCCCTACCTGGATGATCTGCTCATAAAGGCCAGAACAACAACAAAAACAAAGCAAGATCTCTCTCTAGCAATCTCCTTGCTCCAGCAATTCGGATGGACAGTGAACTGGTTGAAAATGAATTTACACCCCAGCCACCAAATGACCTTTTTGGGGCTGGAATTCAATACGAGCACTCAACTGGTCTGTCTCCCCCATGACAAACAGAAAAGACTCAGATACAACGCCTACTTGTACCTCAAAAGATCACAATACAAACAGCAATGAGGGTGCTAGGGGTGATGGTCTCAGTCATAGAGGCAGTGCCATTTGCACAGATGCACCTTCGTCCATTACAGTCGAACATACTTGCCGTCTGGAAAGGGGGACCCCTCTCTCGAACATTCTCCCAAGCCCAACAGACCAGGAGGTCTTGTCTCTGGTGGTTGAAACCCTGCAACCTAAACACAGGACAGTCATGGGCGACACCAGACTGGACATTCCTAGCCACGGATGCCGGCTTACGGGGATGGGACCGACCTGGAACAACCTATCAGCACAAGGACTATGGTCCACAGAAGACTCAAAACTTCCAATAAACATACTGGAATTAAGAGCTGTAAGACTGGCACTCGAAGTATGGACACACACTCTTCGAACAAAACCAGTACGAGTACAGAGCAACAACATCACAACAGTGGCATACATAATTCACCAGGGAGGAACCCGCAGCAAAGCGGCCCTAGCAGAGGCGCAGCAAATATTAGACTGGGCGGAAATCAACAAGGTGAGGTTGTCCACAATCCACATCCTGGGGGTATCCAACACAAAGGCGGATTACCTCAGCCGAAATCAAATAGAACCCGGAGAGTGGGAATTATGCCCAGAAGTGTTTGCTGAGCTAGTACATCACTGGGGACTTCCACAAATAGACCTCTTGGCCTCCAGAGACAATCACAAGGTACCCAGGTACTTTGCCCGCTGTCGGGATCCGACAGCAGCAGGGACAAATGCAATGACTCAACCCTGTCGATTAAAGCTAGCGTACGTCTTTTCACCCATTCCAATGTTACCTCGGGTACTAAAGATGATAAGACAGTCACAACTCACTGTAATCATAGTGGCACCATACTGGCCATGACGGACTTGGTTCTCAGACCTGCAGGACATGTCAGTCGCCCATCCAATATGACTAATCCCCAGGTCAGATCTCCTCCCTCAAGGGCTAATAGCTCACCACAACCCCGGGCCTGTTCCTTTTGACGGGGTGGTTATTGAATCCGACATCTGGAGAAAACAAGGACTGTCGGAAGAAGTCATTGCTACCATGCTAAAAGCAAGAAAAGCAACTTCATCCAGGTCTTACCACAGAATATGGCACTCCTACCACAACTGGTGCAATGAAGGGGGTTTCCAATTTTTAGAACTCAACATCCCTAGGATCCTGATTTTTCTTCGGAGGGGTCTCCAACTAAATCTCAAGCTCAGCTCTCTTAAAGTACAGATATCAGCCTTATCTGTACTTCTTCAGACAAGACTGGCACTAGATGAATCCATACAGACATTTCTGCCGGGAGTACAACATCTAAAACCTCCGTTCCAATCCCCAGTCCCAGGATGGGACTTAAACCTAGTACTCAAAGCGCTACTTGATCCACCGTTTAAACCAATGGGATCCATTTCTGAATCACTTCTGACTAAGAAAGTGCTTTTCCTGATGGCAATATCCTCAACCAGACGAGTAGCAGAACTCAGTGCTCTGTCTTCTGAAGAACCGTACATCATTTTCCACAAGGACAAAGCCATACTCAGAACACTACCCTCCTTCCTACCAAAGGTGGTATCTCAATTTCACATCAATCAAGAAATGACAAATAGTGCAGACTACACAAATTAGATGTCGTCAGAGCACTTTGTTGGTATGTGGAACGCCCAAAACCATTTGGCGTTCTACATCCTTGTTTATACTACCAGCGAGCCCTAAAAAAGGCCAGGCAGCTTCTAAAGCAACACTGGCAAGATGGATCAAAGAGACAATACGGCAAGCCTACTTATCCAAAGGGAAGGTTCCACCCCTGAATATACGATCTCGTGCCTGGGCATGGCACAACTCTGCCTCAATTGAGCAGATCTGCAGAGCGGCCACCTGGTCTTCTGCTCAAAATTCTACAATCTTGACACATACTCCGTTGTGTGGATTCACAATAAAAGCTTAAAATAGCAGTTATTCTGCTTGTGTGCATTTCCTAACCTCTATATTGTGACATATATATACTTCTTAGATGATTCCTGTAAAATACAGAAAGACACCCTAATGTAATCAGAATACACAGTGCTGGTGCTCTAATACAGGCACGACAAGTGACCCTATAATACCGGCAGAATACATTGAGGAGAATGGGCACTATATTTCAGGCACATTCAGAAGAGCTGGCATTCTAATACAAGGAAATATAGGAAAAATGGGCTGATGCTCTAACTCATTAAAGGGGGTAGTTCACCTTCAAGTTAAGTATGTTATGGAAGATTGAATTTCTTACCTGTAAATTGTCTTTTCTTCAGGTCCCCTCAGGCAGCACACCAAAGAGAGATAGGGCCCCTCCTCCTAGGTACAGGAAACAAGAATAAAACCCCCTCCCCCTCCTAGTTTCCCCGTGTTAGTTAACAAGAACCGACATACACAGGCTGCTTTAGACAGAATTTATTCAAGGGGAGGGTTAAATGGTGCTGCCTGAGGGGACCTGAAGAAAAGACAATTTACAGGTAAGAAATTCTATCTTTCTTCAGGTCCCCAGGCAGCACACCAAAGAGATTTTGAAAAGATCAAGGGGAGGGAACACAAGACGCTTGTAAAACTTTCTGACCAAAAGCAGCCTCCCTTGCAGAATATACGTCCAGCTTGTAGTGCTTGGAAAACGTATGCATCGAAGTCCATGTTGCAGCTTTACAAATTTGTTCTGCCGAAGCCTCTGCTCTCTGCACCCAAGATGCACCAACTGCTCTAGTTGAATGTGGTTTAATTCTGGCTGGCAGAGACAGACTCCTAGATCCATAAGCCAAGTCAATGCAGTGGTTGGAGGGGAGAGACGCTTCCTGAGGAGACCAAATGCCCTGCCAGACATTCTGTTTCAGAGTTGCACCCCATCCTTTCCTGCTGGCATCGGTTGTTAAAACGCTCCAACATCTCACGACCCAAGGAACTCCTTTGGACAAGTTCGGGTCCTTCCACCAAGTTAACGAGTGTCTCACATGAGGAGGCAGCGTCATGGGATTGTCCAGAGAGCTCTATGTGCCATCCCAAATTCTCAGAATTGCTCTCTGTAAAGATCTCATATGCAGCCTGGCCCAAGGAACCGCCTTGATTGTTGCCGTCATTGCTCCCAGAGCTGACATGGCCTGCCTGATCGAGACTACTCTCTGCTGAGAGAGACTCATCAAGGAACTGCACAGGTTCATCTTCCTCAGCTGAGGAAGGTAAGTACGGCTTTGTTTTGAGTCCAGCAGGACCCCCAGAAATTGTTTCCTCTGTGATGGGATGAGATCTGACTTCAGATAATTGATCTTCCAACCTAAAGTCTTCAGACAGGAAATCGTTCTCTGAAGATGGCTGAGTAACAGACTGTGGGAAGACGCTTTCAATAGCCAGTCGTCCAGATAAGGAACAATTGGAACATTCTGGGTCCTCAGAAAAGCTACCACAACCAGCAAAACTTTGGTGAAGATGCGAGGGGAAGATGACAGCCCGAATGGCAGAGCTGCAAACTGATAATGACTCGTCTTGTGCCGATCTCTGACAGCAATTCTGAGAAACTGTTGATGTCCCTCCCAAATTGGGATATGAAGGTAGGCGTCCTGGAGATCGATTGTCGCCATAAAATCTCCTTCCTGTAAGATCGAAATTGCTGTTCTCACTCCCTCCATCCTGAAATGAATTTTCTTCATGAAGGTATTTAGATAAACCAGATTGATTATCATACGAAATTTGCCTGACCGTTTGGGGACTAAAAAAACTGAAGAATAAATCCCTTTCCCGCCTCGAGGAACTTGAACCAACACACGGGACTGCACAAACTCTTGAATTCCCTTGAGAAGATATGTTCTCTTCACAAACTCTCTGGAAACTCTTGTGCAAAGAAAACAAGGTCTTGGGTGAGAGGCCAACTCGAGCCTGTACTCCTCCTTGACAATACTTAGAACCCAAGGATCGCTGGTGATCCTTGCCCATTCGTGAAAATAATAACAAAGTTTTCCCCCTACCGGTCTGAATGAGTTGGCGTCAGAATTGTTCAGTCTTGCGAGCTTCATCTGACTTACTTGCTCCCTTCTGGGGTCTACCTGGTTTACCTCGGATGGAATGAAAAAAGGGTTTCTTCATTTCTCTAGACCCCTTGGATTGATTAGGTGGATGAAAAAAATCTTCTCTGGGGAAAAAAGCATTTGTCCTGAGGTAAAAACTTTTTTGTTTCTCCTAATTTAGAAACTAAAGCCTCCAACTCTTTACCAAAGAGAAAAGGACCCTCAAAAGGCATGGCACAAAGTCTGTTCTTCGACGCCAAGTCTGCTGCCCAATGTTTGAGCCACACTGCATGCCTGCCCGCTACTGCAAGAGCGGAAGATCTGGCCACTATTCTAATGCTTTCTACTGAAGCATCGCACAAATAGTCTGCTGCTAACTTAATGATTTCCATAGAAGATTTCATATCTTCCCTAGAGACTCCATCTTCCATATCCTGCTCCAGCTGAGTGAGCCAAAGTCTAATAGAATGGATGACACAAGCCGTGGCCACCCCTGGCCTAAATCCTGCTTCTTAAAAGCAGCATCGATCTTACGATCCATAGGATCCCTAAAACTGGCTCCATCCTCAACAGGAATCGTCTTCTTTGCTAATATGGCCACCTCCACATCCACCTTAGGAGGAACATCCCAAGCGACTGCCACCTTCTCATCAAATGGGAACAAAGCTTTTAACTTCCTAGGAAACGTTAACTTCTTTTCAGGTTTCAACCATTCCTTAGAAATGATCTCTGAAATCACCCCATGAACTGGAAATACTCTAGGTGACTTCTTTCGTCCCAAGAACATCATATCTTGCTTGGAACGAGGCTTGTCCTCATCTTTTAGATCCATCGAAGATCTCACAGCCTTAACCAGATGATCTATATTCTCCAGTGAAAATATATAAGCATCTTCCTTAATATCATCATCAGACGAATCCATTGCAACATCATGTATTTCTGGTGCCCCCACCTGGCTAGCTGCAGAAGTACTTGCCTGTGGTTGAACCTGAGAAGAGGCTTTAAACGAATCAAAAGTCTGCTGCAAATTTGATTTAAACCAGGACATAAAATCAGACATTGATTCCGGCATCTCCTGCTGAAAGTTCTCTTTAAAACACTCCGAACAAATTCTCTTCGGGAAATCCCATGGAAGCCTGATCTTGCACAGCCCACATCTCTTGGATCTTTCCTCAGGATCCCTAGCTTCAGAGCAAGAGGACATGGCTGAAAAAAATTAATACAAAAAAATGATACAAATAAGTATTCCACTTATCCTAAAGGGATCCTTTCCAACAGCTTACCAGAACAAACGAAAAACCGCACCGCAGCCGCAGTATAGGGAGGCTACAGTACAGAGAGAAAAACTTGCTGTTTAAATTTAGCGCCACGTCATCACATGACCCGGCAGCCGAACCCGGAAGTATACGCATCTCCAGTGACGCACACAACTCCCCTCCTCATGGCCTCACGAACCACCGCTGGGATCCGCTTGGATACTGCACACCTGACTAAAGCCTCCAACTCCACAGGTAAAACATCTTTTTAAAACCCCAGCAGGAGCTTAGCAAGACGGAGGCAAGGAAGGGGAGAGACAAAACCGTAAACCCACAGCTTGGGGTGGACGGTTAGCCTAGGAACACCAGGAATCCAGCTGGACCCCCAAAATACTTACCTACCTAGGAGGACAGGAAACAAAAACACGGAGAAACTAGGAGGGGGAGGGGGTTTTATTCTTGTTTCCTGTACCTAGGAGGAGGGGCCCTATCACCTGAAGAAATGGCTAATTCTAAGAAACTTTTCCACTGACCCCCATCTAAAACAAATGCTCTGTAGGGCTAAAAATGTATTGTTATAGCTGCTTTTTATTACTCCTCTTTCTATTCAGGTCTCTTTTATTCATATTGCAGTCTCTTTTCAAATCAATGCATGGTTGCCAGGGTAATTTGTAAAAGTGCAAACCAGAGAGCAGCTGAATAAAAAGCTAAATAACATATAACAAAAATAATAGAAAATCAAAACCATTTGCAAATTGTCTCAGAATATCAATCTCTACATCACACTGAAAGTTAACTCGAACGTTAACAACCCCTTTAATAATACAAGGAGAAGAACTGGCATACTAATACAGGCTCAATATAAAAAGAAAGATGATACATTTAAACCTGATACAGGGAGAAATCTGGCATTTTAGTACAGTTACTACTGGTGGGTAACTAAGATCTTCCATTGGTTTAGAAAATATTCTGGCACTGGTTATTTTAGAGTTGCATTTGGCCTCTCATCTGCCACTTTCTATCATGTCCTGCCCCCTTCTTCCAAATGATACAGACATAGGGACTGACAACATAGACTGTTATGTGAAGCTCTGACTATTAGAGCAGCCGTCTCTTTGCTCTGCAGGCTGACGGAGGAAGCCAGAACCTATAATCGGGCAGGAAACAAGAACCAGGTGAGCAGATCAGACTTTATATCCCTCTGTTTCTGTCCATTCCAGCATGCTCAATAAGTAAACCTTAAAAAATAAGTGAATGTAAAGTTGATGAGAGAGTGCTGTTCTAAGCACTTTTGCATTCATTATTTTTTTTTCATTCCAAGATGTTAAAGGATACATGTACTATTATTACGAATGAATTTTGTTACAACAGCACCACCTGCTGGTCATTTTCTGACCAGTCTGACCACCAAGTAGTCAAGGAAGTTGTCAGGAGAAAGAAGGAGGCTGCTCTGATGTTTTTCTGGTTAGGAAATTAGAAACCTTTATCATATCTTTAATAACCAAAAGAACATCAGGTGCTGCTGTAACAAAATTCATTCATATTAACAGTACATGTATCCTTTAATATCTTGGAATGAAAAATAAAATAAATAATGAATAAACACTGCAAAAGTTCTTAGAATAGCACTCATAACACATTTTAAATTCACTTACTTTTGAGGTTTACTTATCCTTTAAAATCTGCCTCTAGTCTCTCCACCGTTGCATCTTGTTGTGCTTCGTTTGCCTACATGGTTGTCAAACCTGGAAATACAACTAATGTCCTGCTGCTGACAATGGTTGGTTACACGATCTGCTAGTAATTATATTTCATTAAATGGGTGCTCGTTTGTCTGCCTTTAATATTATTCCCAGGCTCTGCGTTGTTTGCGAAAGAGAAAGCTAGTGGAGCGTCACATTACGGAGCTGCAGAACAAGCAGGACAACATACAGGGAATCTTGGAGAGGATATCGGCTGCCGAATCAGACCGCAAGGTGATGGCATTTAGCACTGAAAGAGCAAGAAACCCACAAGAAGTGACTTGTATTAACAAACTGGGCTAATGATAGCGATATGTTTACGGCTTTAGGTTGTCTCTGTGTACCAGATGGGAGTCTCTGCTCTTAAACAGGCCCTAAAAGATGTCACTTTGGAGAAGGCAGAAAGTATTGTGGATCAGATTCAAGAGGTAATTATGGCTAAGGCTAAAATGGGAATTGTATGTGCCTTTTGTATGAAGACATCATTATACTGTAATACCTCCCAGCTAGGATTGCCACCTCACCTCTTTATAACATATGGAATCCACAACCTGCATGGCTAATTAGCAATTCATTTAGATGCATGGTAGGGATGTCGCCTTTGGTGGGAGAAAGTCTTGACCTTCATCATACACACACACATATATATATATAATTTTTAAAACCATTAGGCGGGGGTGCAATGAGGCTGTGACCACAAAATACATATAGACAAATACAAGAGTCCTCTGCACTCAACCCATTATCAATATATTTAAGACAGAGACATTTTGTGCATACTGCTACTGAAAAATGCCTTACCCTTTAAACAAAACAGGGATTGTTTGTCCATATATTGCAATATATTTAAGCTGGCCAACTACGTCAAAGTCATCCCATATCTGGCCAGTCCTATGCTCAATTTTCATCTGATTCATTAAGAATTCTATTGCTTCATTATACATTTTACAAAAGGGACTAGTTTTACCTGCAACTTACTTGCTGCTTTCAAAGTAAAACTCCCAAACTTGGCTGCCCTTTTATTAGACACCAGTGGGATCACCTGACTATAGCTTGGAAGGGTGGGAGCTACATTAATTTCTCCTGTTAATGTTGGCATCATGCTCCACTATGACCACATAGACAATAACTCAACCAATCAAAACCATCCATTGTGTCCGTGTCCTACACAGCAAACCCCTTGTCTTCTACATATCAAGTAAATGTATATGGTCTCAAGCCATCAGTCGGGAATTGTATATTTCCAGCATCACAGATTAATGCCTTAATATCTATTGTTGTCTATATCTTTAGTTTTGTCCAGAGAACAAATACATCTCATTGACATCTAAAAGCAAGAAATTCCCTGTAGTTCCCCTTCTCATAGCTGTAACATTACAAAACTGAGCTTGTCAGTCATTATTACTCATTGATTGCTGGTAGTCAGTCCCACTTACTGCTTGCAGAGCACATTCACATGCATATGCTTTCACTGTGCCAGCCTCATGTTAACCGTTAAGGGATACTGTCATGGGAAATATTTTTTCAAAACAAATCATTTCATAGTGCTGCTCACACTTCTGTATGGAAATTCGTCTTTCAAAAGAGCAAATGGATTTTTTTATATTTTATTTTGAAATCTGTCATGAGCTAGTCATGTGTCTTGTGCTCTGATAAACTTTAGTCACTCTTTACTGCTGTGCTGCAAGTTGGAGTGATATCACCCCAAATCTGTACGTGGTTCAGTAAGGCAGCCGGTAAGGTGAGTGTGGGCAGAGAATAGAGGCAGGGTGGGAAGGTGTCGGCAGCCCAATGAGGAAGCAGTGTATTAATTAGGCATTTGTATCATGTGACTGGCGAATGTGAGTGTATAATGACTAATGTTATGCAGTAGCACAGAACATTCTATGGAAGAAGCCAAACATTTGCACATGCAGCACAGTCTGACCCAACACAAAGAGCAGATATAACATGTTACTATGTTAGGCAGCAGTTTTAAATAGTCACCTACAAGTTGATAAAAACAAATACCTGATTAGTTGCTGTCTGCAACTGTATTTATGCAAGGTGGCACCTAGGTTTGAAAATAATCATTTGTAAACAAATTATTGGACTGGGAAGAACTTTAGTGTTTCCATCACTGCTTTGTTGTGCCGTCACTAACCCAAACTCTTTTGGTCACCTATTAACCCTTCCCTGGCTCAATCTGGGCACTATTTCATAACTAAAGTAAATAATTTCCACTCCCAAAATAACATTATAGTATAAGGAGTACTTGTTTCTACTGTGGCGCTTTATAAATATATATGGCCATTACTTTATCATATTTTATAGTAAGTAATAAGTGCAGTATGTTAGAGAGATGCTCCCTGTTGTACATCACAAAGAGTACAGCAGCTCTGTCTTTGTAACACAAATATACAGTAAAGGATGTTTATGGCCCTTTAATAAATATACCATATTGTTTTTTCTGGAAGACATACTGTATACAAATAGTGCTTTGTAATTAAGGGGAATTTTACAGGACTTAGATAAAGGAGAGGGTCATGTGTTGAATAATCCCATGTAGTGGATGAATAGGAAACTCTAAGCGGTGGTGATGCTTTTCCTTTCCTCATATAATTTCTCAGAATGTTTGGAGAGCTGCCAGCAATGTGAGATTACACGCCGGCTCTGCTAAATGTGACAGGCGCTGGGAGTTTACCTGGAAATCCTATGTCCCTGCCCCGCAGCTTCATGGACTGATTCAGAGCAATTGCCTCGGGCTTCCAGATCTACGGGGGTCACTTTGTGCCTAAAATGTAAATAAATGTATATATACAAGCTGCTGATCTGTAACTAGTACTGCTGTCCGGAGGCTTGTAGTTCAACAACATCTGTGAGGCTGGACTGCAGAGTTGATCATTACTGGTATAAATAGCAAAGATCACTGAATTCCTTTACTGTTTCTTAATTGCAGAAGTAGAAATCATGCAGAACATTGCCAAAGTGGAACTGTTAAAGGGGTTGTTAACTTTTAGTATGATGTAGAGAGTGATATTCTGAGACAATTTGCAATTGGTTTTCATTTTTCATTATTTGTGGTTTTTGAGTTATTTAGCTTTTTATTCAGCAGCTCTCCAGTTTGCAATTTCAGCAATCTGGTTGCTAGGGTCCAAATTATCCTAGCAACCAGGGATTGATTTCAATAAGAGACTGGAATATGAATAGGAGAGGCCTGTATAGAAAGGTGAGTAATAAAAAGTAGCAACAACAAATGTGTAGCCTTACAGAAAGAACATTTGTTGTCTAGATGGGTCACTGACCCCCATTTGAAATCTGGAAAAAGAAGAAGAAGGCAAATAATTAAAAAAAACTATAAAAAAAAGAAGACCAATAGAACAGTTGCTTAGACTTGGCCATAACATACTTTAAAGATCATCCTCCTAGTGAGCAGGGTTTTTCCTATTGGCTACGCAGAGACACCTACAGCCAATCAGGGGTCAGATTTCATTTGGCAGGAGCGAGCATGCTGGGTAAGTTGCCGTGTTTGTTCTAGCACTGGATTGGCAGGCTTAGAAGCATTATTGGGGATGAGTTGGACTATTCCAGTTTTAAAAGGTTATAGACCTGGATTCTGGATTTAAGTCAGTCCCACCATGTGACAATGAAAGACAAGTCACGAAAACAGCTGAAATTTAAGTCCTGAAGCGGGGAAAAGACCCAAAGTCACTAAAGGAGTCGAAGTTGAAGTCCTGAAGCCACGAGTTCAATTCTATGGAACACCAATGTATTATTTTAATAATCTGTAGGCCCCTGCCACCAATGTTTTTTAAAAAACTATTCTCTGGGGCCATAATTTTTTTTACTTATAAATGGGGCACTGGCGCCAATGTTTTTTTTAACTCATAGGGGTCCCTGGTCCCCAATTATGTTTTTTTAACTTGTAGGGGGCCCTAACCACCTTTAAAAAAAAAAAAACTTTTATGGGGGGGGGCCCTGGCACCACAGTTTTTTTTAACTTATAAGGGGGCCCTGTCCATCAATAGTTTTTTATAACTTGTGTTTGTGGGGGGAGGGGTTACCGTTTTTAGCGCTGATGTCTGTGTGGTCTTATAACTGTCCTATGGAGTGGGCTGGATCTGGGATGGGGCTTGTGGACCATGGTGGATGGGGCCCAGCAAGCCCTGAAATTTTCCTGTGATTTCTAATGGTGGCCCTGGCTCCATGTCCTCTCCCAAATAGCATTCCACCATGCTGGAGTGGAATCCTTTACAATGCATTAACTGTGTTAGTTGCTGGAGACTCTATCCCGTGGCAACAAATCAAATATGGAATCCATTTCACACAAAGGAATACCAAGAATGTTTTGGCTACTCTGAAGTTGGAGACCTAAGGTTTATGTCAATTAGACTATAACAAACAAGAGAAAGTTGTGCTCACCACCGGGTGCAATGAGGCTCTGAGCACACAATCCATACAGACAAATATAAGCGGTCCTCTGCACTAATCCCATTATCAATATATTAAGGAAATTGAGACATTTTGTGCCTTAAGCTATGAAAAATGCCTTCCCCTTTAAACAAAATAGGGATTGTTTGTCCATATATAACAATATATTTAAGCTGGCCAAGTCATCCCTGGTCTGGCCAGTCCTACACTCAACTTTCAGGTGAGCACAACTTTCCATTGTTTGTTATAGTTTATACAGGAGCAGTGGCCAGCCCCATATTGAAGCCCGCACTCCTTCCAGCTATAGTCAGGTGATAATAGTCGTTGGCCAATTAAAAGTGAACTAAACCCTAGTGGCTAGAAAATTCATATTTTATATAATAACCTTATTGCACCAGCCTAAAGTTCCAGCTTGTCAATAGCAGCAATGATCCAGGACTTCAAACTTGTCACAGGGGGTCACCATCTTGGAAAGTGTCTGTGACACTCACATGCTCAGTGGGCTCTGAGCAGCTGTTGAGAAGCTAAGCTTAGGGCTCGTCACTAATTATCCAGCAGAAAATGATGTCTAATATAAGCTGATGCTACAGGGCTGATTATTAAATTCTGATGCTAATTGCACAGGATTGTATAGGTCAGCTTTACTATGAGAAGCACTGTTTATTGAAATAGACTCTGCGGGGATGGAGAAGAGAGGGGGCTCATTTGATAGCTGTGGATGGGGACTTTTGTTGAGGGGGGTTTAGTTCTCCTTTAAAGGAACAGCAATATCAAAAAAGAAAAGTGTTTTAAAGTAATAAAAATATAATGCACTGGTAAAACTGGTGTGTTTGCTTCAGAAACATTACTATTGGTCATATAAATAAGCTGCTGTGTAGCAATGGGGGCAGCCATTCAAAGGAGAAAAGCTTCAGGTTACACAGCAGATAAGCTCTGTAGAACATAATGGTGTTATCTGTTATCCACTATTTAACCTGTGCCATATAGTCATTTTTCTATTTCTACCATTGCTACACAGCAGCTTGTTTATATAAACTATAGTAGTGTTTCTGAAGCAACACACCAGTTTTACCAGTGCAGGACAACACTGCATTATATTTTTATTACTTTACAACACTTTCATTTTTTTGGTATTACTGTTCCTATAAGGAAGGCAGCCTCAAAGGCAGGTTTATCTAGCCCACTGAAGATTCTGCGTTCCTCTGTTTTCTTACACAAAGGTGGACTTCATCTTAGAAAGACTTGTGGATGTGGTGAGCACCAGTATTTGTTGTCAAGTGTGAGCAAGAAAGAACTAGATCACTTTACCAAACCTGCCTGTCTATCTGTCCCAGGGAATAATGGACAGGTGGTGAGAAAGCACCAGGGTTGTCAGGTCTAATTTCCAAAACCATCCAAAATCAGCTTCAAAACCAGCCCAAAACTAGCCAAGAGTCACTTCAAAAGTAGCCCAAAAATAGCACAATATGTGCAGTGGAAAAATCTAAAAAAAAATACATATACATATACATATATATATATATATATATATATATATATATATATATATATGTTGCAAATTTTTATACAGGTCATGGAACTCCGAGGTAACTTCTCATATCCTCATATTTTGCAACAGGGGGTATTTTATTTATTATAATACACACGTTTCAGTGACATGTGATTGAAATGACATCAGAACTCACCGTTTATAACTGATGACATCAGAACTCACCGTTTATAAGGATATAATTTACAATATATTCATGAAGTAAAATAGGACAGATTCACCCGTCACTAGGGCCGTAACTACAGAGGGGGACCCAGGAGGTATAGGGAACCCATGAGGCCCTAATTCATATACAATTTCAATAAATGTTGGTAAAACAGATCAACCTATAGACATTTTGGTGACCAGCAGATTTTTGGCCAAAAATTGTCTGAAATTGAGAAAAGTCACCAGAAAATGTGAGAATGCTCAAGAGGGACGGGAGACTGGGGTACAGAGCCCAAAATCTGTTAACTCCAGACTTCTACACAAGTCCGTCCCTTTGCATGCTGGGTATTGTAGTCTTACATTAAACTTGGCTGTCAGCAAATTGTTAAACAAAACCTACATTAACCAACATGCATTGGGAGATGCAGGCCTGGCACATTAGGGGCGGGCAACAAAAAACTTTGGCTGTTTTCCAAAGTACAAACTAGCCAAAGGCCCAAAAAGTAGCCCAAATCTGTACCTTGGCTAGTTTGTACTTTCAAAACCCGCCTGGGCTTTAAATTAGTAGCCCAATTTGGCTGGAAACCTGACAATCTGACAACCCTGTCCTGTGTAGCACTTCCTTCCTGTCAGCTCACTGAGGTGGGGACTCCTCCCCCCTTGCACAGAAACTACACAGAGGAGAGACAAATATACACATCTCCCCTGCATTTATATAGTCCTGTAGCCTTTTTATACTAAGATTTGTTTGTTACACTAAGGGGGTTATTTACTAAACTCTGAATGCAAAAATCACGAAAAATTTAAAAAATTTTTGAATTTATTAAACACAAAAAGTCTGGATCTGAAAATCCGACATCTCAGACCTGCTGAGGGTTGCATGAAAATCAATGGGAGAAGTACCAATGATTTTTTGATGTGCGCTGGGTTTCGTGCAATACCAGCAAGTTGACTGATTCTGGAAAATGTAATAATAAATGAACGTAAAAAACCCAAGTGGATATGATTGGACTTTGTAGCAGAAAATATTGAGATAACTTTGGACTTTGATAAATAACCCCTACGACTTGTTTATTTTCTTGTTTAGGCTCAGGTAAATTGTACACCAGTAGAGAAGTGCCCAAACCATATTGCACAGCCCGTTATTTTTCTGAACTTCCTGACAGTTGGATTCCAATAAAGCAAATGACATTCTTCATGGTTGATTATGTTTATGGCTCTTATTGTTATTTTGCAAAAGTTTCTTTTTTTAATTGTGAGAAACCAATATCCAATAGATATCTGTAGGATAAGACATAACATTTCCCAGGAAATAATAAATAATTGGGAGTCTGCAAACCTGATGCATTTCCATATCATTAAATCACACAAATTGTTCCTCACACCAGTTACTAATACAGTAATTGATTTTCAGTTTCCGCTCATTTTATATAGTTGTTTTGTGGTCCCACCTATATATTATGCATAATACATTTCCCTGATTTTACATTTTCCTGGATGTTACACCACTTTTTCTGGTCCCCTGAAAAATGTGAAATGGGGGTTCTGCTGTAATTCTCTTAGAACACATTATGGTGCTCTGCTTATTCTCAGAATATATGACTACACTGACAGAATGTAACCTCTCGTACTTACACACTTATATTTCACAGGTACAAAGCAGAACTAGCAAACAAATTATGCTGGACGGTGGGCGCTGGATCAGGTAGGGCAGATTTTTAATTATTACATTCCAAATACATATACTGTATATACACACACACTGCCGCCATTTTGTAGAGAAGTTGCCGGAGGCGGATATGTCTGCACTGTCCCTGATCCGGGTGTGCTTACTACCTCTAGCAGCTGCTAGGAAGCAATTTATTGTACTTACACACTACTGGACCGCAGTTGTGGCTGGATACACCTGTGTGGACTGCAGTGCATCTCGCATATTCTATCCTGCAGTTGTAGGTGAGAGCTGATTCCTGCACATCACCCTCCACATGTATTTCCATAATGGTGTATGATTTAGATGGATGAGAGGATTTGGATGTCCCGGCAAGGAACCCTAAGATATGGCACCCCTTCCTAAGATCCTTTCAGCTTTTCTATGGGCTCCAGAGTTTGAGATGCCTAGAGTACAGCTTTATCTGTTGAAGGACTTTGAAAATAGTGGTTTCTAATAAAAACAAATCTACTCCACGGAGTAGCATCTGTTCCTTGTGCCTACTACCTTCCAAGTGGCTGTCATGCTGTGGAACACTTGTAAAGGGGGCTGGGGCGATCTGCGGGCTGCTGCCGCCTGAGGCAGCAACCCCGATGCCGCCCCCCTCTCCCGTTCCGCGCTTAAAAGTTTAGAGTCGGAGCGGGTCAAAAGGGGCGGCATCACTAGTGCAATGAGCGCATACTGCACTTTCTGCATTAGCAGAGCTGAATTTCTGGTTTAAAAAAAGGAAATTTTGCTCTTGAAGTTACATGAGGTGGCTTTTTGCCGCCCTTTGTAACTGGCCAGTCACTGCTGCCTGAGGCAAGGTGCTGCAGCGCATGGATTTCCTCTGCTCATGGCGGGAACAGCCCTGGAAGGGGGTGATGTGATATCTGGGATAAAGTATAAACATTTTGTACCACTTGCCAAAAACGTTGCCTCAGTTTCCCTTTTTATTTTTTTACTTTACAGCACAATTTGCAAGCATTTGAGAAAAGCAATGCAACAGTCTTGGTTTCAATGTTAATTATTCCAAAGATTCATTTCACTCCATGATTACACCAAAAATAAAGAAATTTACAAATTGAAAGGTAGAATTTTCAGTTACGTAGGCTATTGCTTGTCTTATTACTTTTCTAAAAACAATGTTCTCAAATTAAATAATCTTCTTTACTAAACAGACATGGAAATTCTTCATATTAAACCTTATTACTTAATTGTGTAGCAAATGTATGGTTTGTCATTTGAAACAGATTTAAGGCAACACTGTCACAGGGACAACTGTTGTTGAGAATAATATGCTGAATCAAGAAAATGATCCTCAGTAATAGGAATCCCAATGCTATACTTTAGAACTGTTGTATACAGGACTGTGTGATGACAATGATTATTGTAGTATAGAACGATGGAAATGTGTTTGTAGACCTGTTCTTCTCTGATGGCTGCCCAGCCTTTACTGAAGCTGACACTACTTTTATTATCCTTTTCCATAAGGTTATACTACTGCAATAACAATTTCAAGGTGCTATTATAATGCCACTAGAGATGGCGCGAACTGTTCGCCGGCGAACTTGTTCGTGCGAACATCGGGTGTTCGCGCTCGCCGGAAGTTCGCGAACGTCGCGCGACGTTCGCCATTTTGGGTTCGCCATTGTTGGCGCTTTTTTTTGCCCTCTCACCCCAGACCAGCAGGTACATGGCAGCCAATCAGTAAGCTCTCCCCTGGACCACTCCCCTTCCCTATAAAAACCGAAGCCCTGCAGCTTTTTTTCACTCTGCCTGTGTGTGCTGAAGAGATAGTGTAGGGAGAGAGCTGCTGCCTGTTAGTGATTTCAGGGACAGTTGAAAGTTTGCTGGCTAGTAATCGTTTTGATACTGCTCTGTTATTGGAGGGACAGAAGTCTGCAGGGGTTTGAGGGACATTTAAGCTTAGGTAGCTTTGCTGGCTAGTAATCTACCTTCTACTGCAGTGCTCTGTATGTAGCTGCAGTGGGCAGCTGTCCTGCTTCTGATCTCATCTGCTGACTGCTGCAATAACAGTAGTCCTTGTAAGGACTGCTTTTATTTATTTTTTTGTTGTTTTACTACTACTACTACTACTACTACTACTACTACTATAAGAGCCCAGTGCTATTAGTCTAGCAGTGTTGGGGAGTGGGACTGGTGTGCTAATCTGCTGCTCCTAGTAGTTCAGCAGCACCAACTTTAATTTTTTTTTTTTTAATATTCATTCTTTTTTTATTTAACTTTTTTTTATTTTACTACCGCTGTAGTAGTGTATAAGTTGACCTTTTAGGCATTATTTGCCCTGTAGGCATTTTTTGCCCAGTGTGTTATTCAACCAACTGCTATCTAGCTGTGTGACCGTGTTCACATTCTGTCTAAATATCCATAATATTACCGTCTCCAGAAAAAACACCGGAGTGACTTTTTTCAAGCAGCCATAATAAATTTTACGTAATCCGTATCCATCGCTGTAGTAGTGTATAAGTTGACCTTTTAGGCATTATTTGCCCTGTAGGCATTTTTTGCCCAGTGTGTTATTCAACCAACTGCTATCTAGCTGTGTGCCCGTGTTCACATTCTGTCTAAATATCCATAATATTACCGTCTCCAGAAAAAACACCGGAGTGACTTTTTTTCAAGCAGCATTCTTATATTTTACGTAATCCGTATCCACCGCTGTGTATACGTTGACCTTGTAGGCATTATTTGCCCTGTAGGCATTTTTTGCCCAGTGTGTTATTCAACCAACTGCTATCTAGCTGTGTGCCCGTGTTCACATTCTGTCTAAATATCCATAATATTACCGTCTCCAGAAAAAACACCGGAGTGACTTTTTTTCAAGCAGCATTCTTATATTTTACGTAATCCGTATCCACCGCTGTGTATACGTTGACCTTGTAGGCATTATTTGCCCTGTAGGCATTTTTTGCCCAGTGTGTTATTCAACCAACTGCTATCTAGCTGTGTGACCGTGTTCACATTCTGTCTAAATATCCATAATATTACCGTCTCCAGAAAAAACACCGGAGTGACTTTTTTCAAGCAGCCATAATAAATTTTACGTAATCCGTATCCATCGCTGTAGTAGTGTATAAGTTGACCTTTTAGGCATTATTTGCCCTGTAGGCATTTTTTGCCCAGTGTGTTATTCAACCAACTGCTATCTAGCTGTGTGCCCGTGTTCACATTCTGTCTAAATATCCATAATATTACCGTCTCCAGAAAAAACACCGGAGTGACTTTTTTTCAAGCAGCATTCTTATATTTTACGTAATCCGTATCCACCGCTGTGTATACGTTGACCTTGTAGGCATTATTTGCCCTGTAGGCATTTTTTGCCCAGTGTGTTATTCAACCAACTGCTATCTAGCTGTGTGCCCGTGTTCACATTCTGTCTAAATATCCATAATATTACCGTCTCCAGAAAAAACACCGGAGTGACTTTTTTTCAAGCAGCATTCTTATATTTTACGTAATCCGTATCCACCGCTGTGTATACGTTGACCTTGTAGGCATTATTTGCACAGTGTTTTCTTCAAACCGCCATCTAGCTGTGTGAGCTTGTTCACATTTTGTCTAAATATTGATAATATTATCGTCTCTAGAAAAACCACTTGAGTTACTTTTTTTCAAGCAGCATTCATATATTTTACGTAATCCGTATCCACCGCTGTAGTAGTGTATACGTTGATCTTGTAGGCATTATTTGCACACTGTTTTCTTCAAACTGCCATCTAGCTGTGTGTATTATCGTTTCCAGAAAAACCAACTGAGTTTTTGTTGTTGTTGTTTTTTTAAAAATAATGCCAGGCAAAGGCAGGCCGCCACGCAGAGGCCGTGCTAGGGGCCGTGCTGCTATGCAATCCTGTGGCCCTAGCAAATTGCCCAGTTTTAAAAAGCCAATGACCCTGAACTCCCAAAATGCTGAAGAGGTAGTTGACTGGCTTACACAGCACACCCCATCCTCTACCGTTTCTAACTTTACCACAACATCCTCCTCATCCTCCACTGCTATGGCCACCCCACGTAACACTTCCTCCACCACCGGTGCCCCTTCTTCACTGGAGTCAGAGGAGTTATTTTCCCATGAGTTTCTTGAACTGAGTAATGCGCAACCATTATTGGCAGAAGAAGATGAAGGAGATGAGGACGTTACACCAGATTTAATTCTGGCAGAGAACACGACAGAGATGGACATAATGATGAGTGATGAGGAGGAGGAGGAGGTCCCCGCTGCTGCTTCCTTCTGTGATGTGTCAGAAGAAATTGATGCATCTGAGGAGAATGATGATGAGGAGATTGATGTTTTGTGGGTGCCTAGTAGAAGAGAGCAAGAGGAGGGTAGTTCAGATGGAGAGACGGAGAGTCAGAGAGGCAGTAGGAGAATAAGACTTAGAAGAAGCAGGGAGGCCAGCCCGCAGGGATCAGTAGGGCAACAACATGTATCGGCACCTGTGTTCAGCCGGCCAACGCACCCGCCATTGCCGCCAATGCCGCCAACTTCTACTGTTACCGCCAGATCGCAGACTTCCAAAAAGTCAGCAGTGTGGCATTTTTTTAATGTGTGTGCCTCTGACAAAAGCATTGTAATTTGCAATGAGTGCAGTCAGAAACTGAGCCTTGGTAAGCCCAACAGCCACATAGGTACAACTTCTATGCGAAGGCACATGAGCGGCAAGCACAAAGCACTTTGGGAGCAACACCTCAAAGGCAACAGGCAAACTAAAAGCCACACTCCTTCTGGTCCAGCATCTTACTGCTCTACCTCTGCTCTCCTTGACCCATCTGAACCACCCTCCACTCCGCCTTCCACCTTGACCACCTGTTCCCATTCCCAGTCATCTGCCACCAGCCAAGTTTCTGTGAAGGCCATGTTTGAGCGTAAGAAGCCAATGTCTGACTGTCACCCCCTTGCCCGGCGTCTGACAGCTGGCTTGTCTGCACTCTTACCCCGCCAGCTTTTACCATACCAGCTGGTGGACTCTGAGGCCTTCCGCAAATTTGTAGCAATTGGGACACCGCAGTGGAAGGTACCCAGCCGCAATTTTTTTTCTAAAAAGGGAATACCACACCTGTACCAACATGTGCAGAGCCAAGTTACCGCATCTCTGTCACTTAGTGTTGGGCCAAAGGTCCATATGACTACTGACGCATGGTCCTCCAAGCATGGTCAGGGCAGGTATGTCACCTACACTGCCCACTGGGTGAACTTGGTAATGGCTGGGAATGGGAAGCAGGGAATGGGTAGCTCAACAACAACAACAACAGTGGAGTTGGTGTCACCGCCACGGATTGCACGCGG
Source organism: Xenopus petersii (assembly GCA_038501925.1). Taxonomy (NCBI): domain Eukaryota; kingdom Metazoa; phylum Chordata; class Amphibia; order Anura; family Pipidae; genus Xenopus; species Xenopus petersii. The sequence goes on along the minus strand of CM076676.1, from coordinate 137,568,024 downwards.
TTCTGCCACCACCTCTACTCCTCCATCGCTCTCTACCTCGTCTTCTTCCTCTTCTTCTTCTTACTCTGCTGCTGGGTCCTCCTTCTCCTCCTCCACACCTGTGCACCCCCAGCTCCCCCTAGGCTATTCGACGTGCCAGGTACGCCGTTGTCACGCTATCTTGGGGATGACGTGCCTGGAAAGCAAAAACCATACCGGATCTGTACTCCTGTCATCTCTGCAGTCACAGGCCGATCGGTGGCTGACCCCACACCAACTGCAGATCGGAAAAGTGGTGTGTGACAATGGAAGCAATCTGTTGGCAGCGTTGAGACTGGGAAATTTAACACATGTGCCCTGCATGGCACATGTGTTAAATTTAATGGTCCAACGTTTTGTCTCCAAGTACCCAGGATTCCAGGACGTTCTCACCCAGTCCAGAAAGGTGTCGGCCCATTTCAGACGTTCCTACACAGCCATGGCACGCCTTGCTGACATTCAGCAGCGCTACAACATGCCAGTCAGGCGTTTGATTTCTGACAGCCAGACTCGCTGGAATTCAACGCTCCTTATGTTGGAACGTCTGCTGCAACAACAAAGGGCCGTCAACGAGTACCTTTTTGAACTGGGTGGTAGGACTGGATCTGCAGAGCTGGGGATTTTTTTCCCCCGTTACTGGGTGCTTATGCGCGATGCCTGCAGGCTCATGCGACCTTTTGAAGAGGTGACAAATATGGTCAGTCGCACCGAAGGCACCATCAGCGACCTAATACCCTTCGCTTTCTTCCTGGAGCGTGCCGTGCAACGAGTGACAGATGAGGCTGTAGACCAGCGTGACGAGGAGCTGGAAGCGCACGATTTATGGTCGCAATCACCAGAACGAACCCAGGCACCTGCTGCAACGCAGGGAGAGGTGCCAGAAGTGGAGTCAGAGGAGGAAGGTGGCTTTGTGGAGGAGGAGGAGGAGGACCAACAGGAGCAGGCTTCCCAGGGGGCTAGTGGTGACCTTTTGGGGACCCCTGGTCTTGTACGTGGCTGGGGGGAGGAGACCGTGGATGATGCAGTCCTTGATAATGAGGAAGCGGAGATGGATAGCTCTGCATCCAACCTTGTGGGAATGGGGTCTTTCATGCTGGCATGCCTGTTGAAGGACCCCTGTATCAAGAGGCTTAAGGAGAAGGACCTGTACTGGGTCGCAACGCTACTAGACCCTCGGTACAAGCATAAAGTGGCAGAAATGTTACCAACATACCACAAGTCCGAAAAGATGCGGCATTTACAAACCAGCCTGCAAAACATGTTGTACAATGCTTTTAAGGGTGATGTCACTTCAGGAACTCATCAACATTCCAGGGGCAGAGGTGCCAGTAATCCTGCCACGAGCACACCTGCAAGGACAAAGCCCTTTGGCCGGTCTGTAACATCAGACATGCAAATGTTCTTCTGTCCAAGGCAGCGCCACAACCCTTCTGGATCCACCCTCAAAGAACGCCTCGACCGGCAGGTAGCGGACTACCTGGCATTAACTGCAGATATCGACACTCTGAGGAGCGATGAACCCCTGGACTACTGGGTGCGCAGGCTTGATCTGTGGCCAGAGCTGTCACAATTTGCCATGAACCTCTTGTCTTGCCCAGCCTCAAGTGTGCTCTCAGAAAGGACCTTCAGTGCAGCAGGAGGGATTGTAACTGAGAAGAGAACTCGCCTAGGTCACAAAAGTGTCGATTACCTGACCTTTATTAAAATGAATGAGGGGTGGATCTCGGAGGGTTACTGCACGCCGGAAGACTTGTTCTGACTTCTATGCAGCTGTCCTTCTCTTCAAGCCTCATGACTCCACACACAGCTGTCCTTTAGCGTCCTCCTCCCTCCGCCACCGTTACAAACTAGGGTGCAAACCCTACTGGTTTAATTTTTTCTGGCCTCTGTGCTTCAGTGGCTGCATCCAAAAAAACGGGGCAAACAATGTCTACAAGGTCAACGTATGGCGAAAAATTACTATTTTCAGCATTTATATGGCATATTTTTTCTGGCAACTGTGCTTCAGTGGCTGCGTCCAAAAAAATGCATATTTTCTGCATTTATATGGCATAATTTTTCTGGCCTCTGTGCTTCAGTGGCTGCAACCAAAAAAATGCATATTTTCTGCATTTATATGGCATAATTTTTCTGGCCTCTGTGCTTCAGTGGCTGCAACCAAAAAAATGCATATTTTGTCCATTTATATGGCATAATTTTTCTAGCCTCTGTGCTTCAGTGGCTGCAACCAAAAAAATGCATATTTTCTGCATTTATATGGCATAATTTTTCTGGCCTCTGTGCTTCAGTGGCTGCAACCAAAAAAATTCATATTTTGTCCATTTATATGGCATAATTTTTCTAGCCTCTGTGCTTCAGTGGCTGCAACCAAAAAAATGCATATTTTCTGCATTTATATGGCATAATTTTTCTGGCCTCTGTGCTTCAGTGGCTGCAACCAAAAAAATGCATATTTTCTCCATTTATATGGCATAATTTTTCTAGCCTCTGTGCTTCAGTGGCTGCAACCAAAAAAATGCATATTTTCTCCATTTATATGGCATAATTTTTCTAGCCTCTGTGCTTCAGTGGCTGCAACCAAAAAAATGCATATTTTCTCCATTTATATGGCATAATTTTTCTGGCCTCTGTGCTTCAGTGGCTGCAACCAAAAAAATTTATATTTTCAGCATTTATATGGCATAATTTTTCTGTCAACTGTGCTTCAGTGGCTGCGACCAAAAAAATGCATATTTTCTGCATTTATATGGCATAATTTTTCTGGCCTCTGTGCTTCAGTGGCTGCAACCAAAAAAATTTATATTTTCAGCATTTATATGGCATAATTTTTCTGGCAACTGTGCTTCAGTGGCTGCGACCAAAAAAATGACTATTTTCAGCATTTATATGGCATATTTTTTCTGGCCTCTATGCTTCAGTGGCTGCGGCCAAAAAAACTGGGCAAACAATGCCTACAAGGTCAACGACGTTGACCTTGTAGGCATTGTTTGCCCAGTTTTTTTGGCCGCAGCCACTGAAGCACAGAGGCCAGAAAAAATATGCCACATAAATGCTGAAAATAGTCATTTTTTGCCATACGTTGACTCAACGTATATGGCAAAAAATGACTATTTTCAGCATTTATATGGCATATTTTTTCTGGCAACTGTGCTTCAGTGGCTGCGTCCAAAAAAACTGGGCAAACAATGTCTACAAGGTCAACGTATGGCGAAAAATTACTATTTTCAGCATTTATATGGCATATTTTTTCTGGCAACTGTGCTTCAGTGGCTGCGTCCAAAAAAAACTGGGCAAACAATGTCTACAAGGTCAACGTATGGCGAAAAATGAATATTTTCAGCATTTATATGGCATATTTTTTCTGGCAACTGTGCTTCAGTGGCTGCGTCCAAAAAAACTGGGCAAACAATGCCTACAAGGGCAACGTATGGCAGTTGTTTAAAGAGAACAGTAGATTACTAGCCAGCAAAGCTACCTAAGCTAAAATGTCCCTCAAATCCCTGCAGACTTCTGTCCCTCCAATACAGAGCAGTATCAAGCAGATTACTAGCCAGCAAACTTACTATCATCTGTCCCTGAAATCACTAACAGCTCTCCCCCTACACTATCTCTTCCAAGCACACACAGGCAGATTTTTCAGATACATTTTTGCCCTTGATCCCCCTCTGGCATGCCACTGTCCAGGTCGTTGCACCCTTTAAACAACTTTAAAATCATTTTTCTGGCCAGAAATGTCTTTTTTAGATGTTAAAGTTCGCCTTCCCATTGAAGTATATGGGGTTCGCGAACCGTTCGCGAACCGCTCGCATTTTTGCGCAAGTTCGCGAATATGTTCGCGAACTTTTTTTCCGACGTTCGCTACATCCCTAAATGCCACTTAAAAAACATTTAGCTACTAGCTTTAGCATATATTTTATTGTTTTTTTGCTCATGTGATCAACTGGCTACCAACTGAAGATCTACTGTAGATTGAGATCTCCATGTCCTGAAGGGGATAATGGGGGAGCAACATGTGCCATAGGATGATAAAGATTATAAAAAGATAATTGAAAAAACTGCAAATCGCAATATGTATGTATGTATGTATATTTTTATTTGTAAAGCGCTCCTCGAGGGCAAAGCACTGTACAGCAAAACAATAAATTAGTAGTAACAAACAAGGGGTCATTGGAATAAAAAGTAACAATAAGTGCATTATTAGAATACAATTCACATAAATATAAAATATAATTACAATGCAGATTAAGTGCTCATTGTCAAGGAAACAAAAGGCTAGAGGACCCTACCCCATAGGGCTTACAGTCTAAATGGGAGGGTAACATACAGACACAATTCAGAGGGGTATTAAGGTGCTGTGGGTTACAGTTTGTTACACTGTTATATAAGTGCCAGTTCAGGTGTTATCCAGGTGCTCCCAGATTTAGTCTTTGAGTTTTGTTTTAAAAACACTGAAGGAGGATTCTCTCCTGAGAGATTCAGGAATGTCATTCCAAATATAAGGAGTCGCAAGAGAGAAGGGTTTGATACGGAACACAGCAGTAGTAGTGGGGGGTACAACCAAGCGGTTGCTCTGAGAGGAGCGGAGGTTTTGGGCAGGAACATATAGAGAAACAAGAGATGAGATGTAGTTATGTGCAGAGGAATGAAGGGCTTTGAAGGTTATGAGCAAGAGTTTATGTTATTCTTTGTTTTATAGGAAGCCATGATAAGGACTTCAGCAGCGGGGGGGGGGTCCTGATCCCTTTTGGATGAGAGGAGGATAATTCTTGCAGCAGTGTTTAATACAGACTGTAGAGGGGAGAGATGGGAGTTAGGGAGGCCAGTTAGTAGAAGGTTACAGTAATCTAGTCTGGATAGGAGGAGAGCATACATGAGCATCTTGGATGTATCAGGTGAAAGGAAGGGACGGATCCGTAAGAAAAAGTGACACGTTTTGACAGTGGTGTTAATATGATCAGAGAAGGAGAGAGAGGAGTCAAAGATTACCCCCAAACAGCGAGCTGACAGGATTAATGAGCATGCCATCAATAGAGATAGTAAATAGGGGAGTAGGACCAGGCTTAGGTGGAAAGATGATAAGTTCAGTTTTTGTTAGGTTGAGTTTGAGGTGGCACTGGTTCATCCAATGAGATAAATGAGATAGCCAGGAGGCAGATAGAGATCTGAGCCTCTGTTTCAGCTGTTAATGAAGGGGTGGATCAATATGATCAAAATGATTTTGAACCTCTAGAATACCTCTCTAAAATGGCTATTCTGAACCTAGTTTCCTTCTTATCATTGGCTTCCCTGTCTACCCATGCTTATGGATTTGCCTTGTTAGTTGTAGGAGAGATAAAAACACTCTCATTTTACCAAATTAAGTTGATATTTTTCAGGGGTGTCCGAAATATGAGCAGATATAAAATTAAAAACAAGATTTATAATTTTATTTTATTTTTAACCATTGTTAGATTTCATTCATAAAAATATATATTTCCTACATACACGCTAATTGGCAGATTTATTAAGGGTCAAGCTATATCATACTTAGTGCTCTGCCTCAGTGAATCCAAATGTGACTTCAAAGCACTGTAAAACCGGGACAACATTTTTTGTTACAGATTATGCAATTTTTTAAGGAGTTTGTTCAGATTCCAATATACAGATGAGGGTTTGGAATCAGTTCATATTCATTCTAATTATCATGCCAAGAGCTTCATTATTTGCCCAAATCCAAAAGTAATGAATTCATATATTTTTTATTGTTAAATCTTTGTGTTAAAAATGAATGTGTATGATTGTGCCTATGTAGCTCAGCTTCTTATTGCTGCAAACACTGCAAAGAAATAGTGACGGGTGAATTTTCCTGTTTCAATTTGCCGAAAAATGTGCAAATTTCTTGCGAAATAGCGAAAAATCCACAAATCATGAATTTGACACTGGCGACAATTCCGATGCGCAAGAAAGTTAATGGGCCTGGTTTAATTGCTGGCAAATTTATTCAACGCCTTGAATCATTGAAATTCGCCGCAAATTAAATTCACCCATAATAAGTAATAAACAAACTCAACATGCACTTCATTTTCTGCAATAATCAATGGCAAGTTGAAAGACAGTAAGCCATACAGAAACATCTTTTTAGGGTCCCAAAACTTCATACAGATGTATATTTTTGCAAATATATTGAAATGCACTTGTGGCCCATAGCTGTTACAGGGTTATCTGCAGCATAAATAATAAAACAAATCCCTTTTATTAAAAAAAAATTGAAATTGCAGAAATTAGTTAAAAGGTCAACTAAACGAGCGCCCTACCATCATGAAGCTTATGGATCCCATCTGTTAATAATAAAAGTATGTTTGAATTTCCCAAAAATAATACGCATAATTCAATTATCTCAGTAGAACAAGATTTTTTTAACCATGTGCCAAACAAGCAGGTAAATACCTGAGCAAACTCTGTCCCAATGTTGACACACAGAGGTGTAACAATGGAGACAATGGACCCAATGAATAGTGATGGGCGAATAAATTCGCCTGGCATGAATTTGTGGTGAATTTATGGGTTTCACCACCGGCAAATAATTTCGCCGGCATCAATTTCTGATTTTCACCAATTTTTTTGTGAAAATGTCAGATTTTCATGATTTTTTAGTGAAACCCTTCAAATTTCACGATTTTTGAGTGAAAACTTCCAAATATATTTTTGTGAAAACAACTGAATTTCATGATTTTTTCAGTGAACTTTCTGATTTCGGCAATTTTTTGCCGTTTTGCGAATTTTCCGGCGAAATGGGAGAAGTTCGCCCATCACTACCAATGACTGCTGGGGTGGCAGAAGTATAGGGGACTTTTAAATAACTTCAACTGAAAGGGACTGCAGTGGTGCCCTAAAAGCTTAGTATTAAGTATTTAAGTTATATTATGATGCTGATCTATTACAAAACGATCCCCCTATTTCTCTAAAATTATGAATGCCATGAACATTATTAAAAGATCTGAATATAAAAAGTATGAATGGAGAAAAGAAAAAATATGAATACTTCTAAAGCCTCTAACAATTTTTAGTTTTTCAGGTGATTAATAGCAAAAAATATCAGAAAACCTCTAAAAGTCTAGAGCAGTCGGTATTCTCGTCACATTCGGCGCTGATCCAGGACACGGCACACAGACTACAGCATCGATGCAATCGCGTAGACTGAGGAAGTGCCGGGAGATCCGGCAATAAACGCGTAACTCAGTCAGCCCTGCATATCCACCGCTGTAACCCACAACCGTATGTGTGTTGAAATAAAGCCTACTTTTTGCATCGATGCTGTGGTCTGTGTGCCGTGTCCTGGATCAGCGCCGAATGTGACGAGAATACCGACTGCTCTATACTGAATGCCGGCGGGAAGTGGCTGGCGTCTCGTACAGGCTGCGACCAGGAGAACACAGCGCTACTGGGTGAGCTCCGATGCGGATCGCATCATCCTTTGTATAATACCCTCTAAAAGTCTGAATGGCTCAAAAAAGAAAGTCCAATAGGATCAGCACAGCTCCCATTCACTTCTTTGGGACCTTGACTGCTTTTACTTGGAGAAGTTTTGTATCCGAGTTTTCAGTGGTTTTAACACTTCATTAATCTCAGTAGAGTATTAGAGAAATTTTAAAAACTCAAATATTTAGAGAAACAAAATATGATTAGTAAATAAAGGAAATCTGAATGTTAGTAAATAGGCCTCTTGGTGTTTTCGGCACACTTACTGATAGAACTGTATAATGGATGACCTGAAAAGATTCCACTTGATACGAGTGGACTGAATATTCAGGAGAAGAGAAGACGTAATTACTTTATTGTGGAGAAATAAGGAGGATATTATATATATTACAGAAATAGAAGGGCAGAGGAGTTCATCTTAATGTACAACCAAAATTAAAGCCATGCACTAAAATAAATGAAAAAGAATGGAATTGGGGAGGGTGTGGAATCCATCTTGGTACAGAATTCACCTGGACTAAAGTTACAGAAAATGATTATTGGTGTATGCTGCAAACTGCCCACTATACATGAGGAGAATGAAGTCCACCTGCTATTAAAAATGGAACAAGCTTCATCATTGGGTTAAGTTGTTATCATGGTTGACCAGTATCCAGACAAGAGTATTCGCTGATAATTTGATCTTTGTAATGGCCAACCTACTGGAGTCATTACCCTCCTTGCTACAGAAACACAAGGGAATCATTTATATGGCAATTTACTCCTGTTGGCCTCAAAGCACTTTTTACAGCAAGCAATGCAGCCATTATAGGTGCAAAGTAAAGCCGGGACACCAGGAGATTGAGTTACTGGTCTAAGGAGTTGTAACAGGGAATCAAACCAGTGTCTCTAATATGAGATCTCACCTCAAGGCTGTTCATTTAACCTCTAGGCCAATGAGTATTTCTCCTAGAATGCTCCCTTCAACTATACAATCAATATGAACAAATCAGAAGTGCTTCCAGCGTTACTTCCCCCCTCACTTGAAGTTAATTGGGAGATAACTCAGATATCTAGAAGTCTACATTCCAACTGAAATCCAAAGATATATTCCAAATCATTCTCTCAAAGTTAAAAAGTCACTCTTTATTCAGCATAAATAGTAAAAAGTAGGCATACAGACCAATTGATACTCTGCCGAAGTATCAATTGGTCTGTATGCCTACTTTTTAATATTTATGCTGAATAAAGAGTGGCTTTTTAACTTTGAGAGAATGATTTGGAATATATCTTTGGATTTTTGACTTGGGTGCCCTTTTGATTTGGGGGCTATATTCCGGTATCTTTTGGCCCTTTTTTTGACAGGCCTTTATAGACTGCAGCAGCTGAGTAATAACTGTTTTTTGGATATATTCCAACTGACCATTTAGATATTTACACATATAACTACAAAACAATGCTGGCTTCCATTGAAATTGTTAATGTTCCTGCACCTCTTGCACACAAACTGGACTATAAATGATTTGAACTCAATGGGCAAATTTGTACCTGGGCTGTAACTAGGGTTGGCACCTGGCTGGTATTTCAGTAGCCTAGCTAAAAAGGGACTTCATTTCAAATTTAACAACAATGTACTTGTTAATACATTTCTATAAATTTTACCCTTGCCTGCCTACCTAATCCCTGATCCAACCCAAATATATATTCTCATTTTACCACATGTCTGCTGTGATGTTTGCCCCATTACATCATTGATCTGCTGAATTCTATGTCATTACCCACCTCCAGCATCCCAGCGCCTCCTGACAGTAACCCATGGCAACCATTAAAGTTTTGTTTTCATGTTCTACCTGTAGTTTCCTGTAAAAATCTAATCACTAATTTGTTGATATATTTAATTCCCATGTGCTCCATTGAGCATGAGTAATTTACATTATGTGTATATTAGAACAAAGATAATGCTATCTATAGATTTCATTGGGTTTAAAAATGTTACAAAGCGACGATTCCGTGAAATACAGTACAGGCCATGTTATATGTATTTCTTAGAAATCTCTTAAATCAGGATCTTATTTCATGTAAAAGCTAGTAACATACAATGGAGAATCTTTGACACCCCATCAAAGACTACATTTCTGGACCTTAAGGTTCTATTGGGTTTATTCACAAAAGTGCATAATCTGTTTCATTCAAAACAACTGCAAAAAATAACAACAAAATAGACTTAAGACTTTGGAAGGGTCAACACAATGGTTGCATTGGTTACCACCATTAGGTCATCACAATGGTTGCCATGGATTACCATTGTGAGGTCATCATAATGGTTGCCATGGGTTACCATTGTGAGGTCATCACAATGGTTGCCATGGGTTACCATTGTGAGGTCATCACAATGGTTGCCATGGGCAACCATTGTTATGACCTCACAATGGTTGCCATTGGTTACCATTGTGATGTCATAATGAACCATTTTTATTACCATTGTGATGTCATAATGGACCCTAAGCTTTCTGTACATGTAGTACAGGAAACAGGATCCAAGTTGTCATTTGATTTTCCAGCCAACTGAGGTAAGTACCAGAGGCAGAGAGTGAGGTATATTAAAACTACTAAAACTGACATTAAGGATATAAATATATAAATAAATAAATAGAGAGAGGTGTATATATAGTGAATAAAGTACCCCTTGTAAAATATAAGGAAATTAGAAGTTAGCGAGGAGTTCCAGGCCATGGAACTCTGAAGTTAGTTCTAATATCTTCATATTTTGCAATGGGATATTTATTTATTATGAGTTATGACAAAAATAACATCACTAAGCTCGGATTACAACAATGACATCACTAAGCTCTGATTACAACAATGAAATCAATTCAATGACCATATAAGGTCAAAAGCTGAGTGCTTCTATAGTGATGTCATAATGGATCCTAAGCTTTCTGTACATGTAGTACAGGAAACAGGGTCCAAGTTGTCATTTGATTTTCCAGCCAACTGAGGTAAGTACCAGAGGCAGAGGGTGTGGTATATTAAAACTACTAAAACTGATATTAAGGATAGAAATATATAAATAAATACTTAAGAGAAACAGAGTTGTATATATAGTGAGTATATATAAATATATATATAAAGAGTACCCCTTGTAAAATATAAGGATATTATAAGTTAGCGAGGAGTTCAGGCCATGGAACTCTGAAGTGAGTTCTAATATCTTCATATTTTGCAACAGGGGATACTTTATTTATCATAATATATACAGTAATAATACAGTTTTTGTGAGTCATGACAGAAATAACATCACTAAACTCTGATTACAACAATGACATTACTAAGCTCTGATTGCAACAATAACATCAATTCAATGACCATATAAGGTCGAAGGCCAAGTGCTGTTATACAGGTCATGGAACTCAGTGGTAACTTCTAATATCCTCATATTTTCCAACAAGAGGTACTTTATTTATTATAATACACACGTTTTAGTGAGTTGTGTGTCAAATTACATCACTACTCACCGTTTATAACTGATATTTATAAGGATATAATTTACAGGATATTTATGGCTCTTGTGTATTATTATTATATATATAGTATAACATTTATATTTTTTTTCTTCCTTTATAGAAAATCAAATAACAAAATCAAATAACAAATTCAAATAACATCTAGATTCTACAATGAACACTTTAACGAAAAGACTTTGGAAATGTATTTCTTATTGCTTTCCATTTCGTAAAAAGGTAAGATTTCAAATACTATATATAATATAGATATAATATATTTAATATATTTAAATGCAATATGTTGTTAAATTATAAGAATCAGCTCACCAATAAAAAGTCTAAAAAGTTGTAAAATCTGCAGTGACAATTTATCAGAATTTCACAAATATTTTATTTGCCTTTTATAGAAATGCTAATCTTAGTTATCTGCATAATATTAGCTAAATTATCATTTTAAGAATATTAAAATGATTCCTATAAAAAAAAGATTAAATGTGCATCTTAAACCCTCCAATCATCACAATCAAAGCAATTCTTAATGGCAAAATTAATTTGATACGTGTGATAAACACACTGTTGTTTATTTACCAACACAAAACATTGTTGTGACTGAGCCGTATCCAATAGAGTTTTTGCTTCATTGTTGTACTTGTAGCTGGCAGAACAAATATAGTCACTGACTGGCTGTTTTTTTTGTGGCCACAGGTGCAGATTTCCCTAGTGTTAGTAAATCAGTCATATTGTTTATTCATGAATAATTAAAAATAAAAGCCAAAGTCCATATAAAATTTGGATTCAGGTATTTGTCAGTTGGCACCCACTCCATATTGGGCTACATATTGTGGAGAATGTAGGTACATGAACATACTTTAATATGCTACAGTTGATATGTATGTTCAGTGTATACCAATGTGTAGCATTTCAGGTCTGTTACGAATCAGTGATACCTCTCCTTTGACTTGTGCTGCCAGATGTATACAGTACATGTTGGGTATATGGAAATCATGGGCTGCAGGGGGTCCTACAAATAGGTTTTTCTGGCCTGGGGAGGTCTAGTTCTGCCCCTGCCTCTGACTGTTATTAATGCAATTTTTCTACACTCCATTTTTCTACACCAGGCCCATATTAATAGGGATAATTTGGCAAACAGCTATGTTTAAATACCCAGTATTAGAATATTCTTTACTGTCAAATGAAGTGTTTAACTATAAACTGATAATATATATTTCCTTTCTTTATCAGAAACCTAATGACAATGCTGTTGAAGAAATTGAGGTAGGCAGGAGATATTTGTAGATGAAAACAGAACATTCTTTTATTCTTCAAACTGCCTTTCCTTTCATAGTACAGATTTGCTTTAGCAACTTTCCTACATACTGACCTAATATATAATGGACGTTTTTAAAAATAAAAAAGTGTGTATATATATATATATATATTAAACTTCTACACTGCTGCTTTATGAAAAGGCACATGTATTGATGTTAAAAACACCTTATTTACATATATATATATATATATACAGGTACAGGATCTGTTATCTGGAAAACCGTTATCCGGAAAGCTCCAAATTATAGAGAGGCCATCTTCATAAACAACATTTTATCCAAATAATTCAAAATTTTTTACAATTATTTACCTTTTTTTGCAATAATAAATTAGTTCCATGTACTTGATCCCAACTAAGAAGAAATACCAACCTATTGGGTTTATTTAATGTTTACACAATTTTCTAGTAGACTAAAGGTATGAAGATCCAAATTACAGTAAGATCTGTTATCCAGAAAACTCAAGGTCCCAAGCATTGTGGATAACCAGTCCCATACCTGTATATACACAGTTATACAAGAGAGGACATTGGCTGCTCTTGAATCTTTGGGTTTCCTATAAAATTAGATACATTTCCACATTGCACCAGTGGGTTATGGGCCTAACGCGTGGAACTGTAGCATTTACTTTACACTTTTACCTTACTTTTGTGAATCTCTTATTCTTGCAATATTTTATCTTAACAGATCAAACAGGAATCACTAGAAAAACAACCTATTGAAGCTAATAGTGAAAGAGAAATGAGTTATGAAGTAAATAGCGAAAAAGAAACAACTATTGAAGCTAACAGTGAAAGAGAAACGAGTTATGAAGTAAATAGCGAAAGAGAAACAATTATTGAAGCTAATAGTGAAAAAGAAAAGAGTAATGCAGTTAATAGCGATAGAGAAACAACTGTAGAAGCTAATAGTGAAATAGAAACGAGTAATGAAGTTAATAGCGATAGAGAAACAACTGTTGAAGCTAAGAGGAAAAGAGAAACTACTACTAAAGCTCATAGGAAAAGAAAGGCGGCTAACAAATCTAATAGTACAAGAAAAACTGCTAAGAAGCCTAATGGTAATTAGTTAAATGCTTAAATGCTAACTTCTGATTGGCTGAATAGTTTCTACCTGTTACTAGAAATGAACTAGTTGGTACTTGTTACTACTCCATGTCCCATCTTTAACCTTATAGTCCAACATTTCTTTCGTATTAGTGGCAGAACATGATTTAGATGAATAAATGCGTTCAACTTCTAATCTTTACCTTTATCAACTGTGAAAATTTGTTGTGATTAGTTAACACTTTCCTAAATAGATTTGCCCCTGTTTATGTCCTACTACATGATGTTCTACAAGATTATTTCAAAGAACTGTCTTGTGTTATCATGTGGCTTCATAAAATATGTTTATGGTTCTATTCTGAATTTCTCCAGTCCTGGGAATTTTGTAGTAAATTGCCATCTTCATTTTGTACTCTTTGTGGTTTGTTAAAATATTATATCATTATTCATCACTCCTGATAATATAATATATATATGTTATATCTCTTTTGCTCATGCAGTTTCACCTGTACGGGATAAATTGTACTGTGACGAATGTGTATCCAGACAGAAGAGATGCTTCGAAGACCAGGTTAAAACAGCAATTGTGGTAAGTAATGTACCAGCACCAGGAATTCTTTTAGTCTATGTTGTGAATATAAGTATATTAGGAGAAAAAAAAACTAAAAATGACATTGCACAGAGAGTCCATCAGCTACAATATAAATGATCTTAGTTTGGTGCCTGACTTCCCCAAGGCTATAATGACTTTACATAGAAAAGTTAAAGAACACTAGAAGTGAATAACAGATAAGCCACATTCTGCTCTTCATGTGTCCTGTTGTGAGAGCCATGATTGGCTGGAAGGAGGCACGTGGGTCTAACATAGACACAATCCACTAAAGTAACATAGAAATTCTGAATATACCTGTAATGGCCATTTTTTACAAATGACAATATTTAAAAATATTTTACATTGGTACCAATGTATTGCTGTGAGTAGATATGCTGATATGCAACTCATAAGGAAATAGGTAGATGTGAAGAGCATTGTTACATTTATCCCTGATATCTGCCCAATAAGCAACAAGTACACAGTTAGTATTGGTTGTATAACAAACTATTATGTTCTTCCACTACAGCTATTTCCAAACCCCCAGACTTATGAATTTGTTTCTCTTATATACCTTAAGGTCCCTTAATATTACACAGAAGAAACATGATCCCATGCAAGCAATTTATTCTGTATAAGCCACCTTTAAGAAATTACTGTATTTGGAATCTCTAATGCGTTTCTCTTTAAATATCCCACAGAAAAAGAAAGTCTTCTGGACTGAATTTAAAGGATCCACTGACTTCGAGAGAGGCCTATTAAGTAGAGGATGGGTGAAGAAAATTGCCCCCACCTTCAGTAAGTCTGCTTTAAAAAAACAAATCTCTTCAAGGATTTTAGAGATATTGAATTGCTAATGATAAAAATGAACCTAGTGCTCCCCACATGCTAGCATATAAATGTCTGCCCTGGGGTTTCATGAGCACAAAGTTGATGAAGTAGAGTTGGATTAAACCTCATGGAATAGGCGACAATTGCATGAACGTTGCATCCAACTTTATCTTCCAGTGACTTTCTGATCTGAAAATATTCCACATGAACACATCCGTAGGCCAGAATTTAGAAGGAATACTTTTTCTGTGGGCACCTGACACCAAAAAACATGGTTTTGTTACACAGTTGAGTACTCTAGTCTTAAGCCTTAATATTATAGAGATAATATTATATTCCCTAATGTGCCTGGGAAATATGGGCAGAATTTGATACTAGTGGAACCTTTCTGAGCAATCGAATAAACTGCTATAATGATACTAATGCAATGTTTTTCTCCTGATAGATGCTGGTCCCAAAAAAACTGTATTTCGTGACCCAACATATGGACATGAGGTAAATCCATATCTATGTTTGTACAATACAAATATCCATGTAATAAATGTGTGGGTAATCTTAATCTAACCACTCATGTATATTGCCAATTTAATTGAGCATTAAGATAAATATTGTTAATGTTTACTATTATATGGTTTCTTTTATCACTCCATTGTCATTGTTCAACCCAGAACAGTGTACAATGACTTGCCCTTTCCTATAGCTAAACATATTTCTTTCTATGAACATAAATATAAATGCACTACATTTACTATTCAGTTAAAGTGCATGATGTGACTGGTGGAGAGGAGCCAAGCAAGTTAGCAAGCTACAGTACTTAGTGCAACTTAATTACAGAGTATGGTAGCAGCATAACTAGCAGTTACTAGGCCAGTTGTTATTTCTTCTGTGGTAAAAGAAGTAATATAATGCTCCAGAAGTTTACTAATCATTTGAGTGTACTTGCCTTCCATGAATAAACTTTGTATTTATTTTTCTTTTCTAGATTATTAGTCATTATGACATACAACCCAACCTCATCCTGACACGCAAAAGAATTGAACTCCATCTTCTGAAAGAGGATCAGATAACCAATCACTTTTGCCGTGTGCAAGCCACAAGCAAGGTGAGCCAACTGCAGTGACTTACAATGACCCATAGCAACCAATTAGAGCTTTTATCTTGCAGTAGACTGATCAAAATGAATTGCTTATTAAATACTATTTGTAAATGTATTCGTAATTCAACCCCACATTCTCAGTCAAATTTGCCGTTTTATTATAATAGCCCAAAAATCATAAAAAGCAACTTGTTTTAGATGATTTGATCCATGTCTGAACTGGATGCCCCAGTATTTAACCAGTGTAAAGGCCCAAATAGCTCCACATTGGCCCATTAATAAATACTGGTGCATGGCATTTTGATATTTGCATGTTTACAGTCTGCCTGTGCAGGACTGCTTCTTTCATCTGAATCATATGGCTTCCAGTTAACATGATTGGAACCCATTATTTCCAAGTCAAAGACGGTTTCCAGTAAATGGAAGTGGAAATTATTTTACATAGGGTTTCTAAGACAAAACAAGGCTATGATATGATGCCTCTTGTCACTGGTCATACTCACAATGTAACTTCTTTGGACACAGGTGACCTGGTGGGAATATAGAAGCCAGAAATGTGGCCAATCAGTGGCTCTCTAGATGTTGTTGCATTCTAATTCCTAGAATTTTTCGTATATTTATTTGCTATAATCTTTTTTGACGTTTTATATTTATAAAATACATAACTAAATATGTTCTTTGTATTCTAGAGTGGTCTGTGCAAGCTATTAAGGCAATGGTGTTTGTCGTGTGATGCGAATCCACACACTTTCTTCCCTCGTTGCTACATGTTTAGTAAGGAAAATGAAAAACAAGCATTCATTGGTAAGTGTGCATAAAATACTGTATCATGTCTTTATGTCTTGGGTATAGTATCTTAAATCTGGGCTTTATATCCTTCAAAACCAAAGTATTTAACTTAGTGATCTACAACCAGTGGCTTATGAGCAACCAGTTGCTCACCAACTCTTTGGATGTTTCTCTCGTTGGCCTAGAAACAAGCACTTATTTTTAAATTCCAGGCTTGGAGGCAAATTTAAATTGTCTATAAACTAGGTGTACTGCCATGTAGAGGTTCCTGTATGTTGTCAGGCCATGTAGGGGCTACCAAATAGCCAATCACATCACTTATTTGGCACCTCCAGGGACTTTTATCATTTTTGCTTTGCTCCAAAACTCTTGTTTTATGTGAATGTGGCTCATGGGAAAAAAATGGATGGGGCCCCTTGTTTAACACTAAGGTTATTTTATATATTGTATTTTTTTCATGGAATAGTTATTATGGTTTAGCTTTTACACAAATGAATTTATATAACATATGAAAAGGCAACAGAGCACACATTCTAATATAGAACACTGACCAGGCCACGACTAGTCCCTCCCTTCTCCTTGATGTCTCTCACTTATCACCTAGTCATTAGAATGTTTAAGAGGGATTCTGAAATCACTGGTTCTATATAGCTGTCCATATGAAATAATGTTCCACCCCAAATAAAATGTGCTCTAATGTAACGACTATTAGAAGTTCCCATAAGTATATTATAGTGCATGTTAACGACAACTCTCTGTATCTACTATAAATTGTGCCTATATACATTAATATGTAAAGGAAAATAAATCCATAGTATCACCTGCTTAGAAATATAATTCAAAGTTCCATCTTTCTTTAGAAACTAAATATTTGCCCTGTTTGTTCTCACAGTTATTGTTAGTGTCATCTTTTGGTTAAATAGAGTATTCTAACAAAAAAATTACCTTTATTTAGATGACTTTACCATGACTGCAGCTTGTGGTATCCTAAAATGGGTTTTGAGAACCAATGGAAAGTCTTTGCAAGATGAAGTTATTCCCAGCCGGAAAGAAAAGGAAGAAAAAATTTGCATGTCAGGTAAGGGAAAAGCAGCGGCACCTGGTAAAGCTACAGCTACTCTGAAAATGAGTTACTTGTAGTATTTAAACAAGATCCCTTCTTTGCAGTGACTATAATTGGACAATAACACCTTGTTCATTTTTACACTGTAAGATTAGACTTGAAATGGAGTCACTGGCATCTCATGGTTTTCCAACCAACTATATTTGTTTATTGTTCTCACTTCTTATTAATCTCCTCCCATTATGTTCTTTTCTGTAGATGCTAAAATAAACAATCATGGCCCTGCAAGAATTGTTCCAGAAGATATTATAGTAACAGCCCTTGTGGCTTGCCAGTTTCATCTGTATGACTTGACACATGAGGATGAAGACGACATAATATGTGCCGGGATAGTTGATAGAAAACATTTCATAAGTGACTACTATCAGGTTATGCAGTAAGTAATGTCAGATGAAACCATTCATAACAATTTAGATTTAGAGAGAAATTGTCCTGATTATAGGAAAACAATGACAGTGACCACTCTATGGGGTGATTTATGAATGTTCATAGAATGTTTGTTTCTTTGAATCATAGTTTTTGCGCAAATTCATGAATTTTTCTTATAGTTACTTAATCCATGATTTTTTAGTTATTTAGCAAGTGTAAAAACCATAAAATCTACGAATACAAGGGACTAAAACAAATCACATAGAACAGATATTTATCGTAAATAATAAACTTATTGGTATACATTATAATATTCTCCATAAACATTGTATTGCAATAGTGTGATGTGTATTATGTATAACTGTCTCTCATCCCTGCCCTTGTATTGTTACAGTCATGGTGCGCACATACAGAATTCAGACAAGTATGTTGAATACTGCCACCAATTGTTATGTAAGCTGAGAAGAGTGAACCCACAACTAGATATAGATGGAGAAAAAAACATCTGGATTTCAAAACCAAGAAATTCAGCTAATGGAAGAGGTAAGAGAATCTGTGAAATGGGTACTCAATTGTTGTTTAGAGGGGAAACAAAAGTTCAGGTTACTGGTGGGTGCCCCCACAGGACATTAAATGACTCACATACAGTAACTAATGCAGAAGATCATGCAAGGGCTTATATAGTAATAGCTATTTCTATGTGATCCATACAAGGGTGAGGAACCTCACCACCAGTGAGGTTTTGGGAGAATCCATGAGGGTTTTCATCTCATCTCATACATTTTGGCACATAATAAATTTCCATTCTTCATGGCCAATTCACAGTTATGATTATGGTTATTTCTGTGCAATAATACAGAATATGTATAAATGAATTCCTAATTAGATGTGTGAGATGTAGGACCAATATGGTTTCAAAGGAGCAACCTTAGTTATTGGTCCAACGCATGCTGATTTTGTTGCTTCAGGTGTTACAGAATGGTTTACTACAATATTGATTTAAACAGAGATTGATTCATGTTTTACATGTTATTACAGGGATACGTTGCAGAAATGATCTGAAAGACATATGTTCCTTGGGAAGGGAATGGGTGGTTGAAAAGTACATAGAGAGGCCACTTCTTGTATATGGAACCAAATTTGATCTCCGTCAGCATTTCCTCATAACGGACTGGTACCCCTTAACTATCTGGTTCTATAAGGACAGTTTCCTCCGTTTCTCATCTCAGACCTTCACGCTGGAGAGGTTAGATACGTAAGTAGAGGGTGCAAAATCTTGCATTCTATTTATTTGTTATGCAGTAATGATGTGATGTTGATATGACTTCACTGCTTTGTACTCTCAGAGGCTCATGTACAAACAGAAATAAGTCTACTCTCTGCCTTATTTTAGCAGGTTACAAACTGGTATAAATATCATAAGACCTTTTTTAATTTATATAAAACACCTTGGACAATTGTGCCATTGTTGCTTGTAACTTAAAAAGGTAATTTATAGGTTTAATCCACGGTGTATACGATAATGTTTGGGATAAATCACTTTATGGCATGAAATTGATTTGTTTGTTTCCTTTACATCTGTGAAGTGGATGAATATGCTAAAGGCTCTGTTCTTCTAACCCCTGATTCTGTAGCAGTTGCATTGGTTACAGGGCTCTGTAATTTTGCTCTAACTATGGTAGTCAGCTTGCTAAATCTAATGACTGGCTAAGGCAAGATTAGAATATTTAGTGACTCACTGGATACCGACACTGGATTACTAGTGATGGATCAGGCACATAAACCTGACAATTGTATTGTTTTATCCTTCTAGCGCCATCCATGTATGTAATTATGCCATACAGAAAAAATTAAAGAATGCACCAAATCGTCACCCCAACCTGCCTGAAGAAAACATGTGGCACAGTGACGAATTCAAAGAGTATCTTTGTACAATTGGAAAAGAGCAAGTCTGGGATTCAATCATTATACCAGGGATGAAGAAAGCCCTCATTCAAACAATGAAGGCCACTCGGGAAAATGTGAAGTACAAGAAAAACAGTTTTGACCTTTTTGGTTCAGATTTTCTGTTTGGAGAAAACTTCCAGCCCTGGCTACTTGAGATACAATTCAAACCTGGCATAACCAAAGACACATCAGTAATGGAGAAAATTGTTCCACCAATGGTAGAGGACATTCTACGTGTGGTGATTGATTACAAGGATAACCCTAACTGTAATGTGGGAGGATTTGAACTTATATATAAAGAGGTAAGTGCAAGTCAAGGGACAGAAACTTTGATACTGATGAATGTCTAAAGAATAATATAACCTCAGGCATATAATCTGAGTACATAATGTTTTTGGGCTGTGTTTATTTATATAAGTATGCCATGTGTGGGTATTTGCTACTTCAGGCTCTCTTCCCCTTGGGACTGTCTTGTAGATTGGACAAAATAGTTGTCCAACCCCCTGATAAGTTTAACACTGGCCCCAAGGATATGAGGGGGTTGCAATTGCACCCAGGCAAGTAGTTATGCCACTAGCACTTGCCTCAGCCTTGGAAATGGCTATTAGTTGTAACGCTCAACCCAAAACTAAGCAGTTCCTCTTAACTTAGAACAAGGTTACAGAGATTTGTAAGCCAATACATTTTAATAGTATCCAGAACAGTAAAATATTCAACTACCTTATAATTATAGGAAGGTATTATGTGAGAACATACAAATTAAGATTGTAGGCAATATAACACAATATATATATATATATATATATATATATATATATATATATATATATATATATATATATATATATATTAGTGCTAAAAGCTTTCTGTTTTTTCAGTTCTAGGCAAATTATACTGGAAATGTGTCATGGTCAGCACCCAACACCAGAACAGATGCCAAGCACCCTGGTCTTGGCTCGTAGTTTACCAGTTAAGTGACCGCCTTTGGCCTCGGGAGGAGCCCTCAGCTTACTCAGATGCCACCTGGACTTAACGAGAGGTGTAAGGCGTAAGTTCTTGCAGGCAATGGGGCACGACTGGTTACAAGGATGCTGGAAGATAGGAAGCCACCAGGAACAGGCAGGCCAGGCCAGCTCAAGCAGTAGGAATCATCAGGCAGGCAAGGGTCTAAACCAGGTTATCAATCAGAAGGATTCAGCATGAGAGTAGTAGAGATTCAGGCAAAGGTCAGGATTGGAGAGATCAGCATAGTAAACAAGCAGGTATGGGTCAAACACAAAGGATCAGTCAGGATTCATAACAATAAGCTCCCAGGAACAAGCTAATTGAACCTACAAAGGGCAATGAGCTAATACTAAAAATCCCCTTTTATACATTTGAATTTCCACGCCAATGCACGCTGGCGCAATTAAGAAATGAAAGCACGGCGCGCGTGCCCTGGAGGACCGGAACCAGCATGGAGCAGGGAGCAACACGGCGTGGACCCCGCTGCCGCTAGACCACCAGAGTTAGTTCCTTACAAAATGGGATTCTCAGTAAAGAAAAAACATTTAGAGATCTGAAGATAACAACCATCTCTGATCCATAACAGGTGGCTAGTGGGATGAGTCTTGGAGGAAGGAATAGTCCAACCAACCATTTTCTTTTAATGCCTATTTTTTTCTTTGTTATACCTTTTTTAAAATAAAAATTATTTCCTTAATCACTTTTTTGTCTTCCTTATGAATAATATAAATACTTTTTAACATTGGTATCAGTTGACACCCATAGCTACACCCACAAAGACCACCTCTTAAAAAAAATTAAATATATATATATATATATATATAATGTATAATGAAACCATAGAATTCTTAATGAATCAAATGAAAATTGAGCATAGGACTGGCCAGATATGGGATGACTTTGACGTAGTTGGACAGCTTAAATATATTGCAATAGATGGACAAACAATCCCTGTTTTATTTATAGGGTAAGGCATTTTTCAGTAGCAGTATGCACAAAATGTCTCTGTCTTAAATATATTGATAATGGGTTGAGTGCAGAGGAACCTTGCATTGTCTATATGTATTTTGTGGTCACACCCTCATTGCACCCCCGCCTAATGATTTTAAAAACTAGTGGCGAACACAACTTTCCCTTGTTTGTTGGTTTGCCGGTTGGTGACATTGCGAGGATGGACCTGTGATGTCAGTGGACACTCCTCATGTTAGGATTAATGCTGGATGCAGTTTGCAAAATGCAAATAAAATGGCAGTAAGGACAAAGATGTGGCACCTTCTTGCCCCTCAACCTTAGTTCTGTCATACTTTCCCATTCAATGGAAGGGAATATGGCGGTGGACAATGGTGGTGATTGTTTACCCCCCCCGGACCAAAAATATTGTTGGAGTTGTGAGCGGACCCCTTGGAGACTTGATGCTGCTTTGTAAGATAAGTCTTTATTGCAACACGTGTGAAGGAGAAATGAGCAACCACTTTTGATTTAACCCTGCAGCCTACAAGGTTTTTATAGTCTCTCAGCTGTCACTCAGAAAAAGGGGGGCTCATACCTCAAGGAATTCTGTCTCCTACAAGATGGTCCCTATATGCTTTACCTATTACTTACACATACCTCCCAACAGTTTCAAAATTGATTTAAATAAGAGACTGGAATATGAATAGGAGAGGCCTGAATAGAAAGATGAGTAATAAAAAGTAGCAATAACAATACATTTGTAGTATTTGTTTATAGATGAGGGTCAGTGACCCCCATTTGAAAGAGTCAGAAGAAGAAGGCAAATAATTAAAAATCTATACAAAATAAATAATGAAGACCAATTGAAAAGTTGCTTAGAATTAGCCATTCTAAGCTGCAAGTCACACAATTTCCCCAATAAATGCTCAAAGTAATGAATAGCACACCCAATATCAAGAAAATAATGGAAAAATTTATTACAAAAAATAAAGAAAATACAAAACAGTTATACAAAAATACTAAAGAAACAAAGAGCCCAACGCGTTTCAACCTTAAGGGTCTTCCTGAGGGGCACAAATAGACAAAAAAACAAAAAGGCAGAACGAGCCCTATTGTCCATAAGGGTTTTATACCCCAAGCTGTGTGTCTTCGTTCACAAATCGGCGTCTAACGTCACTTCTGTTCCCCAGATAGTAAAGACGCCAAGCAATGAATTGTGGATCAAATGGAACGCATATGCATTCCAACATATCGTCCAAGTTGGATTATATGCAGTAACATTTAATAACATTTCCAGCAATGCGTCTGTGTGCACAAAAGTATCTAGATCCACTCCTCATCAATGAAGACATTAATTTAAAGTCACGCAGCAACGCTGCTGCATCCTCACGAAGGTCTGAAATATAGAGAACACGTCACTTCCTGTCATTCATCCTATTTGCGCATATGTTCCTCACATTTGGAAAGCATATGCGTTTCAACTCATTATCTAAAGAAATGGATTAGATAAGTGTCTTTAAGGACTTTTTAACAGTGAATTTACAGATAGCCTAGCCTGGCCTCCCCCTATGTATTTGCACCCCTCTTTTTACTTCAATGGGTGTGCGCCTTCTCTCTATATCTTATACAATTTCCCCAGTAGACCTGCTTATCTTAAATAGTTACAATTGCTTCTTTGCTCATCTTAAATTGTAACTAATGTATAGAAGTGCACCTGCCACATATTCTGGACTCTCTCAAGTCAGTTTTAGAAACTTTGTATCTTTTTGTGGCTGGAGATCAAAGTGCAGGAGATCAAAGAGAAAGTCAGGACATTTCAGTAACAATCCGGGAATGCTGGTTGAGCTGTCAAAATTGGGACTGTCCTGCAAAAAATGGGACAGTTGGGAGGTATGCTTACAGACAGCTCCCTGTAGCCCTGATACTGGCTGCCCAGCTGGATGATTACACAGAAAAACAAAACTATTTTCTACAAGGTCACGTCTGCATATACTGAAAGCATATTATGGGTAACTCTTAAAGCAACAGTTACATCTTACATCTATATGTACCGATATGGCCACCGCATCTCCGTTCCTACGTTTTGCCTTTGCCAACAACCATTACCAGTTTGTAGCCCTTCCATTTGGGTTATCAACAGCCCCCCGAGTGTTCACCAAGCTGATGTCAGTCTCGGCAGTGGCTCTACGTCTACAAGGGATCTCAATCACTCCCTACCTGGACGACCTGCTCATAAAGGCCAGAATGGCAACAAAAGCAAAGCAATATCTCTCTCTAGCAATCTCCTTGCTCCAGCCATTCGGATGGACAGTGAACTGGTCAAAATTGAATTTACACCCCAGCCACCAAATGACCTTTTTGGGGCTGGAATTCAATACGAGCACTCAACTGGTCTGTCTCCCCCACGACAAACAGAAAAGACTCACAGATCAGATACAATGCCTACTTGTACCTCAAAAGATCACAATACAAACAGCAATGAGGATGCTAGGAGTGATGGTCTCAGTCATAGAGGCAGTGCCATTTGCACAGATGCACCTTTGTCCATTACAGTTGAACATACTTGCCGTCTGGACCCCTCTCCTGAACATTCTCCCTCTCCCAACAAACCAGGAGGTCTCTTCTCTGGTGGTTGAAACCCTGCAACCTAAACACAGGACAGTCATGGGCGACAACAGACTGGACAGTCATAGCCATGGATGCCGGCTTATGGGGATGGGAGTGACGTGGAACAACCTACCAGCACAAGGACTATGGTCCACAGAAGACTCAAAACTTCCAATAAACATACTGGAATTAAGAGCCATAAGACTGCCACTCAAAGTATGGACACACCCTATTTGAACAAAACCAGTACGAGTACAGAGCGACAATCCCACAACAGTGGCATACATAAATCGCCAGGGAGGAACCCGCAGCAAAGCGGCCCTAGCAGAGGCGCAGCAAATATTACACTAGGCGGAAATCAACAAGGTGAGGTTGTCCAAAATCCATATCCTGGGGGTATCCAACACAAAGGCGGATTATCTCAGCCAAAATCAAATAGAACCCGGAATTACACCCGAAAGTGTTTGCCAAGCTAGTACATCACTGGGAACTTCCACAAATAGACCTCATGGCCTCCAGAGACAATCACAAGGTACCCAGGTACTTTGCCCACTGTCGGGATCTGACAGCAGCAGGGACAGATGCAATGACTCAACCCTGTCGATTAAAGCTAGCGTACGTCTTTTCACCCATTCCAATGTTACCTTGGGTACTAAAGAAGATAAGACAGTCACAACTCACTGTAATCATAGTGGCACCATACTGGCCACGACAGACTTGGTTCTCAGACCTGCAGGACATGTCGGTCGCCCATCCAATACGACTAACCCCCAGGTCAGATCTCCTCCCTCAAGGGCCTATAGCTCACTACAACCCGAGCCTTTTCCTTTTGATGGGGTGGTTATTGAATCTGACATCTGGAGAAAACAAGGACTGTCGGAAGAAGTCATTGCTACCATGCTTAAAGCAAGAAAAGCAACTTCATCCAGGTTTACCACAGAATATGGCACTCCTACCACAACTGGTGCAATGAAGGGGGTTTCCCATTTTTAGAACTCAACATCCCTAGGATCCTGATTTTTCTTCAGAGGGGTCTCCAACTAAATCTCAAGCTCAGCTCTCTTAAAGTACAGATATCAGCCTTATCTGTACTTCTTCAGACAAGACACTAGATGAATCCATACAGACATTTCTGCCGGGAGTACCACATCTAAAACCTCTGTTCCAATCCCCAGTCCCAGGGTGGGACTTAAAACCTAGTACTTGAAGCGCTACTTGATCCACCATTTGAACCAATGGGATCCATTTCTGAATCACTTCTGACTAAGAAAGTGCTTTTCCTGATGGCAATATACTCAACCAGACGAGTATCAGAACTCAGCGCTCTGTCTTCTGAAGAACCGTACATCATTTTCCACAAAGACAAAGCCGTACTCAGAACACTACCCTCCTTCCTACCAAAGGTGGTATCTCAATTTCACATCAATCAAGAAATAGTAGTGCCAATCTTATGCCCTGATCCCAAGAACGACAAAGAGCGCAGACTACACAAATTAGATGTCATCAGAGCACTTCTTTGGTATGTGGAACACTCAAAACCATTTCAGCGTTCTACAACCTTGTTTATACTACCAGCGAGCCCTAAAAAAGGCCAGGCAGCTTCTAAAGCAACACTGGCAAGATGGATCAAAGAGACAATACGGCAAGCCTACTTATACAAAGAGAAGGTTCCACCCCTGAATATACGAGCTCATTGGACGAGAGCAGTCGGAGCTTCCTGGGCATGGCGCAACTCTACCTCAATTGAGCAGATCTGCAGAGTGGCCACCTGGTCTTCTGTTCATACATTCTACAATCTTGACACGTACTCCTCAGCGGAGGCAGAGTTTGGCCGCAAAGTACTGTACTCCGTAGTGCAGTAAAGGTGTCATCTCTTTTCAACTTAGTTTAATTCCTCAATTCCCAACCGTTTGTCTGGGGCTGCTTTGTTAAGTCCCCTAAGGTCCCCGTGTCCCCCAGAGACGATAGAGAAAACAGTATTTTTGATACTCACAGTTAAATCTGTTTCTCTATAGTCGATAGGGGGATGCAGGGCTTCCTGCCCTTTGAGGAATGGTTGACCACGTTGGTCTAAATGGGAATATTCTTCTTGTTTTCTTACCTGTTCTGCCATTCGGCTATGGTTTTATGAAGTTATTATAGCAGTATCTTTGGTACAAACTGATGGAATAAGTAAATGTGTGGGGTTAAGCTGGCTATCCAGACACACCCCCTGAATGATTTTCATATGTGTCCTGCCTCCTGGAGGATGGAGCTTAACCCCTAGGGTCCCTGTGTCCCCCTATTGACTACAGAGAAACAGATTTAATGGTGAGTATCAAAAATCCTGTTTTTTTAAGTATATTTTGTGTGTCCACGCAACATGTTTTGGGGCATCAAGGGCCTTTTTTTCACACACTTGAAAAAGGGCCCTTGATGCCCAAAACATGTTGTGTGAACGCACAATAAAAGCTTAAAATAGCAGTTATTCTGCTTGTGTGCATTTCCTAACCTCTTTATTGTAACACACATATATATATATATACTTCTAAGCATCCATAGCTGCTTCCTGTAAAATACAGAAAGACACCCTAATGCAATCAGAATACACAGTGCTGGTGCTCTAATACAGGCACGACAAGTGACCCTATAATACCGGCAGAATACATTGAGGAGAATGGGCACTATAATTCAGGCACATTCAAAAGAGCTGGCATTCTAATACAAGGAAAAAAAGGAAAAAATGGCTGGTACTCTAGTTCATTAAAGGGGGTGGTTCACCTTCAAGTTAAGTATGTTATAAAATGGCTAATTGTAAGAAACTTTTCCATTGGCCTTTATTTTTTCTTCTTTATAGTTTTTGAATTATTTGCCTTCTTCTTCTTCTGACTCGTTTCAGCTTTCACATGGGAGTCACTGACCCCCATCTAAAAACAAATGTTCTGTAGGGCTAAAAATGTATTGTTATAGCTGCTTTTTATTACTCTTCTTTCTATTCAGGTCTCTTTTATTCATATTGCAGTCTCTTTTCAAATCAATGCATGGTTGGCAGGGTAATTTGTAAAAGTGCAAACCAGAGAGCAGCTGAATAAAAAGCTAAATAACAAAAAACAAAAATAATAAAAAATAAAAACCATTCGCAGATTGTCTCAGAATAGCAATCTCTACATCATACTAAAAGTTAACTCAAAGGTGAACAACCCCTTTAATAATACAAGGAGAAGAACTGGCATACTAATACAGGCTCAATATAAAAAGAAAGATGATACATATAAACCTGATACAGGGAGAAATCTGGCATTTTAGTACAGTTACTACTGGTGGGTAACTAAGATCTTCCATTGGTTTAGAAAATATTCTGGCACTGGTTATTTTAGAGTTGCATTTGGCCTCTCATCTGCCACTTTCTATCATGTCCTGCCCCCTTCTTCCAAATGATACAGACATAGGGACTGACAACATAGACTGTTATGTGAAGCTCTAAAATGAATGAATTTTGTTACAACAGCGCCACCTGCTGGTCATTTTCTGTCCAGACTGACCACCAAGTAGTCAAGGAAGTTGTCAGGAGAAAGAAGGAGGCTGCTCTGATGTTTTTCTGGTTAGGAAATTAGAAACCTTTATCATATCTTTAATAACCAAAAGAACATCAGGCGCTGTTGTAACAAAAATCATTCATATTAACAGTACATGTATCTTTTAATATCTTGGAATGAAAAATAAAATAAATAATAAATATACACTGCAAAAGTTCTTAGAATAGCACTCATAACACATTTTAAATTCACTTACTTTTGAGGTTTACTTATCCTTTAAAATCTGCCTCTAGTCTCTCCACCTTTGCATCTTGTTGTGCTTCGTTTGCCTACATGGTTGTCAAACCTGGAAATACAACTAATGTCCTGCTGCTGACAATGGTTGGTTACACGATCTGCTAGTAATTATATTTCATTAAATGGGTGCTCGTTTGTCTGCCTTTAATATTATTCCCAGGCTCTGCGTTGTTTGCGAAAGAGAAAGCTAGTGGAGCGTCACATTACGGAGCTGCAGAACAAGCAGGACAACATACAGGGAATCTTGGAGAGGATATCGGCTGCCGAAACAGACCCCAAGGTGATGGCATTTAGCACTGAAAGAGCAAGAAACCCACAAGAAGTGACTTGTATTAACAAACTGGGCTAATGATAGCGATATGTTTACGGTCTTAGGTTGTCTCTGCGTACCAGATGCTCTTAAACAGACCCTAAAAGATGTCACTTTGGAGAAGGCAGAAAGTATTGTGGATCAGATTCAAGAGGTAATAATGGCTAAGGCTAAAATGGGAATTGTATGTGCCTTTTGTATGAAGACATCATTATACTGTAATACCTCCCAGCTAGGATTGCCACCTCACCTCTTTATAACATATGGAATCTACAACCTGCATGGCTAATTAGCAATTCATTTAGATGCATGGTAGGGATGTCGCCTTTGGTGGGAGAAAGTCTTGACCTTCATCATACACACACACATATATATATATAATTTTTAAAACCATTAGGCGGGGGTGCAATGAGGCTGTGACCACAAAATACATATAGACAAATACAAGAGTCCTCTGCACTCAACCCATTATCAATATATTTAAGACAGAGACATTTTGTGCATACTGCTACTGAAAAATGCCTTACCCTTTAAACAAAACAGGGATTGTTTGTCCATATATTGCAATATATTTAAGCTGGCCAACTACGTCAAAGTCATCCCATATCTGACCAGTCCTATGCTCAATTTTCATCTGATTCATTAAGAATTCTATTGCTTCATTATACATTTTATAAAAGGGACTAGTTTTACCTGCAACTTACTTGCTGCTTTCAAAGTAAAACTCCCAAACTTGGCTGCCCTTTTATTAGACACCAGTGGGATCACCTGACTATAGCTGGGAAGGGTGGGAGCTACATTAATTTCTCCTGTTAATGTTGGCATCATGCTCCACTATGACCACATAGACAATAACTCAACCAATCAAAACCATCCATTGTGTCCGTGTCCTACACAGCAAACCCCTTGTCTTCTACATATCAAGTAAATGTATATGGTCTTAAGCCATCAGTCGGGAATTGTATATTTCCAGCATCACAGATTAATGCCTTAATATCTATTGTTGTCTATATCTTTAGTTTTGTCCAGAGAACAAATACATCTCAATGACATCTAAAAGCAAGAAATTCCCTGTAGTTCCCCTTCTCATAGCTGTAACATTACAAAACTGAGCTTGTCAGTCATTATTACTCATTGATTGCTGGTAGTCAGTCCCACTTACTGCTTGCAGAGCACATTCACATGCATATGCTTTCACTGTGCCAGCCTCATATTAACCGTTAAGGGATACTGTCATGGGAAATATTTTTTCAAAACAAATCATTTCATAGTGCTGCTCACACTTCTGTATGGAAATTCGTCTTTCAAAAGAGCAAATGGATTTTTTTATATTTTATTTTGAAATCTGTCATGAGCTAGTCATGTGTCTTGTGCTCTGATAAACTTTAGTCACTCTTTACTGCTGTGCTGCAAGTTGGAGTGATATCACCCCAAATCTGTACGTGGTTCAGTAAGGCAGCCGGTAAGGTGAGTGTGGGCAGAGAATAGAGGCAGGGTGGGAAGGTGTCGGCAGCCCAATGAGGAAGCAGTGTATTAATTAGGCATTTGTATCATGTGACTGGCGAATGTGAGTGTATAATGACTAATGTTATGCAGTAGCACAGAACATTCTATGGAAGAAGCCAAACATTTGCACATGCAGCACAGTCTGACCCAACACAAAGAGCAGATATAACATGTTACTATGTTAGGCAGCAGTTTTAAATAGTCACCTACAAGTTGATAAAAACAAATACCTGATTAGTTGCTGTCTGCAACTGTATTTATGCAAGGTGGCACCTAGGTTTGAAAATAATCATTTGTAAACAAATTATTGGACTGGGAAGAACTTTAGTGTTTCCATCACTGCTTTGTTGTGCCGTCACTAACCCAAACTCTTTTGGTCACCTATTAACCCTTCCCTGGCTCAATCTGGGCACTATTTCATAACTAAAGTAAATAATTTCCACTCCCAAAATAACATTATAGTATAAGGAGTACTTGTTTCTACTGTGGCGCTTTATAAATATATATGGCCATTACTTTATCATATTTTATAGTAAGTAATAAGTGCAGTATGTTAGAGAGATGCTCCCTGTTGTACATCGCAAAGAGTACAGCAGCTCTGTCCTATGTAACACAAATATACAGTAAAGGATGTTTATGGCCCTTTAATAAATATACCATATTGTTTTTTCTGGAAGACATACTGTATACAAATAGTGCTTTCTAATTAAGGGGAATTTTACAGGACTTAGATAAAGGAGAGGGTCATGTGTTGAATAATCCCATGTAGCGGATAAATAGGAAACTCTAAGCGGTGGTGATGCTTTTCCTTTCCTCATATAATTTCTCAGAATGTTTGGAGAGCTGCCAGCAATGTGAGATTACACGCCGGCTCTGCTAAATGTGACAGGCGCTGGGAGTTTACCTGGAAATCCTATGTCCCTGCCCCGCAGCTTCATGGACTGATTCAGAGAAATTGCCTCGGCCTTCCAGATCTACGGGGGGTCACTTTGGGCCTAAAATGTAAATAAATGTATATATACAAGCTGCTGATCTATAACTAGTACTGCTGTCCGGAGGCTTGTAGTTTAACAACATCTGTGAGGCTGGACTGCAGAGTTGATCATTACTGGTATAAATAGCAAAGATCACTGAATTCCTTTACTGTTTCTTAATTGCAGAAGTAGAAATCATGCAGAACATTGCCAAAGTGGAACTGTTAGTTCATGAGTATTAGAAGAGGCATAAGAAAAGGAAGGAAAGGGGAAATAGAGATCCTGTGATAAAGGGCAACGGCTGCAGTCATCCTACCCAAGGTAGTTCTTTCAATATATATGGTCAAATGAGAGAAAATGTCCATGAACTTTAAAGGGGTTGTTAACTTTTAGTATGATGTAGAGAGTGATATTCTGAGACAATTTGCAATTGGTTTTCATTTTTCATTATTTGTGGTTTTTGAGTTATTTAGCTTTTTATTCAGCAGCTCTCCAGTTTGCAATTTCAGCAATCTGGTTGCTAGGGTCCAAATTATCCTAGCAACCAGGGATTGATTTCAATAAGAGACTGGAATACGAATAGGAGAGGCCTGTATAGAAAGGTGAGTAATAAAAAGTAGCAACAGCAAATGTGTAGCCTTACAGAAAGAACATTTGTTGTCTAGATGGGTCACTGACCCCCATTTGAAATCTGGAAAAAGAAGAAGAAGGCAAATAATTAAAAAAAACTATAAAAAAAAGAAGACCAATAGAACAGTTGCTTAGACTTGGCCATAACATACTTTAAAGATCATCCTCCTAGTGAGCAGGGTTTTTCCTATTGGCTACGCAGAGACACCTAAAGCCAATCAGGGGTCAGATTTCATTTGGCAGGAGCGAGCATGCTGGGTAAGTTGCCGTGTTTGTTCTAGCACTGGATTGGCAGGCTTAGAAGCATTATTAGGGGATGAGTTGGACTATTCCAGTTTTAAAAGGTTATAGACCTGGATTCTGGATTTAAGTCAGTCCCACCATGTGACAATGAAAGACAAGTCACGAAAACAGCTGAAATTTAAGTCCTGAAGCGGGGAAAAGACCCAAAGTCACTAAAGGAGTCGAAGTTGAAGTCCTGAAGCCACGAGTTCAATTCTATGGAACACCAATGTATTATTTTAATAGTCTGTAGGCCCCTGCCACCAATGTTTTTTAAAAAACTATTCTCTGGGGCCATAATTTTTTTTACTTATAAAGGGGGCACTGGCGCCAATGTTTTTTTTAACTCATAGGGGTCCCTGGTCCCCAATTATGTTTTTTTAACTTGTAGGGGGCCCTGACCACCTTTAAAAAAAAAAACTTTTATGGGGGGCCCTGGCACCACAGTTTTTTTTAATTTATAAGGGGGCCCTGTCCATCAATAGTTTTTTATAACTTGTGTTTGTGGGGGGAGGGGTTACCGTTTTTAGCGCTGATGTCTGTGTGGTCTTTTAACTGTCCTATGGAGTGCGCTGGATCTGGGATGGGGCTTGTGGACCATGGTGGATGGGGCCCAGCAAGCCCTGAAATTTTCCTGTGATTTCTAATGGTGGCCCTGGCTCCATGTCCTCTCCCAAATAGCATTCCACCATGCTGGAGTGGAATCCTTTACAATGCATTGACTGTGTTAGTTGCTGGAGACTCTATCCCGTGGCAACAAATCAAATATGGAATCCATTTCACACAAAGGAATACCAAGAATGTTTTGGCTACTCTGAAGTTGGAGACCTAAGGTTTATGTCAATTAGACTATAACAAACAAGAGAAAGTTGTGCTCACCACCGGGTGCAATGAGGCTCTGAGCACACAATCAATACAGACAAATATAAGCGGTCCTCTGCACTAATCCCATTATCAATATATTAAGGAAATTGAGACATTTTGTGCCTTAAGCTACTAAAAATGCCTTCCCCTTTAAACAAAATAGGGATTGTTTGTCCATATATTACAATATATTTAAGCTGGCCAAGTCATCCCTGGTCTGGCCAGTCCTACACACAACTTTCAGGTGAGCACAACTTTCCATTGTTTGTTATAGTTTATACAGGAGCAGTGGCCAGCCCCATATTGAAGCCCGCACTCCTTCCAGCTATAGTCAGGTGATAATAGTCGTTGGCCAATTAAAAGTGAACTAAACCCTAGTGGCTAGAAAATTCATATTTTATATAATAACCTTATTGCACCAGCCTAAAGTTTAGCTTGTCAATAGCAGCAATGATCCAGGATTTCAAACTTGTCACAGGGGGTCACCATCTTGGAAAGTGTCTGTGACACTCACATGCTCAGTGGGCTCTGAGCAGCTGTTGAGAAGCTAAGCTTAGGGCTCGTCACTAATTATCCAGCAGAAAATGATGTGTAATATAAGCTGATGCTACAGGGCTGATTATTAAATTCTGATGCTAATTGCACAGGATTGTATAGGTCAGCTTTACTATGAGAAGCACTGTTTATTGAAATAGACTCTGCGGGGATGGAGAAGAGAGGGGGCTCATTTGATAGCTGTGGATGGGGACTTTTGTTGAGGGGGGTTTAGTTCTCATTTAAAGGAACAGCAATATCAAAAAAGAAAAGTGTTTTAAAGTAATAAAAATATAATGCACTGGTAAAACTGGTGTGTTTGCTTCAGAAACATTACTATTGGTCATATAAATAAGCTGCTGTGTAGCAATGGGGGCAGCCATTCAAAGGAGAAAAGGCTCAGGTTACACAGCAGATAAGCTCTGTAGAACATAATGGTGTTATCTGTTATCCACTATTTAACCTGTGCCATATAGTCATTTTTCTATTTCTATCATTGCTACACAGCAGCTTGTTTATATAAACTATAGTAGTGTTTCTGAAGCAACACACCAGTTTTACCAGTGCAGGACAACACTGCATTATATTTTTATTACTTTACAACACTTTCATTTTTTTGGTATTACTGTTCCTATAAGGAAGGCAGCCTCAAAGGCAGGTTTATCTAGCCCACCGAAGATTCTGCGTTCCTCTGTTTTCTTACACAAAGGTGGACTTCATCTTAGAAAGACTTGTGGATGTGGTGAGCACCAGTATTGAGCAAGAAAGAACTAGATTACTTTACCAAACCTGCCTGTCTATCTGTCCCAGGGAATAATGGACAGGTGGTGAGAAAGCACCAGGGTTGTCAGGTCTAATTTCCAAAACCATCCAAAATCAGCTTCAAAACCAGACCAAAACTAGCCAAGAGTCACTTCAAAAGTAGCCCAAAAATAGCACAATATGTGCAGTGGAAAAATCTAAAAAAAAAATACATATACATATATATATATATATATATATATATATATATATATTGCAAATTTTTATACAGGTCATGGAACTCCGAGGTAACTTCTCATATCCTCATATTTTGCAACAGGGGGTATTTTATTTATTATAATACACACGTTTCAGTGACATGTGATAGAAATGACATCAGAACTCACCGTTTATAACTGATGACATCAGAACTCACCGTTTATAAGGATATAATTTACAAGATATTCATGAAGTAAAATAGGACAGATTCACCCGTCACTAGGGCCGTAACTACAGAGGGGGACCCAGGAGGTATAGGGAACCCATGAGGCCCTAATTCATATACAATTTCAATAAATGTTGGTAAAACAGATCAACCTATAGACATTTTGGTGACCAGCAGATTTTTGCCCAAAAATTGTCTGAAATTGAGAAAAGTCACCAGAAAATGTGAGAATGCTCAAGAGGGACGGGAGACTGGGGTACAGAGCCCAAAATCTGTTAACTCCAGACTTCTACACAAGTCTGTCCCTTTGAATGCTGGGTATTGTAGTCTTACATTAAACTTGGCTGTCAGCAAATTGTTAAACAAAACCTACATTAACCAACATGCATTGGGAGATGCAGGCCTGGCACATTAGGGGTGGGCAACAAAAAACTTTGGCTGTTTTCCAAAGTACAAACTAGCCAAAGGCCCAAAAAGTAGCCCAAATCTGTACCTTGGCTAGTTTGTACTTTCAAAACCCGCCTGGGCTTTAAATTAGTAGCCCAATTTGGCTGGAAACCTGACAATCTGACAACCCTGTCCTGTGTAGCACTTCCTTCCTGTCAGCTCACTGAGGTGGGGACTCCTCCCCCCTTGCACAGAAACTACACAGAGGAGAGACAAATATACACATCTCCCCTGCATTTATATAGTCCTGTAGCCTTTTTATACTAAGATTTGTTTGTTACACTAAGGGGGTTATTTACTAAACTCTGAATGCAAAAATCACGAAAAATGTAAAAAATTTTTGAATTTATTAAACACAAAAAGTCTGGATCTGAAAATCCGACATCTCAGACCTGCTGAGGGTTGCATGAAAATCAATGGGAGAAGTCCCAATGATTTTTTGATGTGCGCTGGGTTTCGTGCAATACCAGCAAGTTGACTGATTCTGGAAAATGTAATAATAAATAAACGTAAAAAACCCAAGTGGATATGATTGGACTTTGTAGCAGAAAATATTGCGATAACTTTGGACTTTGATAAATAACCCCTACGACTTGTTTATTTTCCTTTCCTGTTTAGGCTCAGGTAAATTCTACACCAGTAGAGAAGTGCCCAAACCATATTGCACAGCCCGTTATTTTTCTGAACTTCCTGACAGTTGGATTCCAATAAAGCAAATTACATTCTGCATGTTTGATTATGTTTATGGCTCTTACTGTTATTTTGCAAAAGTTTCTTTTTTTAATTGTGAGAAACCAATATCCAATAGATATCTGTAGGATAAGACATAACATTTCCCAGGAAATAATAAATAATTAGGAGTCTGCAGACCTGATGCATTTCCATATCATTAAATCACACAAATTGTTCCTCACACCAGTTACTAATACAGTAATTGATTTTCAGTTTCCCCTCATTTTATATTGTTGTTTTGTGGTCCCACCTATATATTATGCATAATACATTTCCTTGATTTTACATTTTCCTGGATTTTACACCACTTTTTCTGGTCCCCTGAAAAATGTGAAATGGGGGTTCTGCTGTAATTCTCTTAGAACACATTATGGTGCTCTGCTTATTCTCAGAATATATGACTACACTGACAGAATGTAACACCTCGTACTTACACACTTATATTTCACAGGTACAAAGCAGAACTAGCAAACAAATTATGCTGGACGGTGGGCGCTGGATCAGGTAGGGCAGATTTTTAATTATTACATTCCAAATACATATACTGTATATACACACACACTGCCGCCATTTTGTAGAGAAGTTACCGGAGGCGGATATATCTGCACTGTCCCTGATCAGGGGGTGCTTACTACCTCTAGCAGCTGCTAGGAAGCAATTTATTGTACTTACACACTACTGGACCGCAGTTGTGGCTGGATACACCTGTGTGGACTGCAGTGCATCTCACATATTCTATCCTGCAGTTGCAGGTGAGAGCTGATTCCTGCACATCACCCTCCA
Organism: Xenopus petersii; assembly: GCA_038501925.1. Lineage (NCBI taxonomy): Eukaryota > Metazoa > Chordata > Amphibia > Anura > Pipidae > Xenopus > Xenopus petersii. Next base: position 137,531,322 of record CM076676.1, on the reverse strand, counting down.
CATGTATTTCCATAATGGTGTATGATTTAGATGGATGAGAGGATTTGGATGTCCCGGCAAGGAACCCTAAGATATGGCACCCCTTCCTGAGATCCTTTCAGCTTTTCTATGGGCTCCAGAGTTTGAGATGCCTAGAGTACAGCTTTATCTGTTGAAGGACTTTGAAAATAGTGGTTTCTAATAAAAAAAAATTTACTCCACGGAGTAGCATCTGTTCCTTGTGCCTACTACCTTCTAAGTGGCTGCCATGCTGTGGAACACTTGTAAAGGGGGCTGGGGCGATCTGTGGGCTGCTGCTGCCTGAGGCAGCAACCCCGATGCCGCCCCCCTCTCCCGTGCCGCGCTTAAAAGTTTAGAGTCGGAGCGGGTCAAAAAGGACGGCATCACTAGTGCAACGAGCGCATACTGCACTTTCTGCACTAGCAGAGCTGAATTTCTGGTTTAAAAAAATGAAATTTGGCTCTTGAAGTTACATGAGGTGGCTTTTTGCCGCCCTTTGTAACTGGCCAGTCACTGCTGCCTGAGGCAAGGTGCTCAGGCGGCAGCAGCCCATGGATTGCCTCTGCTCATGGTGGGAACAGCCCTGGAAGGGGGTGATGTGATATCTGGGATAAAGTATAAACATTTTGTACCACTTGCCAAAAACGTTGCCTCAGTTTCCCTTTTTATTTTTTTACTTTACAGCACAATTTGCAAGCATTTGAGAACAGCAATGCAAGAGTCTTGGTTTCAATCTTAATTATTCCAAAGATTCATTTTACTCCATGTTTACACCAAAAATAAAGAAATTTACAAATTGAAAGGTAGAATTTTCAGTTACGTAGGCTATTTCTTGTCTTATTACTTTTCTAAGAACAATGTTCTCAAATTAAATAATCTTCATTACTAAACAAACATGGAAATTCTTCATATTAAACTGTATTACTTAATTGTGTAGCAAATGTATGGTTTGTCATTTGAAACAGATTTAAGGCAACACTGTCACAGGGACAACTGTTGTTGAGAATAATATGCTGAATCAAGAAAATGATCCTCAGTAATAGGAATCCCAATGCTATACTTTAGAACTGTTGTATACAGGACTGTGTGATCACAATGATTATTGTAGTATAGAACAATGGAAATATTAGGAGCAAAGTGCTTGTTATAATTGTCTTTAGAAAGTGTAGGGTTTTAAGCATATTACAGCAATTATTACATAAAAATGTTGGTGTTTGCACATTTACAGTGAAATCACTAGTGAGTGCTATAATTACACATGGGCTGCTTTTAGAATCCTTCTTTTCTCTGGAGGCTGAGCACAAGTAAATTTGTGACATAAAAGCGACTTACTGAACCATATAAACATTGATGATCAGGGCCCCATACAAGATGGTGGCAACCAGTGTTTGTAGACCTGTTCTTCTCTGATGGCTGCCCAGCCTTTACTGAAGCTGACACTACTTTTATTATCCTTTTCCATAAGGTTATACTACTGCAATACCAATTTCAAGGTGCTATTATAATGCCACTTAAAAAACATTTAGCTACTAGCTTTAGCATATTTTTTATTGTTTTTTTGCTCATGCGATCAACTGGCTACCAACTGAAGATCTACTGTAGATTGAGATCTCCATGTCCTGAAGGGGATAATGGGGGAGCAACATGTGTCATAGGATGATAAAGATTATAAAAAGATAATTGAAAAAGCTGCAAATCTCAATATGTATGTATGTATGTATATTTTTATTTGTAAAGCGCTCCTCGAGGGCAAAGCACTGTACAGCAAAACAATAAATTAGTAGTAACAAACAAGGGGTCATTGGAATAAAAAGTAACAATAAGTGCATTATTAGAATACAATTCACATAAATATAAAATATAATTACAATGCAGATTAAGTGCTCATTGTCAAGGAAACAAAAGGCTAGAGGTCCCTACCCCATAGGGCTTACACTCTAAATGGGAGGGTAACATACAGACACAATTCAGAGGGGTATTAAGGTGCTGTGGGTTACAGTTTGTTACACTGTTATACTGTATAAGTGCCAGTTCAGGTGTTATCCAGGTGCTCCCAGATTTAGTCTTTGAGTTTTGTTTAAAAAACACTAAAGGAGGATTCTCTCCTGAGAGATTCAGGAATGGCATTCCAAATATAAGGAGTCACAAGAGAGAAGGGTTTGATACGGGAAACAGCAGTAGTAGTGGGGGTACAACCAAGCGGTTGCTCTGAGAGGAGCGGAGGTTTTGGGCAGGAACATATAGAGAAACAAGAGATGAGATGTAGTTATGTGCAGAGGAATGAAGGGCTTTGAAGGTTATGAGCAGGAGTTTATGTTATTCTTTGTTTTATAGCAGGGATCCCCAACCTTTAGAACCTGTGAGCAACATTCAGAAGTAAAAGGAGTTGGGGAGTAACACTAGCATGAAAAATGTTCTTTGGGTGCCAAATAAGGGCTGTGATTGACCTTATAGTATCCTCTATATGGATTGTCAACCAACACTGAGGCTCTGTTTGGCAGTACAACTAGTTTTTCTACAACCAAAACTTGCCTCCAAGCCTGGAATTTGAAAAGAATCACCTGCTTTGATGACACGGAGAGCAACATTCAAGGAGTTGGAGAGCAACATGTTGCTCATGGGCTATTGGTTGGGGACCACTATTTTATAGGAAGCCATGATAAGGACTTCAGCAGCGGGGGGGGGTCCTGAACCCTTTTGGATGAGAGGAGGATAATTTTTACAGCAGTGTTTAATACAGACTGTAGAGGGGAGAGATGGGAGTTAGGGAGGCCAGTTAGTAGAAGGTTACAGTAATCTAGTCTGGATAGGAGAAGAGCATGCATGAGCATCTTGGATGTATCCGGTGAAAGGAAGGGACGGATTTTGGCAATATTGCGTAAGAAAAAGTGACAGGTTTTGACAGTGGTGTTAATATGATCAGAGAAGGAGAGAGAGGAGTCAAAGATTACCCCCAAACAGCGAGCTGAGTTGACAGGATTAATGAGCATGCCATCAATAGAGATAGTAAATAGGGGAGTAGGACCAGGCTTAGGTGGAAAGATGATAAGTTCAGTTTTTGTTAGGTTGAGTTTGAGGTGGCGCTGGTTCATCCAATGAGATAAATGAGATAGCCAGGAGGCAGATAGAGATCTGAGCCTCTGTTTCAGCTGTTAATGAAGGGGTGGATCAATATGATCAAAATGATTTTGAACCTCTAGAATACCTCTCTAAAATGGCTATTCTGAACCTAGTTTCCTTCTTATCATTGGCTTCCCTGTCTACCCATGCTTATGGATTTGCCTTGTTAGTTGTAGGAGGGATAAAAACACTCTCATTTTACCAAATTAAGTTGATATTTTTCAGGGGTGTCTGAAATATGGGCAGATATAAAATTAAAAACAAGATTTATAATTTTATTTTATTTGTAACCATTGTTAGATTTCATTCATAAAAATATATATTTCCTACATACACGCTAATTGGCAGATTGATTAAGGGTCGAGCTATATCATACTTAGTGCTCTGCCTCAGTGAATCCAAATGTGACTTCAAAGCACTGTAAAACTGGGACAACAATATTTGTTACAGATTATGCAAGTTTTTAAGGAGTTTGTTCAGATTCCAATATACAAATGAGGGTTTGGAATCAGTTCATATTCATTCTAATTATCATGCCAAGAGCTTCATTATTTGCCCAAATCCAAAAGTAATGAATTCATATATTTTTTATTGTTAAATCTTTGTGTTAAAAATGAATGTGTATGAGTGTGCCTATGTAGCTCAGCTTCTTATTGCTGCAAACACTCCAAATAAATAGTGACGGGCGAATTTTCCTGTTTCAATTTGCGAAACAGCGAAAAATCCACAAATCATGAATTTGACACTGGCGACAATTCCGATGCGCAAGAAAGTTAATGGGCCTGGTTCAATTGCTGGCAAATTTATTCACCGCCTTGAATCATTGAAATTCGCCGCAAATTAAATTCACCCATAATAAGTAATATTTGTTTGTAACAAACAAACTCAACATGCACTTCATTTTCTGCAATAATCAATGGCAAGTTGAAAGACAGTAAGCCATACAGAAACATCTTTTTAGGGTCCCAAAACTTCATACAGATGTATATTTTTGCAAATATATTGAAATGCACTTGTGGCCCATAGCTGTTTCTTCCCAAAAATAATACGCATAATTCAATTATCTCAGTAGAACAAGATTTTTTTAACCATGTGCCAAACAAGCAGGTAAATACCTGAGCAAACTCTGTCCCAATGTTGACACACAGAGGTGTAACAATGGAGACCAATGACTAGTGATGGGCGAATAAATTCGCCTGGCATGAATTTGTGGTGAATTTACGGGTTTCACCACCGGCAAATAAATTCGCCGGCATCAATTTCTGATTTTCACCAATTTTTTTGTGAAAATGTCAGATTTTCATGATTTTTTAGTGAAACCCTTCAAATTTCAGGATTTTTGAGTGAAAACTTCCAAATATATTTTTGTGAAAACAACTGAATTTCATGATTTTTTCAGTGAACTTTCTGATTTCGGCAATTTTTTGCCGTTTTGCGAATTTTCCGGTGAAATGGGAGAAGTTCGCCCATCACTACCAATGACTGCTGGGGTGGCAGAAGTATAGGGGACTTTTAAATAACTTCAACTGAAAGGGACTGCAGTGGTGCCCTAAAAGCTTAGTATTAAGTATTTAAGTTATATTATGATGCTGATCTATTACAAAACGATCCCCCTAATTCTTTAAATTATGAATGCCATGAACATTATTAAAAGATCTGAATATAAAAAGTATGAATGGAGAAAAGAAAAAATATGAATACTTCTAAAGCCTCTAACAATTTTTAGTTTTTCAGGTGATTAATAGCAAAAAATATCAGAAAACCTCTAAAAGTCTAGAGCAGTCGGTATTCTCGTCACATTCAGCGCTGATCCAGGACACGGCACACAGACCACAGCATCGATGCAATCGCGTAGACTCTGAGGAAGTGCCGGGAGATCCGGCAAGAAACGCGTAACTCAGTCAGCCCTGCATATCCACCGCTGTAACCCAGAACCGTATATGTGTTGAAATAAAGCCTACTTTTTGCATCGATGCTGTGGTCTGTGTGCCGTGTCCTGGATCAGCGCTGAATGTGACGAGAATACCGACTGCTCTATACTGAATGCCGGCGGGAAGTGGCTGGCGTCTCGCACAGGCTGCGACCAGGAGAACACAGCGCTACTGGGTGAGCTCCGATGCGGATCGCATCATCCTTTGTATAATAACCTCTAAAAGTCTGAATGGCTCAAAAAAGAAAGTCCAATAGGATCAGCACAGCTCCCATTCACTTCTATGGGACCTTGACTGCTTTTACTTGGAGAAGTTTTGTATCCGAGTTTTCCGTGGTTTTAACACTTCATAAATCTCAGTAGAGTATTAGAGAAATTTTAAAACTCTGCCGAAGTATCAATTGGTCTGTATGCCTACTTTTTAATATTTATGCTGAATAAAGAGTGACTTTTTAACTTTGAGAGAATGATTTGGAATATATCTTTGGATTTTTGACTTGGGTGCCCTTTTGATTTGGGGGCTATATTCCGGTATCTTTTGGCCCTTTTTTTGACAGGCCTTTATAGACTGCAGCAGCTGAGTAATAACTGTTTTTTGGATATATTCCAACTGACCATTTAGATATTTACACATATAACTACAAAACAATGCTGGCTTCCATTGAAATTGTTAATGTTCCTGCACCTCTTGCACACAAACTGGACTATAAATGATTTGAACTCAATGGGCAAATTTGTACCTGGGCTGTAACTAAGGTTGGCACCTGGCTGGTATTTCAGTAGCCTAGCTAAAAAGGGACTTTATTTCAAATTTAACAACAATGTACTTGTTAATACATTTCTATAAATTTTACCCTTGCCTGCCTACCTAATCCCTGATCCAACCCAAATATATATTCTCATTTTACCACATGTCTGCTGTGATGTTTGCCCCATTACATCATTGATCTGCTGAATTCTATGTCATTACCCACCTCCAGCATCCCAGTGCCTCCTGACTGGTAAAAGGTGGAATCCCTAGCAGTAACCCATGGCAACCATTAAAGTTTTGTTTTCATGTTCTACCTGTAGTTTCCTGTAAAAATCTAATCACTAATTTGTTGATATATTTAATTCCCATGTGCCCCATTGAGCATGAGTAATTTACATTATGTGTATATTAGAACAAAGATAATGCTATCTATAGATTTTATTGGGTTTAAAAATGTTACAAAGCGACGATTCCGTGAAATACAGTACAGGCGATGTTATATGTATTTCTTAGAAATCTCTTAAATCAGGATCTTATTTCATGTAAAAGCTAGTAACATACAATGGAGAATCTTTGACACCCCATCAAAGACTATATTTCTGGACCTTAAGGTTCTATTGGGTTTATTCACAAAAGTGCATAATCTGTTTCATTCAAAACAACTGCAAAAAATAACAACAAAATAGACTTAAGACTTTGGAAGGGTCAACACAATGGTTGCATTGGTTACCACCATTAGGTCATCACAATGGTTGCCATGGATTACCATTGTGAGGTCATCATAATGGTTGCCATGGGTTACCATTGTGAGGTCATCACAATGGTTGCCATGGGTTACCATTGTGAGGTCATCACAATGGTTGCCATGGGCAACCATTGTTATGACCTCACAATGGTTGCCATTGGTTACCATTGTGATGTCATAATGAACCATTTTTATTACCATTGTGATGTCATAATGGACCCTAAGCTTTCTGTACATGTAGTACAGGAAACAGGATCCAAGTTGTCATTTGATTTTCCAGCCAACTGAGAAAAGTTGTCATTTGATTTTCCAGCCAACTGAGGTAAGTACCAGAGGCAGAGAGTGAGGTATATTAAAACTACTAAAACTGACATTAAGGATATAAATATATAAATAAATAAATAGAGAGAGGTGTATATATAGTGAATAAAGTACCCCTTGTAAAATATAAGGAAATTAGAAGTTAGCGAGGAGTTCCAGGCCATGGAACTCTGAAGTTAGTTCTAATATCTTCATATTTTGCAATGGGATATTTATTTATTATGAGTCATGACAAAAATAACATCACTAAGCTCTGATTACAACAATGACATCACTAAGCTCTGATTACAACAATGAAATCAATTCAATGACCATATAAGGTCAAAAGCTGAGTGCTTCTATAGTGATGTCATAATGGATCCTAAGCTTTCTGTACATGTAGTACAGGAAACAGGATCCAAGTTGTCATTTGATTTTCCAGCCAACTGAGGTAAGTACCAGAGGCAGAGGGTGTGGTATATTAAAACTACTAAAACTGATATTAAGGATAGAAATATATAAATAAATACTTAAGAGAAACAGAGTTGTATATATAGTGAGTATATATAAATATATATATAAAGAGTACCCCTTGTAAAATATAAGGATATTATAAGTTAGCGAGGAGTTCAGGCCATGGAACTCTGAAGTGAGTTCTAATATCTTCATATTTTGCAACAGGGGATACTTTATTTATCATAATATATACAGTAATAATACAGTTTTTGTGAGTCATGACAGAAATAACATCACTAAACTCTGATTACAACAATGACATTACTAAGCTCTGATTGCAACAATAACATCAATTCAATGACCATATAAGGTCGAAGGCCAAGTGCTGTTATACAGGTCATGGAACTCAGTGGTAACTTCTAATATCCTCATATTTTCCAACAAGAGGTACTTTATTTATTATAATACACACGTTTTAGTGAGTTGTGTGTCAAATTACATCACTACTCACCGTTTATAACTGATATTTATAAGGATATAATTTACAGGATATTTATGGCTCTTGTGTATTATTATTATATATATAGTATAACATTTATATTTTTTTTTTCTTCCTTTATAGAAAATCAAATAACAAAATCAAATAACAAATTCAAATAACATCTAGATTCTACAATGAACACTTTAACGAAAAGACTTTGGAAATGTATTTCTTATTGCTTTCCATTTCGTAAAAAGGTAAGATTTCAAATACTATATATAATATAGATATAATATATTTAATATATTTAAATGCAATATGTTGTTAAATTATAAGAATCAGCTCACCAATAAAACGTCTAAAAAGTTGTAAAATCTGCAGTGACAATTTATCAGAATTTCACAAATATTTTATTTGCCTTTTATAGAAATGCTAATCTTAGTTATCTGCATAATATTAGCTAAATTATCATTTTAAGAATATTAAAATGATTCCTATAAAAAAAAGATTAAATGTGCATCTTAAACCCTCCAATCATCACAATCAAAGCAATTCTTAATGGCAAAATTAATTTGATACATGTGATAAACACACTGTTGTTTATTTACCAACACAAAACATTGTTGTGACTGAGCCGTATCCAATAGAGTTTTTGCTTCATTGTTGTACTTGTAGCTGGCAGAACAAATATAGTCACTGACTGGCTGTTTTTTTTGTGGCCACAGGTGCAGATTTCCCTAGTGTTAGTAAATCAGTCATATTGTTTATTCATGAATAATTAAAAATAAAAGCCAAAGTCCATATAAAATTTGGATTCAGGTATTTGTCAGTTGGCACCCACTCCATATTGGGCCACATATTGTGGAGAATGTAGGTACATGAACATACTTTAATATGCTACAGTTGATATGTATGTTCAGTGTATACCAGTATGTGTAGCATTTCAGGTCTGTTACGAATCAGTGATACCTCTCCTTTGACTTGTGCTGCCAGATGTATACAGTACATGTTGGGTATATGGAAATCATGGGCTGCAGGGGGTCCTACAAATAGGTTTTTCTGGCCTGGGGAGGTCTAGTTCTGCCCCTGCCTCTGACTGTTATTAATGCAATTTTTCTACACTCCATTTTTCTACACCAGGCCCATATTAATAGGGATAATTTGGCAAACAGCTATGTTTAAATACCCAGTATTAGAATATTCTTTACTCTCAAATGAAGCACTGCCTTTCCTTTCATAGTACAGATTTGCTTTAGCAACTTTCCTACATACTGACCTAATATATAATGGACGTTTTTAAAAATAAAAAAGTGTGTATATATATATATATATTAAACTTCTACACTGCTGCTTTATGAAAAGGCACATGTATTGATGTTAAAAACACCTTATTTACATATATATATATATATATACAGGTACAGGATCTGTTATCTGGAAAACCGTTATCCGGAAAGCTCCAAATTATAGAGAGGCCATCTTCATAAACTACATTTTATCCAAATAATTCAAAATTTTTTACAATTATTTACCTTTTTTTGCAATAATAAATTAGTTCCATGTACTTGATCCCAACTAAGAAGAAATACCAACCTATTGGGTTTATTTAATGTTTACACAATTTTCTAGTAGACTAAAGGTATGAAGATCCAAATTACAGTAAGATCTGTTATCCAGAAAACTCAAGGTCCCAAGCATTGTGGATAACCAGTCCCATACCTGTATATACACAGTTATACAAGAGAGGACATTGGCTGCTCTTGAATCTTTGGGTTTCCTATAAAATTAGATACATTTCCACATTGCACCAGTGGGTTATGGGCCTAACGCGTGGAACTGTAGCATTTACTTTACACTTTTACCTTACTTTTGTGAATCTCTTATTCTTGCAATATTTTATCTTAACAGATCAAACAGGAATCACTAGAAAAACAACCTATTGAAGCTAATAGTGAAAGAGAAATGAGTTATGAAGTAAATAGCGAAAAAGAAACAACTATTGAAGCTAACAGTGAAAGAGAAACGAGTTATGAAGTAAATAGCGAAAGAGAAACAATTATTGAAGCTAATAGTGAAAAAGAAAAGAGTAATGCAGTTAATAGCGATAGAGAAACAACTGTAGAAGCTAATAGTGAAATAGAAACGAGTAATGAAGTTAATAGCGATAGAGAAACAACTGTTGAAGCTAAGAGGAAAAGAGAAACTACTACTAAAGCTCATAGGAAAAGAAAGGCGGCTAACAAATCTAATAGTACAAGAAAAACTGCTAAGAAGCCTAATGGTAATTAGTTAAATGCTTAAATGCTAACTTCTGATTGGCTGAATAGTTTCTACCTGTTACTAGAAATGAACTAGTTGGTACTTGTTACTACTCCATGTCCCATCTTTAACCTTATAGTCCAACATTTCTTTCATATTAGTGGCAGAACATGATTTAGATGAATAAATGTGTTCAACTTCTAATCTTTACCTTTATCAACTGTGAAAATTTGTTGTGATTAGTTAACACTTTCCTAAATAGATTTGCCCCTGTTTATGTCCTACTACATGATGTTCTACAAGATTATTTCAAAGAACTGTCTTGTGTTATCATGTGGCTTCATAAAATATGTTTATGGTTCTATTCTGAATTTCTCCAGTCCTGGGAATTTTGTAGTAAATTGCCATCTTCATTTTGTACTCTTTGTGGTTTGTTAAAATATGATATCATTATTCATCACTCCTGATAATATAATATATGTATGTTATATCTCTTTTGCTCATGCAGTTTCACCTGTACGGGATAAATTGTACTGTGACGAATGTGTATCCAGACAGAAGAGATGCTTCGAAGACCAGGTTAAAACAGCAATTGTGGTAAGTAATGTACCAGCACCAGGAATTCTTTTAGTCTATGTTGTGAATATAAGTATATTAGGAGAAAAAAAACTAAAAATGACATTGCACAGAGAGTCCATCAGCTACAATATAAATGATCTTAGTTTGGTGCCTGACTTCCCCAAGGCTATAATGACTTTACATAGAAAAGTTAAAGAACACTAGAAGTGAATAACAGATAAGCCACATTCTGCTCTTCATGTGTCCTGTTGTGAGAGCCATGATTGTCTGGAAGGAGGCACGTGGGTCTAACATAGACACAATCCACTAAAGTAACATAGAAATTCTGAATATACCTGTAATGGCCATTTTTTACAAATGACAATATTTAAAAATATTTTACATTGGTACCAATGTATTGCTGTGAGTAGATATGCTGATATGCAACTCATAAGGAAATAGGTAGATGTGAAGAGCATTGTTACATTTATCCCTGATATCTGCCCAATAAGCAACAAGTACACAGTTAGTATTGGTTGTATAACAAACTATTATGTTCTTCCACTACAGCTATTTCCAAACCCCCAGACTTATGAATTTGTTTCTCTTATATACCTTAAGGTCCCTTAATATTACACAGAAGAAACATGATCCCATGCAAGCAATTTATTCTGTATAAGCCACCTTTAAGAAATTACTGTATTTGGAATCTCTAATGCGTTTCTCTTTAAATATCACACAGAAAAAGAAAGTCTTCTGGACTGAATTTAAAGGATCCACTGACTTCGAGAGAGGCCTATTAAGTAGAGGATGGGTGAAGAAAATTGCCCCCACCTTCAGTAAGTCTGCTTTAAAAAAACAAATCTCTTCAAGGATTTTAGAGATATTGAATTGCTAATGATAAAAATGAACCTAGTGCTCCCCACATGCTAGCATATAAATGTCTGCCCTGGGGTTTCATGAGCACAAAGTTGATGAAGTAGAGTTGGATTAAACCTCATGGAATAGGCGACAATTGCATGAACGTTGCATCCAACTTTATCTTCCAGTGACTTTCTGATCTGAAAATATTCCACATGAACACATCCGTAGGCCAGAATTTAGAAGGAATACTTTTTCTGTGGGCACCTGACACCAAAAAACATGGTTTTGTTACACAGTTGAGTACTCTAGTCTTAAGCCTTAATATTATAGAGATAATATTATATTCCCTAATGTGCCTGGGAAATATGGGCAGAATTTGATACTAGTGGAACCTTTCTGAGCAATCGAATAAACTGCTATAATTATACTAATGCAATGTTTTTCTCTTGATAGATGCTGGTCCCAAAAAAACTGTATTTCGTGACCCAACATATGGACATGAGGTAAATCCATATCTATGTTTGTACAATACAAATATCCATGTAATAAATGTGTGGGTAATCTTAATCTAACCACTCATGTATATTGCCAATTTAATTGAGCATTAAGATAAATATTGTTAATGTTTACTATTATATGGTTTCTTTTATCACTCCATTGTCATTGTTCAACCCAGAACAGTGTACAATGACTTGCCCTTTCCTATAGCTAAACATATTTCTTTCTATGAACATAAATATAAATGCACTACATTTACTATTCAGTTAAAGTGCATGATGTGACTGGTGGAGAGGAGCCAAACAAGTTAGCAAGCTACAGTACTTAGTGCAACTTAATTACAGAGTATGGTAGCAGCATAACTAGCAGTTACTAGGCCAGTTGTTATTTCTTCTGTGGTAAAAGAAGTAATATAATGCTCCAGAAGTTTACTAATCATTTGAGTGTACTTGCCTTCCATGAATAAACTTTGTATTTATTTTTCTTTTCTAGATTATTAGTCATTATGACATACAACCCAACCTCATCCTGACACGCAAAAGAATTGAACTCCATCTTCTGAAAGAGGATCAGATAACCAATCACTTTTGCCGTGTGCAAGCCACAAGCAAGGTGAGCCAACTGCAGTGACTTACAATGACCCATAGCAACCAATTAGAGCTTTTATCTTGCAGTAGACTGATCAAAATGAATTGCTTATTAAATACTATTTGTAAATGTATTCGTAATTCAACCCCACATTCTCAGTCAAATTTGCCGTTTTATTATAATAGCCCAAAAAAACATAAAAAGCAACTTGTTTTAGATGATTTGATCCATGTCTGAACTGGATGCCCCAGTATTTAACCAGTGTAAAGGCCCAAATAGCTCCACATTGGCCCATTAATAAATACTGGTGCATGGCATTTTGATATTTGCATGTTTACAGTCTGCCTGTGCAGGACTGCTTCTTTCATCTGAATCATATGGCTTCCAGTTAACATGATTGGAACCCATTATTTCCAAGTCAAAGACGGTTTCCAGTAAATGGAAGTGGAAATTATTTTACATAGGGTTTCTAAGACAAAACAAGGCTATGATATGATGCCTCTTGTCACTGGTCATACTCACAATGTAACTTCTTTGGACACAGGTGACCTGGTGGGAATATAGAAGCCAGAAATGTGGCCAATCAGTGGCTCTCTAGATGTTGTTTCATTCTAATTCCTAGAATTTTTCGTATATTTATTTGCTATAATCTTTTTTGACGTTTTATATTTATAAAATACATAACTAAATATGTTCTTTGTATTCTAGAGTGGTCTGTGCAAGCTATTAAGGCAATGGTGTTTGTCGTGTGATGCGAATCCACACACTTTCTTCCCTCGTTGCTACATGTTTAGTAAGGAAAATGAAAAACAAGCATTCATTGGTAAGTGTGCATAAAATACTGTATCATGTCTTTATGTCTTGGGTATAGTATCTTAAATCTGGGCTTTATATCCTTCAAAACCAAAGTATTTAACTTAGTGATCTACAACCAGTGGCTTATGAGCAACCAGTTGCTCACCAACTCTTTGGATGTTTCTCTCGTTGGCCTAGAAACAAGCACTTATTTTTAAATTCCAGGCTTGGAGGCAAATTTAAATTGTCTATAAACTAGGTGTACTGCCATGTAGAGGTTCCTGTATGTTGTCAGGCCATGTAGGGGCTACCAAATAGCCAATCACATCACTTATTTGGCACCTCCAGGGACTTTTATCATTTTTGCTTTGCTCCAAAACTCTTGTTTTATGTGAATGTGGCTCATGGGAAAAAAATGGATGGGGCCCCTTGTTTAACACTAAGGTTATTTTATATATTGTATTTTTTTCATGGAATAGTTATTATGGTTTAGCTTTTACACAAATGAATTTATATAACATATGAAAAGGCAACAGAGCACACATTCCAATATAGAACACTGACCAGGCCACGACTAGTCCCTCCCTTCTCCTTGATGTCTCTCACTTATCACCTAGTCATTAGAATGTTTAAGAGGGATTCTGAAATCACTGGTTCTATATAGCTGTCCATATGAAATAATGTTCCACCCCAAATAAAATGTGCTCTAATGTAACGACTATTAGAAGTTCCCATAAGTATATTATAGTGCATGTTAACGACAACTCTCTGTATCTACTATAAATTGTGCCTATATACATTAATATGTAAAGGAAAATAAATCCATAGTATCACCTGCTTAGAAATATAATTCAAAGTTCCATCTTTCTTTAGAAACTAAATATTTGCCCTGTTTGTTCTCACAGTTATTGTTAGTGTCATCTTTTGGTTAAATAGAGTATTCTAACAAAAAAATTACCTTTATTTAGATGACTTTACCATGACTGCAGCTTGTGGTATCCTAAAATGGGTTTTGAGAACCAATGGAAAGTCTTTGCAAGATGAAGTTATTCCCAGCCGGAAAGAAAAGGAAGAAAAAATGGCTATTTGCATGTCAGGTAAGGGAAAAGCAGCGGCACCTGGTAAAGCTACAGCTACTCTGAAAATGAGTTACTTGTAGTATTTAAACAAGATCCCTTCTTTGCAGTGACTATAATTGGACAATAACACCTTGTTCATTTTTACACTGTAAGATTAGACTTGAAATGGAGTCACTGGCATCTCATGGTTTTCCAACCAACTATATTTGTTTATTGTTCTCACTTCTTATTAATCTCCTCCCATTATGTTCTTTTCTGTAGATGCTAAAATAAACAATCATGGCCCTGCAAGAATTGTTCCAGAAGATATTATAGTAACAGCCCTTGTGGCTTGCCAGTTACATCTGTACGACTTGACACATGAGGATGAAGACGACATAATATGTGCCGGGATAGTTGATAGAAAACATTTCATAAGTGACTACTATCAGGTTATGCAGTAAGTAATGTCAGATGAAACCATTCATAACAATTTAGATTTAGAGAGAAATTGTCCTGATTATAGGAAAACAATGACAGTGACCACTCTATGGGGTGATTTATGAATGTTCATAGAATGTTTGTTTCTTTGAATCATAGTTTTTGCGCAAATTCATGAATTTTTCTTATAGTTACTTAATCCATGATTTTTTAGTTATTTAGCAAGTGTAAAAACCATAAAATCTACGAATACAAGGGACTAAAACAAATCACATAGAACAGATATTTATCGTAAATAATAAACTTATTGGTATACATTATAATATTCTCCATAAACATTGTATTGCAATAGTGTGATGTGTATTATGTATAACTGTCTCTCATCCCTGCCCTTGTATTGTTACAGTCATGGTGCGCACATACAGAATTCAGACAAGTATGTTGAATACTGCCACCAATTGTTATGTAAGCTGAGAAGAGTGAACCCACAACTAGATATAGATGGAGAAAAAAACATCTGGATTTCAAAACCAAGAAATTCAGCTAATGGAAGAGGTAAGAGAATCTGTGAAATGGGTACTCAATTGTTGTTTAGAGGGGAAACAAAAGTTCAGGTTACTGGTGGGTGCCCCCACAGGACATTAAATGACTCACATACAGTAACTAATGCAGAAGATCATGCAAGGGCTTATATAGTAATAGCTATTTCTATGTGATCCATACAAGGGTGAGGAACCTCACCACCAGTGAGGTTTTGGGAGAATCCATGAGGGTTTTCATCTCATCTCATACATTTTGGCACATAATAAATTTCCATTCTTCATGGCCAATTCACAGTTATGATTATGGTTATTTCTGTGCAATAATACAGAATATGTATAAATGAATTCCTAATTAGATGTGTGAGATGTAGGACCAATATGGTTTCAAAGGAGCAACCTTAGTTATTGGTCCAACGCATGCTGATTTTGTTGCTTCAGGTGTTACAGAATGGTTTACTACAATATTGATTTAAACAGAGATTGATTCATGTTTTACATGTTATTACAGGGATACGTTGCAGAAATGATCTGAAAGACATATGTTCCTTGGGAAGGGAATGGGTGGTTGAAAAGTACATAGAGAGGCCACTTCTTGTATATGGAACCAAATTTGATCTCCGTCAGCATTTCCTCATAACGGACTGGTACCCCTTAACTATCTGGTTCTATAAGGACAGTTTCCTCCGTTTCTCATCTCAGACCTTCACGCTGGAGAGATTAGATACGTAAGTAGAGGGTGCAAAATCTTGCATTCTATTTATTTGTTATGCAGTAATGATGTGATGTTGATATGACTTCACTGCTTTGTACTCTCAGAGGCTCATGTACAAACAGAAATAAGTCTACTCTCTGCCTTATTTTAGCAGGTTACAAACTGGTATAAATATCATAAGACCTTTTTTAATTTATATAAAACACCTTGGATAATTGTGCCATTGTTGCTTGTAACTTAAAAAGGTAATTTATAGGTTTAATCCACGGTGTATACGATAATGTTTGGGATAAATCACTTTATGGCATGAAATTGATTTGTTTGTTTCCTTTACATCTGTGAAGTGGATGAATATGCTAAAGGCTCTGTTCTTCTAACCTCTGATTCTGTAGCAGTTGCATTGGTTACAGGGCTCTGTAATTTTGCTCTAACTATGGTAGTCAGCTTGCTAAATCTAATGAATGGCTAAGGCAAGATTAGAATATTTAGTGACTCACTGGATACCGACACTGGATTACTAGTGATGGATCAGGCACATAAACCTGACAATTGTATTGTTTTATCCTTCCAGCGCCATCCATGTATGTAATTATGCCATACAGAAAAAATTAAAGAATGCACCAAATCGTCACCCCAACCTGCCTGAAGAAAACATGTGGCACAGTGACGAATTCAAAGAGTATCTTTGTACAATCGGAAAAGAGCAAGTCTGGGATTCAATCATTATACCAGGGATGAAGAAAGCCCTCATTCAAACAATGAAGGCCACTCGGGAAAATGTGAAGTACAAGAAAAACAGTTTTGACCTTTTTGGTTCAGATTTTCTGTTTGGAGAAAACTTCCAGCCCTGGCTACTTGAGATACAATTCAAACCTGGCATAACCAAAGACACATCAGTAATGGAGAAAATTGTTCCACCAATGGTAGAGGACATTCTACGTGTGGTGATTGATTACAAGGATAACCCTAACTGTAATGTGGGAGGATTTGAACTTATATATAAAGAGGTAAGTGCAAGTCAAGGGACAGAAACTTTGATACTGATGAATGTCTAAAGAATAATATAACCTCAGGCATATAATCTGAGTACATAATGTTTTTGGGCTGTGTTTATTTATATAAGTATGCCATGTGTGGGTATTTGCTACTTCAGGCTCTCTTCCCCTTGGGACTGTCTTGTAGATTGGACAAAATAGTTGTCCAACCCCCTGATAAGTTTAACACTGGCCCCAAGGATATGAGGGGGTTGCAATTGCACCCAGGCAAGTAGTTATGCCACCAGCACTTGCCTCAGCCTTGGAAATGGCTATTAGTTGTAACGCTCAACCCAAAACTAAGCAGTTCCTCTTAACTTAGAACAAGGTTACAGACATTTGTAAGCCAATACATTTTAATAGTATCCAGAACAGTAAAATATTCAACTACCTTATAATTATAGGAAGGTATTATGTGAGAACATACAAATTAAGATTGTAGGTAATATAACACAATATATATATATATATATTAGTGCTAAAAGCTTTCTGTTTTTTCAGTTCTAGGCAAATTATACTGGAAATGTGTCATGGTCAGCACCCAACACCAGAACAGATGCCAAGCACCCTGGTCTTGGCTCGTAGTTTACCAGTTAAGTGACCGCCTTTGGCCTCGGGAGGAGTCCTCAGCTTACTCAGATGCCACCTGGACTTAACGAGAGGTGTAAGGCGTAAGTTCTTGCAGGCAATGGGGCACGACTGGTTACAAGGATGCTGGAAGATAGGAAGCCACCAGGAACAGGCAGGCCAGGCCAGCTCAAGCAGTAGGAATCATCAGGCAGGCAAGGGTCTAAACCAGGTTATCAATCAGAAGGATTCAGCATGAGAGTAGTAGAGATTCAGGCAAAGGTCAGGATTGGAGAGATCAGCATAGTAAACAAGCAGGTATGGGTCAAACACAAAGGATCAGTCAGGATTCATAACAATAAGCTCCCAGGAACAAGCTAATTGAACCTACAAAGGGCAATGAGCTAATACTAAAAATCCCCTTTTATACATTTGAATTTCCACGCCAATGCACGCTGGCGCAATTAAGAAATGAAAGCACGGCGCGCGTGCCCTGGAGGACCGGAACCAGCATGGAGCAGGGAGCAACACGGCGTGGACCCCGCTGCCGCTAGACCACCAGAGTTAGTTCCTTACAAAATGGGATTCTCAGTAAAGAAAAAACATTTAGAGATCTGAAGATAACAACCATCTCTGATCCATAACAGGTGGCTAGTGGGATGAGTCTTGGAGGAAGGAATAGTCCAACCAACCATTTTCTTTTAATGCCTATTTTTTTCTTTGTTATACCTTTTTTAAAATAAAAATTATTTCCTTAATCACTTTTTTGTCTTCCTTATGAATAATATAAATACTTTTTAACATTGGTATCAGTTGACACCCATAGCTACACCCACAAAGACCACCTCTTAAAAAAAATTAAATATATATATATATATATATATATAATGTATAATGAAACCATAGAATTCTTAATGAATCAAATGAAAATTGAGCATAGGACTGGCCAGATATGGGATGACTTTGACGTAGTTGGACAGCTTAAATATATTGCAATATATGGACAAACAATCCCTGTTTTATTTATAGGGTAAGGCATTTTTCAGTAGCAGTATGCACAAAATGTCTCTGTCTTAAATATATTGATAATGGGTTGAGTGCAGAGGAACCTTGTATTGTCTATATGTATTTTGTGGTCACACCCTCATTGCACCCCCGCCTAATGATTTTAAAAACTAGTGGCGAACACAACTTTCCCTTGTTTGTTGGTTTGCTGGTTGGTGACATTGCGAGGATGGACCTGTGATGTCAGTGGACACTCCTCATGTTAGGATTAATGCTGGATGCAGTTTGCAAAATGCAAATAAAATGGCAGTAAGGACAAAGATGTGGCACCTTCTTGCCCCTCAACCTTAGTTCTGTCATACTTTCCCATTCAATGGAAGGGAATATGGCGGTGGACAATGGTGGTGATTGTTTACCCCCCCGGACCAAAAATATTGTTGGAGTTGTGAGCGGACCCCTTGGAGACTTGATGCTGCTTTGTAAGATAAGTCTTTATTGCAACACGTGTGAAGGAGAAATGAGCAACCACTTTTGATTTAACCCTGCAGCCTACAAGGTTTTTATAGTCTCTCAGCTGTCACTCAGAAAAAGGGGGGCTCATACCTCAAGGAATTCTGTCTCCTACAAGATGGTCCCTATATGCTTTACCTATTACTTACACATACCTCCCAACAGTTTCAAAATTGATTTAAATAAGAGACTGGAATATGAATAGGAGAGGCCTGAATAGAAAGATGAGTAATAAAAAGTAGCAATAACAATACATTTGTAGTATTTGTTTATAGATGAGGGTCAGTGACCCCCATTTGAAAGAGTCAGAAGAAGAAGGCAAATAATTAAAAATCTATACAAAATAAATAATGAAGACCAATTGAAAAGTTGCTTAGAATTAGCCATTCTAAGCTGCAAGTCACACAATTTCCCCAATAAATGCTCAAAGTAATGAATAGCACACCCAATATCAAGAAAATAATGGAAAAATTTATTACAAAAAATAAAGAAAATACAAAACAGTTATACAAAAATACTAAAGAAACAAAGAGCCCAACGCGTTTCAACCTTAAGGGTCTTCCTGAGGGGCACAAATAGACAAAAAAACAAAAAGGCAGAACGAGCCCTATTGTCCATAAGGGTTTTATACCCCAAGCTGTGTGTCTTCGTTCACAAATCGGCGTCTAACGTCACTTCTGTTCCCCAGATAGTAAAGACGCCAAGCAATGAATTGTGGATCAAATGGAACGCATATGCATTCCAACATATCGTCCAAGTTGGATTATATGCAGTAACATTTAATAACATTTACAGCAATGCGTCTGTGTGCACAAAAGTATCTAGATCCACTCCTCATCAATGAAGACATTAATTTAAAGTCACGCAGCAACGCTGCTGCATCCTCACGAAGGTCTGAAATATAGAGAACACGTCACTTCCTGTCATTCATCCTATTTGCGCATATGTTCCTCACATTTGGAAAGCATATGCGTTTCAACTCATTATCTAAAGAAATGGATTAGATAAGTGTCTTTAAGGACTTTTTAACAGTGAATTTACAGATAGCCTAGCCTGGCCTCCCCCTATGGATTTGCACCCCTCTTTTTACTTCAGTGGGTGTGCGCCTTCTCTCTATATCTTATACAATTTCCCCAGTAGACCTGCTTATCTTAAATAGTTACAATTGCTTCTTTGCTTATCTTAAATTGTAACTAATGTATAGAAGTGCACCTGCCACATATTCTGGACTCTCTCAAGTCAGTTTTAGAAACTTTGTATCTTTTTGTGGCTGGAGATCAAAGTGCAGGAGATCAAAGAGAAAGTCAGGACATTTCAGTAACAATCCGGGAATGCTGGTTGAGCTGTCAAAATTGGGACTGTCCTGCAAAAAATGGGACAGTTGGGAGGTATGCTTACAGACAGCTCCCTGTAGCCCTGATACTGGCTGCCCAGCTGGATGATTACACAGAAAAACAAAACTATTTTCTACAAGGTCACGTCTGCATATACTGAAAGCATATTATGGGTAACTCTTAAAGCAACAGTTACATCTTACATCTATATGTACCGATATGGCCACCGCATCTCTGTTCCTACATTTTGCCTTTGCCAACAACCATTACCAGTTTGTAGCCCTTCCATTTGGGTTATCAACAGCCCCCCGAGTGTTCACCAAGCTGATGTCAGTCTCGGCAGTGGCTCTACGTCTACAAGGGATCTCAATCACTCCCTACCTGGACGACCTGCTCATAAAGGCCAGAATGGCAACAAAAGCAAAGCAATATCTCTCTCTAGCAATCTCCTTGCTCCAGCCATTCGGATGGACAGTGAACTGGTCAAAATTGAATTTACACCCCAGCCACCAAATGACCTTTTTGGGGCTGAAATTCAATACGAGCACTCAACTGGTCTGTCTCCCCCACGACAAACAGAAAAGACTCACAGATCAGATACAATGCCTACTTGTACCTCAAAAGATCACAATACAAACAGCAATGAGGATGCTAGGAGTGATGGTCTCAGTCATAGAGGCAGTGCCATTTGCACAGATGCACCTTTGTCCATTACAGTTGAACATACTTGCCGTCTGGACCCCTCTCCTGAACATTCTCCCTCTCCCAACAAACCAGGAGGTCTCTTCTCTGGTGGTTGAAACCCTGCAACCTAAACACAGGACAGTCATGGGCGACAACAGACTGGACAGTCATAGCCATGGATGCCGGCTTATGGGGATGGGAGTGACGTGGAACAACCTACCAGCACAAGGACTATGGTCCACAGAAGACTCAAAACTTCCAATAAACATACTGGAATTAAGAGCCGTAAGACTGCCACTCAAAGTATGGACACACCCTATTTGAACAAAACCAGTACGAGTACAGAGCGACAATCCCACAACAGTGGCATACATAAATCACCAGGGAGGAACCCGCAGCAAAGCGGCCCTAGCAGAGGCGCAGCAAATATTACACTAGGCGGAAATCAACAAGGTGAGGTTGTCCAAAATCCATATCCTGGGGGTATCCAACACAAAGGCGGATTATCTCAGCCAAAATCAAATAGAACCCGGAATTACACCCGAAAGTGTTTGCTAAGCTAGTACATCACTGGGGACTTCCACAAATAGACCTCATGGCCTCCAGAGACAATCACAAGGTACCCAGGTACTTTGCCCACTGTCGGGATCTGACAGCAGCAGGGACAGATGCAATGACTCAACCCTGTCGATTAAAGCTAGCGTACGTCTTTTCACCCATTCCAATGTTACCTTGGGTACTAAAGAAGATAAGACAGTCACAACTCACTGTAATCATAGTGGCACCATACTGGCCACGACAGACTTGGTTCTCAGACCTGCAGGACATGTCGGTCACCCATCCAATACGACTAACCCCCAGGTCAGATCTCCTCCCTCAAGGGCCTATAGCTCACTACAACCCGAGCCTTTTCCTTTTGATGGGGTGGTTATTGAATCTGACATCTGGAGAAAACAAGGACTGTCGGAAGAAGTCATTGCTACCATGCTTAAAGCAAGAAAAGCAACTTCATCCAGGTTTACCACAGAATATGGCACTCCTACCACAACTGGTGCAATGAAGGGGGTTTCCCATTTTTAGAACTCAACATCCCTAGGATCCTGATTTTTCTTCAGAGGGGTCTCCAACTAAATCTCAAGCTCAGCTCTCTTAAAGTACAGATATCAGCCTTATCTGTACTTCTTCAGACAAGACACTAGATGAATCCATACAGACATTTCTGCCGGGAGTACCACATCTAAAACCTCTGTTCCAATCCCCAGTCCCAGGGTGGGACTTAAAACCTAGTACTTGAAGCGCTACTTGATCCACCATTTGAACCAATGGGATCCATTTCTGAATCACTTCTGACTAAGAAAGTGCTTTTCCTGATGGCAATATACTCAACCAGACGAGTATCAGAACTCAGCGCTCTGTCTTCTGAAGAACCGTACATCATTTTCCACAAAGACAAAGCCGTACTCAGAACACTACCCTCCTTCCTACCAAAGGTGGTATCTCAATTTCACATCAATCAGGAAATAGTAGTGCCAATCTTATGCCCTGATCCCAAGAACGACAAAGAGCGCAGACTACACAAATTAGATGTCATCAGAGCACTTCTTTGGTATGTGGAACGCTCAAAACCATTTCAGCGTTCTACAACCTTGTTTATACTACCAGCGAGCCCTAAAAAAGGCCAGGCAGCTTCTAAAGCAACACTGGCAAGATGGATCAAAGAGACAATACGGCAAGCCTACTTATCCAAAGAGAAGGTTCCACCCCTGAATATACGAGCTCATTGGACGAGAGCAGTCGGAGCTTCCTGGGCATGGCGCAACTCTACCTCAATTGAGCAGATCTGCAGAGCGGCCACCTGGTCTTCTGTTCATACATTCTACAATCTTGACACGTACTCCTCAGCGGAGGCAGAGTTTGGCCGCAAAGTACTGTACTCCGTAGTGCAGTAAAGGTGTCATCTCTTTTCAACTTAGTTTAATTCCTCAATTCCCAACCGTTTGTCTGGGGCTGCTTTGTTAAGTCCCCTAAGGTCCCCGTGTCCCCCAGAGACGATAGAGAAAACAGTATTTTTGATACTCACAGTTAAATCTGTTTCTCTATAGTCGATAGGGGGATGCAGGGCTTCCTGCCCTTTGAGGAATGGTTGACCACGTTGGTCTAAATGGGAATATTCTTCTTGTTTTCTTACCTGTTCTGCCATTCGGCTATGGTTTTATGAAGTTATTATAGCAGTATCTTTGGTACAAACTGATGGAATAAGTAAATGTGTGGGGTTAAGCTGGCTATCCAGACACACCCCCTGAATGATTTTCATATGTGTCCTGCCTCCTGGAGGATGGAGCTTAACCCCTAGGGTCCCTGTGTCCCCCTATTGACTACAGAGAAACAGATTTAATGGTGAGTATCAAAAATCCTGTTTTTTTAAGTATATTTTGTGTGTCCACGCAACATGTTTTGGGGCATCAAGGGCCTTTTTTTCACACACTTGAAAAAGGGCCCTTGATGCCCAAAACATGTTGTGTGAACGCACAATAAAAGCTTAAAATCGCAGTTATTCTGCTTGTGTGCATTTCCTAACCTCTTTATTGTAACACACATATATATATATATACTTCTAAGCATCCATAGCTGCTTCCTGTAAAATACAGAAAGACACCCTAATGCAATCAGAATACACAGTGCTGGTGCTCTAATACAGGCACGACAAGTGACCCTATAATACCGGCAGAATACATTGAGGAGAATGGGCACTATAATTCAGGCACATTCAAAAGAGCTGGCATTCTAATACAAGGAAAAAAAGGAAAAAATGGCTGGTACTCTAGTTCATTAAAGGGGGTGGTTCACCTTCAAGTTAAGTATGTTATAAAATGGCTAATTGTAAGAAACTTTTCCATTGGCCTTTATTTTTTCTTCTTTATAGTTTTTGAATTATTTGCCTTCTTCTTCTTCTGACTCTTTTCAGCTTTCACATGGGAGTCACTGACCCCCATCTAAAAACAAATGTTCTGTAGGGCTAAAAATGTATTGTTATAGCTGCTTTTTATTACTCTTCTTTCTATTCAGGTCTCTTTTATTCATATTGCAGTCTCTTTTCAAATCAATGCATGGTTGGCAGGGTAATTTGTAAAAGTGCAAACCAGAGAGCAGCTGAATAAAAAGCTAAATAACAAAAAACAAAAATAATAAAAAATGAAAACCATTCGCAGATTGTCTCAGAATAGCAATCTCTACATCATACTAAAAGTTAACTCAAAGGTGAACAACCCCTTTAATAATACAAGGAGAAGAACTGGCATACTAATACAGGCTCAATGTAAAAAGAAAGATGATACATATAAACCTGATACAGGGAGAAATCTGGCATTTTAGTACAGTTACTACTGGTGGGTAACTAAGATCTTCCATTGGTTAAGAAAATATTCTGGCACTGGTTATTTTAGAGTTGCATTTGGCCTCTCATCTGACACTTTCTATCATGTCCTGCCCCCTTCTTCCAAATGATACAGACATAGGGACTGACAACATAGACTGTTATGTGAAGCTCTAAAATGAATGAATTTTGTTTCAACAGCGCCACCTGCTGGTCATTTTCTGTCTAGACTGACCACCAAGTAGTCAAGGAAGTTGTCAGGAGAAAGAAGGAGGCTGCTCTGATGTTTTTCTGGTTAGGAAATTAGAAACCTTTATCATATCTTTAATAACCAAAAGAACATCAGGCGCTGTTGTAACAAAAATCATTCATATTAACAGTACATGTATCTTTTAATATCTTAGAATGAAAAATAAAATAAATAATAAATATACACTGCAAAAGTTCTTAGAATAGCACTCATAACACATTTTAAATTCACTTACTTTTGAGGTTTACTTATCCTTTAAAATCTGCCTCTAGTCTCTCCACCTTTGCATCTTGTTGTGCTTCGTTTGCCTACATGGTTGTCAAACCTGGAAATACAACTAATGTCCTGCTGCTGACAATGGTTGGTTACACGATCTGCTAGTAATTATATTTCATTAAATGGGTGCTCGTTTGTCTGCCTTTAATATTATTCCCAGGCTCTGCGTTGTTTGCGAAAGAGAAAGCTAGTGGAGCGTCGCATTACGGAGCTGCAGAACAAGCAGGACAACATACAGGGAATCTTGGAGAGGATATCGGCTGCCGAAACAGACCCCAAGGTGATGGCATTTAGCACTAAAAGAGCAAGAAACCCACAAGAAGTGACTTGTATTAACAAACTGGGCTAATGATAGCGATATGTTTACGGCCTTAGGTTGTCTCTGCATACCAGATGCTCTTAAACAGACCCTAAAAGATGTCACTTTGGAGAAGGCAGAAAGTATTGTGGATCAGATTCAAGAGGTAATAATGGCTAAGGCTAAAATGGGAATTGTATGTGCCTTTTGTATGAAGACATCATTATACTGTAATACCTCCCAGCTAGGATTGCCACCTCACCTCGTTATAACATATGGAATCCACAACCTGCATGGCTAATTAGCAATTCATTTAGAGGCATGGTAGGGATGTCGCCTTTGGTGGGAGAAAGTCTTGACCTTCATCATACACACACACATATATATATATAATTTTTAAAACCATTAGGCGGGGGTGCAATGAGGCTGTGACCACAAAATACATATAGACAAATACAAGAGTCCTCTGCACTCAACCCATTATCAATACCCATTTTGTGCATACTGCTACTGAAAAATGCCTTACCCTTTAAACAAAACAGGGATTGTTTGTCCATATATTGCAATATATTTAAGCTGGCCAACTACGTCAAAGTCATCCCATATCTGACCAGTCCTATGCTCAATTTTCATCTGATTCATTAAGAATTCTATTGCTTCATTATACATTTTACAAAAGGGACTAGTTTTACCTGCAACTTACTTGCTGCTTTCAAAGTAAAACTCCCAAACTTGGCTGCCCTTTTATTAGACACCAGTGGGATCACCTGACTATAGCTGGGAAGGGTGGGAGCTATATTAATTTCTCCTGTTAATGTTGGTATCATGCTCCACTATGACCACATAGACAATAACTCAACCAATCAAAACCATCCATTGTGTCCGTGTCCTACACAGCAAACCCCTTGTCTTCTACATATCAAGTAAATGTATATGGTCTCAAGCCATCAGTCGGGAATTGTATATTTCCAGCATCACAGATTAATGCCTTAATATCTATTGTTGTCTATATCTTTAGTTTTGTCCAGAGAACAAATACATCTCAATGACATCTAAAAGCAAGAAATTCCCTGTAGTTCCCCTTCTCATAGCTGTAACATTACAAAACTGAGCTTGTCAGTCATTATTACTCATTGATTGCTGGTAGTCAGTCCCACTTACTGCTTGCAGAGCACATTCACATGCATATGCTTTCACTGTGCCAGCCTCATGTTAACCGTTAAGGGATACTGTCATGGGAAATATTTTTTCAAAACAAATCATTTCATAGTGCTGCTCACACTTCTGTATGGAAATTCGTCTTTCAAAAGAGCAAATGGATTTTTTTATATTTTATTTTGAAATCTGTCATGAGCTAGTCATGTGTCTTGTGCTCTGATAAACTTTAGTCACTCTTTACTGCTGTGCTACAAGTTGGAGTGATATCACCCCAAATCTGTACGTGGTTCAGTAAGGCAGCCGGTAAGGTGAGTGTGGGCAGAGAATAGAGGCAGGGTGGGAAGGTGTTGGCAGCCCAATGAGGAAGCAGTGTATTAATTAGGCATTTGTATCATGTGACTGGCGAATGTGAGTGTATAATGACTAATGTTATGCAGTAGCACAGAACATTCTATGGAAGAAGCCAAACATTTGCACATGCAGCACAGTCTGACCCAACACAAAGAGCAGATATAACATGTTACTATGTTAGGCAGCAGTTTTAAATAGTCACCTACAAGTTGATAAAAACAAATACCTGATTAGTTGCTGTCTGCAACTGTATTTATGCAAGGTGGCACCTAGGTTTGAAAATAATCATTTGTAAACAAATTATTGGACTGGGAAGAACTTTAGTGTTTCCATCACTGCTTTGTTGTGCCGTCACTAACCCAAACTCTTTTGGTCACCTATTAACCCTTCCCTGGCTCAATCTGGGCACTATTTAATAACTAAAGTAAATAATTTCCACTCCCAAAATAACATTATAGTATAAGGAGTACTTGTTTCTACTGTGGCGCTTTATAAATATATATGGCCATTACTTTATCATATTTTATAGTAAGTAATAAGTGCAGTATGTTAGAGAGATGCTCCCTGTTGTACATCACAAAGAGTACAGCAGCTCTGTCTTTGTAACACAAATATACAGTAAAGGATGTTTATGGCCCTTTAATAAATATACCATATTGTTTTTTCTGGAAGACATACTGTATACAAATAGTGCTTTGTAATTAAGGGGAATTTTACAGGACTTAGATAAAGGAGAGGGTCATGTGTTGAATAATCCCATGTAGCGGATAAATAGGAAACTCTAAGCAGTGGTGATGCTTTTCCTTTCCTCATATAATTTCTCAGAATGTTTGGAGAGCTGCCAGCAATGTGAGATTACACGCCGGCTCTGCTAAATGTGACAGGCGCTGGGAGTTTACCTGGAAATCCTATGTCCCTGCCCCGCAGCTTCATGGACTGATTCAGAGAAATTGCCTCGGGCTTCCAGATCTACGGGGGGTCACTTTGGGCCTAAAATGTAAATAAATGTATATATACAAGCTGCTGATCTGTAACTAGTACTGCTGTCCGGAGGCTTGTAGTTTAACAACATCTGTGAGGCTGGACTGCAGAGTTGATCATTACTGGTATAAATAGCAAAGATCACTGAATTCCTTTACTGTTTCTTAATTGCAGAAGTAGAAATCATGCAGAACATTGCCAAAGTGGAACTGTTAGTTCATGAGTATTAGAAGAGGCATAAGAAAAGGAAGGAAAGGGGAAATAGAGATCCTGTGATAAAGGGCAACGGCTGCAGTCATCCTACCCAAGGTAGTTCTTTCAATATATATGGTCAAATGAGAGAAAATGTCCATGAACTTTAAAGGGGTTGTTAACTTTTAGTATGATGTAGAGAGTGATATTCTGAGACAATTTGCAATTGGTTTTCATTTTTCATTATTTGTGGTTTTTGAGTCATTTAGCTTTTTATTCAGCAGCTCTCCAGTTTGCAATTTCCGCAATCTGGTTGCTAGGGTCCAAATTATCCTAGCAACCAGGGATTGATTTCAATAAGAGACTGGAATACGAATAGGAGAGGCCTGGATAGAAAGGTGAGTAATAAAAAGTAGCAACAACAACAACAAATGTGTAGCCTTACAGAAAGAACATTTGTTGTCTAGATGGGTCACTGACCCCCATTTGAAATCTGGAAAAAGAAGAAGGCAAATAATTAAAAAAAACTAAAAAAAAAAGACTAATAGAACAGTTGCTTAGACTTGGCCAAAACATACTTTAAAGATCATCCTCCTAGTGAGCAGGGTTTTTCCTATTGGCTCCGCAGAGACACCTAAAGCCAATCAGGGGTCAGATTTCATTTGGCAGGAGCGAGCATGCTGGGTAAGTTGCCGTGTTTGTTCTAGCACTGGATTGGCAGGCTTAGAAGCATTATTAGGGGATGAGTTGGACTATTCCAGTTTTAAAAGGTTATAGACCTGGATTTAAGTCAGTCCCACCATGTGACAATGAAAGACAAGTCACGAAAACAGCTGAAATTTAAGTCCTGAAGCGGGGAAAAGACCCAAAGTCACTAAAGGAGTCGAAGTTGAAGTCCTGAAGCCACAAGTTCAATTCTATGGAACACCAATGTATTATTTTAATAATCTGTAGGCCCCTGCCACCAATGTTTTTAAAAAAAATATTCTCTGGGGCCATAATTTTTTTTACTTATAAAGGGGGCACTGGCGCCAATGTTTTTTTTAACTCATAGGGGGCCCTGGTCCCCAATTATGTTTTTTTAACTTGTAGGGGGCCCTGACCACCTTTTTTTTTTAAAAAAAAAAAACTTTTATGGGGGGCCCTGGCACCACAGTTTTTTTTAACTTATAAGGGGGCCCTGTCCATCAATAGTTTTTTATAACTTGTGTTTGTGGGGGGAGGGGTTACCTTTTTTAGCGCTGATGTCTGTGTGGTCTTTTAACTGTCCTGTGGAGTGGGCTGGATCTGGGATGGGGCTTGTGGACCATGGTGGATGGGGCCCAGCAGGCCCTGAAATTTTCCCATGATTTCTAATGGCGGCCCTGGCTCCATGTCCTCTCCCAAATAGCGTTCCACCATGCTGGAGTGGAATCCTTTACAATGCATTGACTGTGTTAGTTGCTGGAGACTCTATCCCGTGGCAACAAATCAAATATGGAATCCATTTCACACAAAGGAATACCAAGAATGTTTTGGCTACTCTGAAGTTGGAGACCTAAGGTTTATGTCAATTAGACTATAACAAACAAGAGAAAGTTGTGCTCACAACCGGGTGAAATGAGGCTCTGAGCACACAATTCATACAGACAAATACAAGCGGTCCTCTGCACTAATCCCATTATCAATATATTAAGGAAATTGAGACATTTTGTGCCTTAAGCTACTAAAAATGCCTTCCCCTTTAAACAAAATAGGGATTGTTTGTCCATATATTACAATATATTTAAGCTGGCCAAGTCATCCCTGGTCTGGCCAGTCCTACACTCAACTTTCAGGTGAGCACAACTTTCCATTGTTTGTTATAGTTTATACAGGAGCAGTGGCCAGCCCCATATTGAAGCCCGCACTCCTTCCAGCTATAGTCAGGTGGTAATAGTCGTTGGCCAATTAAAAGTGAACTAAACCCTAGTGACTAGAAAATTCATATTTTATATAATAACCTTATTGCACCAGCCTAAAGTTTCAGCTTGTGAATAGCAGCAATGATCCAGGACTTCAAACTTGTCACAGGGGGTCACCATCTTGGAAAGTGTCTGTGACACTCACATGCTCAGTGGGCTCTGAGCAGCTGTTGAGAAGCTAAGCTTAGGGCTCGTCACTAATTATCCAGCAGAAAATGATGTGTAATATAAGCTGATGCTACAGGGCTGATTATTAAATTCTGATGCTAATTGCACAGGATTGTATAGGTCAGCTTTACTATGAGAAGCACTGTTTATTGAAATAGACTCTGCGGAGATGAAGAAGAGAAGGGGCTCATTTGATGGCTGTGGATGGGGACTTTTTTAAAGCGGGTTTAGTTCTCCTTTAAAGGAACAGCAACATCAAAAAAAAAAAGAAAAGTGTTTTAAAGTAATAAGAATATAATGCACTGGTAAAACTGGTGTGTTTGCTTCAGAAACATTACTATTGTTCATATAAATAAGCTGCTGTGTAGCAATGGGGGCAGCCATTCAAAGGAGAAAAGCTTCAGGTTACACAGCAGATAAGCTCTGTAGAACATAATGGTGTTATCTGTTATCCACTATTTAACCTGTGCCATATAGTCTTTTTTCTATTTCTACCATTGCTACACAGCAGCTTGTTTATATAAACTATAGTAGTGTTTCTGAAGCAACACACCAGTTTTACCAGTGCAGGGCAACACTGCATTATATTTTTATTACTTTACAACACTTTCATTTTTTTTGTATTACTGTTCCTATAAGGGTTTCTCCTCAAAGGCAGGTTTATCTAGCTCACTGAAGATTCTGCGTTCCTCTGTTTTCTTACACAAAGGTGGACTTCATCTTAGAAAGACTTTTGGATGTGGTGAGCACCAGTATTTGTTGTTAAGTGTGAGCAAGAAAGAACTAGATCACTTTACCAAACCTGCCTGTCTATCTGTCCCAGGGAATAACGGACAGGTGGTGAGAAAGCACCAGGGTTGTCAGGTCTAATTTCCAAAACCAGCCAAAATCAGCTTCAAAACCAGCCCAAAACTAGCCAAGAGTCACTTCAAAAGTAGCCCAAAAATAGCACAATATGTGCAGTGGAAAAATCTAAAAAAAAAAAACATATATATATATATATTGCAAATTTTTATACAGGTCATGGAACTCCGAGGTAACTTCTCATATCCTCATATTTTGCAACAGGGGGTATTTTATTTATTATAATATACACGTTTCAGTGACATGTGACAGAAATGACATCAGAACTCACCGTTTATAACTGATGACATCAGAACTCACCGTTTATAAGGATATAATTTACAAGATATTCATGAAGTAAAATAGGACAGATTCACCCGTCACTAGGGCCGTAACTACAGAGGGGGACCCAGGAGGTATAGGGAACCCATAAGGCCCTAATTCATATACAATTTCAATAAATGTTGGTAAAACCAACAACCAACCAAATCAACCTATGGACATTTTGGTGACCAGCAGATTTTTGCCCTAAAATTGTCTGAAATTGAGAAAAGTCACCAGAAAATGTGAGAATGCTCAAGAGGGACGGGAGACTGGGGTACAGAGCCCAAAATCTGTTAAATCCAGACTTCTACACAAGTCCGTCCCTTTGAATGCTGGGTATTGTAGTCTTACATTAAACTTGGCTGTCAGCAAATTGTTAAACAAAACCTACATTAACCAACATGCAGTGGGAGATGCAGGCCTGGCACATTAGGGGCGGGCAACAAAAAACTTTGGCTGTTTTCCAAAGTACAAACTAGCCAAAGGCCCAAAAAGTAGCCCAAATCTGTACCTTGGCTAGTTTGTACTTTCAAAACCCGCCTGGGCTTTAACCCTTTAAGTGCCACAGAACGTAGAATCTACGTTCTGTGGCAAAGGTACTTGAAATGCTACAGAACGTAGATTCTACGTTCTGCAGCACTTCCGGGTTCAGAAGCGGAGGAGCGGCTGTTAGAGCCGCTCGCTCCGTTCCTGTTCGATCCCCTTCCCCTAGGCAACGAGCAGAGCAGGGGATCGAGTGGCCCCTGGGGCGCGATCGCCCAGGGGCCCAAAAACAGCAGCAGGCACGTGCTACTTACGTGTCCTGCTGCTGCAGCCTGCACCGGATCGTCGATCTCCGCCCCCACAGCACAGAGACAGGAACCACGACGCAGAGGTCTTCCAGGGAGTCTTCCTGATCGCCTGCAACAGTCTCCAGCGATTTTTTCAGGTTAGTGCAACAATTACACACACAAACACACCAACACACACTTATTACAGTAATACACACTTAGATTCACACTTACACACACTTACACATACATTTTTGGGGATTGGGGGGGTCACTTACACTCACTGACCTTACACACATGTGCACACGCACACACGCGCACATAACATGTAATTTACCATTTGTACACACGCACACGCACATACATGGCATTGTGGCTTTTTTTTTTTTTTCTTATCGCATCGTCTCTTTTTTTGGCTGAAAAAAATGTTTTATTGCCATTACGAATAGCGTATTCGCTAACCGTACTGTGCAATATCTTTTTTATGTTATTTCGGTGATTATATTGCAATTTGGGGTATTTTGGTGCATTTTTAGCCATTTTATTGAATTTTTAGCCATTTTATTGCATTTTCAGCTCTGCGTATGTTGTGTTCACTTGTTTCTAGCCGTATAACCTGTTTGGCCCAGCTAAAATATTCAAACTGTGATTCTGACGGCCGATAACACTAGTATGGAAAAAAAACATTGATTTTTGTGGTTTTATTGGATTTTTTTGCATTTCACTCTTTACTGCCTTATTTTGTTTTACCTTGTAAATTTTATCTACTATATATCCATTTGGGGGTCTCTGTGCGCCACATAGTTTGGTATATCTATGCATATTGGGCATCAAAGTGTTCAGTAGACCCCTGGTGTTCATATTTAGGATGTTTTATGCTGATACGTTACGAAATGTGGGGCATATAATGCGGTAGAATTCAAGCTTTGTGACGATTTTCAAAAATTTGATAAAATCCGTTACGTTCAGCATTGCTTTGCAGTTTGGCAGTTTGCAGTAGAAACACTTATTTACCCATATTGGATTCGTCAAAATGTGTACTTTCTGAAAATATATGGTTTTCTGGGGTCTCTGTACTGTTAGGGGGGTCTAATGTCACATAATACACACACCAGGTGCTCATATTGCAGCAGCCAGCGCGTCAGCCGTGAAAATGTATATACACTATTGTCATTTGGGGGTCTCTGTGCGCCACATAGTTTGGTATATCTATGCATATTGGGCATCAAAGTATTCAGTAGACCCCTGGCATTCATATTTAGGATGTTTTATGCTGATACGTTACGAAATGTGGGGCATATAATGGGGTAGAATTCAAGCTTTGTGACGATTTTCAGAAATTCGATAAAAACCGTTATGTTCAGCATTGCTTTGCAGTTTGGCAGTTTGCAGTAGAAACACTTATTTACCCATATTGGATTCGTCAGAATGTGTACTTTCTGAAAATATATGGTTTTCTGGGGTCTCTGTACTGTTAGGGGGGTCTAATGTCGCATAATACACACACCAGGTGCTCATATTACAGCAGCCAGCGCGTCAGCCATGAAAATGTCTATACACTATTGTCATTTGGGGGTCTCTGTGCGCCACATAGTTTGGTATATCTATGCATATTGGGCATCAAAGTGTTCAGTAGACCCCTGGCGTTCATATTTAGGATGTTTTATGCTGATACGTTACGAAATGTGGGGCATATAATGGGGTAAAATTCAAGCTTTGTGACGATTTTCCGAAATTTGATAAAAACCGTTATGTTCAGCATTGCTTTGCAGTTTGGCAGTTTGCAGTAGAAACACTTATTTACCCATATTGGATTCGTCAGAATGTGTACTTTCTGAAAATATATGGTTTTCTGGGGTCTCTGTACTGTTAGGGGGGTCTAATGTCGCATAATACACACACCAGGTGCTCATATTGCAGCAGCCAGCGCGTCAGCCGTGAAAATGTATATACACTATTGTCATTTGGGGGTCTCTGTGCGCCACATAGTTTGGTATATCTATGCATATTGGGCATCAACGTGTTCAGTAGACCCCTGGCGTTCATATTTAGGATGTTTTATGCTGATATGTTACGAAATGTGGGGCATATAATGGGGTAAAATTCAAGCTTTGTGACGATTTTCAGAAATTTGATAAAAACCGTTATGTTCAGCATTGCTTTGCAGTTTGGCAGTTTGCAGTAGAAACACTTATTTACCCATATTGGATTCGACAGAATGTGTACTTTCTGAAAATATATGGTTTTCTGGGGTCTCTGTACTGTTAGGGGGGTCTAATGTCGCATAATACACACACCAGGTGCTCATATTGCAGCAGCCAGCGCGTCAGCCGTGAAAATGTATATACACTATTGTCATTTGGGGGTCTCTGTGCGCCACATAGTTTGGTATATCTATGCATATTGGGCATCAAAGTGTTCAGTAGACCCCTGGCGTTCATATTTAGGATGTTTTATGCTGATACGTTACGAAATGTGTGGCATATAATGGGGTAAAATTCAAGCTTTGTGACGATTTTCCGAAATTTGATAAAAACCGTTATGTTCAGCATTGCTTTGCAGTTTGGCAGTTTGCAGTAGAAACACTTATTTACCCATATTGGATTCGTCAGAATGTGTACTTTCTGAAAATATATGGTTTTCTGGGGTCTCTGTACTGTTAGGGAGGTCTAATGTCGCATAATACACACACCAGGTGCTCATATTGCAGCAGCCAGCGCGTCAGCCGTGAAAATGTATATACACTATTGTCATTTGGGGGTCTCTGTGCGCCACATAGTTTGGTATATCTATGCATATTGGGCATCAAAGTGTTCAGTAGACCCCTGGCGTTCATATTTAGGATGTTTTATGCTGATACGTTACGAAATGTGGGGCATATAATGGGGTAAAATTCAAGCTTTGTGACGATTTTCAGAAATTTGATAAAAACCGTTATGTTCAGCATTGCTTTGCAGTTTGGCAGTTTGCAGTAGAAACACTTATTTACCCATATTGGATTCGTCAGAATGTGTACTTTCTGAAAATATATGGTTTTCTGGGGTCTCTGTACTGTAAGGGGGGTCTAATGTCGCATAATACACACACCAGGTGCTCATACTGCAGCAGCCAGCGCGTCAGCCGTGAAAATGTATATACACTATTGTCATTTGGGGGTCTCTGTGCGCCACATAGTTTGGTATATCTATGCATATTGGGCATCAAAGTGTTCAGTAGACCCCTGGCGTTCATATTTAGGATGTTTTATGCTGATACGTTACGAAATGTGTGGCATATAATGGGGTAAAATTGAAGCTTTGTGACGATTTTCCGAAATTTGATAAAAACCGTTATGTTCAGCATTGCTTTGCAGTTTGGCAGTTTGCAGTAGAAACACTTATTTACCCATATTGGATTCGTCAGAATGTTTACTTTCTGAAAATATATGGTTTTCTGGGGTCTCTGTACTGTTAGGTGGTCTAATGTCGCATAATACACACACCGGGTGGTTATATTGCAGCAGCCAGCGCGTCAGCCGTGAAAATGTCTATACATATTGTCATTTGGGGGTCTCTGTGCGCCACATAGTTTGGTATATCTATGCACATTGGGCATCAAACTGTTTAGTAGACCCATATGTTTATATTTAGGATGCTTTATGCTGGTAATGATACATGGACAATACGATGCTGGAAAGTTGAAGCTTTGAGGCAATTTCCAGATATTTCACCAAAACCGACAACTTTGGGAAAGCCTTGCGACTCAGTAGTTTGGAGCAATAAGGCATGGGTACCCATTTTAGATTTGGTACAATGTGTACTTTCCAAAAATGTATGGGTTTGGGGGGTAAACATATATTTCTGTGTTTTTACCCCACAAAAATGCAGTCAATGTGTTGATTTTTCATTAGCTGAAGTTACCCACGGGACTGTTTGTATGCGCTAACTTCATTTTGGGGCCTCTAAATGCCAGATACTTAGGTAAACCTATGAACAATGGCCACCAAACTGTTCAGAGGAACCCTGGCAATCATATTTAGGGTGCTTTTTCTTAGTACGTAATGACACATGGGTGATATGGTGCTGGGAAGTTGAAGCTTTGAGGCAATTTTCAGATATTTCACCAAAACCGACAACTTTGGGAAAGCCTTGCGACTCAGTAGTTTGGAGCAATAAGGCATGGGTACCCATTTTAGATTCGGTAGAATGTGTACTTTCCAAAAATGTATGGGTTTGGGGGGTAAACATATATTTCTGTGTTTTTACCCCACAAAAATGCAGTCAATGTGTTGATTTTTCATTAGCTGAAGTTACCCACGGGACTGTTTGTATGCGCTAACTTCATTTTGGGGCCTCTAAATGCCAGATACTTTGGTAAACCTATGAACAATGGCCACCAAACTGTTCGGAGGAACCCTGGCAATCATATTTAGGGTGCTTTTTCTTAGTACGTAATGACACATGGGTGATATGGTGCTGGGAAGTTGAAGCTTTGAAGCAATTTTCAGATATTTCACCAAAACCGACAACTTTGGGAAAGCCTTGCGACTCAGTAGTTTGGAGCAATAAGGCATGGGTACCCATTTTAGATTCGGTAGAATGTGTACTTTCCAAAAATGTATGGGTTTGGGGGGTAAACATATATTTCTGTGTTTTTACCCCACAAAAATGCAGTCAATGTGTTGATTTTTCATTAGCTGAAGTTACCCACGGGACTGTTTGTATGCGCTAACTTCATTTTGGGGACTCTAAATGCCAGATACTTTGGTAAACTTATGAACAATGGCCACCAAAATGTTCAGAGGAACCCTGGCAATCATATTTAGGGTGCTTTTTCTTAGTACGTAATGACACATGGGTGATATGGTGCTGGGAAGTTGAAGCTTTGAG
This sequence comes from Xenopus petersii, assembly GCA_038501925.1. Taxonomy (NCBI): domain Eukaryota; kingdom Metazoa; phylum Chordata; class Amphibia; order Anura; family Pipidae; genus Xenopus; species Xenopus petersii. The sequence continues at coordinate 137,494,295 of CM076676.1, read as the reverse complement.
GCAATTTTCAGATATTTCACCAAAACCGACAACTTTGGGAAAGCCTTGCGACTCAGTAGTTTGGAGCAGAAAGGCATGGGTACCCATTTTAGATTCAGTAGAATGTGTACTTTCCAAAAATATATGGGTTTGGGGGGTAAACATATATTTCTGTGTTTTTACCCCACAAAAAATGCAGTCAATGTGTTGATTTCTCAGTAGCTGAAGTAAAGTCCTGAACAATTTGGATGTGCTAACTACATATTGGTGTCTCTAAATGCCAGATACTTTGGTAAACCTATGCATAATGGGTATCAAATTGTTCAGTGGACCCCTGGCAATCATATTTCAGGTGCTTTTTCTTGGTACCTAATATAGTTTGGGATATGCGGAGCAGCAAAATAAAACCTTTGAAATGATTTTTCAGAATTTTGAATTTTTTGTTGAAAAACCGCTATGTTCAGACAAGCTTTTATGTTTGGTAGTTGGGAGTAGAGAGACATAGTTACCCATTTTGTAATCGGCAGAATGTGTACTTTTCAAAAATGTATGGTTTTCTGGGGTAAACCTACGGTTTCAGGATTTTTTGCCTTGGAACCTAAAGCATGCCGTTTTCTGCCTTAGTGCTTTCAAAATTTGGTAATATACTGCCGGGAGTTTTTGCTGTACAGAAATCCTAAATCTCCCTAAAACTATACATATCTGGTATTGGCACGTTCGAGAGACATAAGGCTTTCCAAATCAGTTGGATTGTCATCCGTAAAATGAAATATTTTTCTGGTATAAATTGATATACGATGAAAAATGGTAATTTTTCATTTTTTTTTGGTATTTGGCACTATAAATTTTTTTGCACTGGTGTAAATACATGAAAACTCAGGCAGATTTAGAAAGCCCAGTTTCTACCGAAAAAAACAATGTATAGTTTTCCTAGGTAAACTATAGGTTTCCCCTCAGAAAATGCCCCTAAAGTGAGAGAGCACAAAATGTTTCAAAAACGGCTGGCATTTCGCGTAACCAAAATGTGAAATTCTGCTGGCACTTAAAGGGTTAAATTAGTAGCCCAATTTGGCTGGAAACCTGACAATCTGACAACCCTGTCCTGTGTAGCACTTCCTTCCTGTCAGCTCACTGAGGTGGGGACTCCTCCCCCTTGCACAGAAACTACACAGAGGAGAGACAAATATACACATCTCCCCTGCATTTATATAGTCCTGTAGCCTTTTTATACTAAGATTTGTTTGTTACACTAAGGGGGTTATTTACTAAACTCTGAATGCAAAAATCACGAAAAATTACAATTTTTTTGAATTTATTAAACACAAAAAGTCTGAATCTGAAAATCCGACATCTCAGACCTGCCGAGGGTTGCATGAAAATCAATGGGAGAAGTCCGAATGATTTTTTTATGTGCGCTGGGTTTCATGCAATACCAGCAAGTTGACTGAGTTTTCGGGTGGAAATTCCAAAAAAACTGCGAAATTCGTGAAAATCGGATGAAATAACCTAAAAAAAAAAAAAGCTAATTTTTACCCGCAAAGCTAATTTTCTGGAAAATGTAATAATAAATAAACGTAAAAAACTCAAGTGGATTTGATTGGACTTTGTAGCAGAAAATATTGAGATAACTTTGGACTTTGATAAATAACCCCTATGACTTGTTTATTTTCCTGTTTAGGCTCAGGTAAATTGTACACCAGTAGAGAAGTGCCCAAACCATATTGCACAGCCCGTTATTTTTCTGAACTTCCTGACAGTTGGATTCCAATAAAGCAAATGACATTCTGCATGGTTGATTATGTTTATGGCTCTTATTGTTATTTTGCAAAAGTTTCTGTTTTTTAATTGTGAGAAACCAATATCCAATAGATATCTGTAGGATAAGACATAACATTTCCCAGGAAATAATAAATAATTGGGAGTCTGCAAACCTGATCATTAAATCACACAAATTGTTCCTCACACCAGTTACTAATACAGTAACTGATTTTCAGTTTCCCCTCATTTTATATTGTTGTTTTGTGGTCCCACCTATATATTATGCATAATACATTTCCTTGATTTTACATTTTCCTGGATTTTACACCACTTTTTCTGGTCCCCTGAAAAATGTGAAATGGGGTTCTGCTGTAATTCTCTTAGAACACATTATGGTGCTCTGCTTATTCTCAGAATATATGACTACACTGACAGAATGTAACACCTCGTACTTACACACTTATATTTCACAGGTACAAAGCAGAACTAGCAAACAAATTATGCTGGACGGTGGGCGCTGGATCAGGTAGGGCAGATTTTTAATTATTACATTCCAAATACATATACTGTATATACACATACACTGCCGCCATTTTGTAGAGAAGTTGCCAGAGGCGGATAGGTCTGCACTGTCCCTGATCAGGGGGTGCTTACTACCTCTAGCAGCTGCTAGGAAGCAATTTATTGTACTTACACACTACTGGACCGCAGTTGTGGCTGGATACACCTGTGTGGACTGCAGTGCATCTCGCATATTCTATCCTGCAGTTGCAGGTGAGAGCTGATTACTGCACATCACCCTCCACATGTATTTCCATAATGGTGTATGATTTAGATGGATAAGAGGATTTGGATGTCCCGGCAAGGAACCCTAAGATATGGCACCCCTTCCTTTCAGCTTTTCTATGGGCTCCAGAGTTTGAGATGCCTAGAGTACAGCTTTATCTGTTGAAGGACTTTGAAAATAGTGGTTTCTAATAAAAAAAACTACTCCACGGACTAGCATCTGTTCCTTGTGCCTACTACCTTCCAAGAGGCTGTCATGCTGTGGAACACTTGTAAAGGGGGCTGGGGCGATCTGCGGGCTGCTGCTGCCTGAGGCAGCAACACCAATGCCGCTCCCCTCTCCCGTTCCGCACTTATAAGTTTAGAGTCGGAGCGGGTCAAAAGGGGCGGCATAACTAGTGCAACGAGCGCATACTGCACTTTCTGTACTAGCAGAGCTGAATTTCCGGTTTAAAAAAAGGAAATTTGACTCTTAAAGTTACATGAGGCGGCTTTTTGCCGCCCTTTGTAACTGGCCAGTCACAGCTGCCTGAGGCAAGGTGCTGCAGCCCATGGATTTCCTCTGCTCATGGCGGGAACAGCCCTGGAAGGGGGTGATGTGATATCTGGGATAAAGTATAAACATTTTGTACCACTTGCCAAAAACGTTGCCTCAGTTTCCCTTTTTATTTTTTTACTTTACAGCACAATTTGAGAAAAGCAATGCAACAGTCTTGGTTTCAATCTTAATTATTCCAAAGATTCATTTCACTCCATGTTTACACCAAAAATAAAGAAATTTACAAATTGAAAGGTAAAATTTTCAGTTACGTAGGCTATTGCTGGTCTTATTACTTTTCTAAGAACAATGTTCTCAAATTAAATAATCTTCATTACTAAACAGACATGGAAATTCTTCATATTAAACTGTATTACTTAATTGTGTAGCAAATGTATGGTTTGTCATTTGAAACAGATTTAAGGCAACACTGTCACAGGGACAACTGTTGTTGAGAATAATATGCTGAATCAAGAAAATGATCCTCAGTAATAGGAATCCCAATGCTATACTTTAGAACTGTTGTATACAGGACTGTGTGATCACAATGATTATTGTAGTATAGAACAATGGAAATATTAGGAGCAAAGTGCTTGTTATAATTGTCTTTAGAAAGTGTAGGGTTTTAAGCATATTACAGCAATTATTACATAAAAATGTTGGTGTTTGCACATTTACAGTGAAATCACTAGTGAGTGCTATAATTACACATGGGCTGCTTTTAGATCTTCATGTTCTGAAGGGGATAATGGGGGAGCAACATGTGCCATAGGATGATAAAGATTATAAAAAGTTAATTGAAAAAACTGCAAATCTCAATATGTATGTATGTATGTATATTTTTATTTGTAAAGCGCTCCTCGAGGGCAAAGCACTGTACAGCAAAACAATAAATTAGTAGTAACAAACAAGGGGTCATTGGAATAAAAAGTAACAATAAGTGCATTATTAGAATACAATTCACATAAATATAAAATATAATTACAATACAGATTAAGTGCTCATTGTCAAGGAAACAAAAGGCTAGAGGACCCTACCCCATAGGGCTTACAGTCTAAATGGGAGGGTAACATACAGACACAATTCAGAGGGGTATTAAGGTGCTGTGGGTTACAGTTTGTTACACTGTTATATAAGTGGAAGTTCAGGTGTTATCCAGGTGCTCCCAGATTTAGTCTTTGAGTTTTGTTTTAAAAACACTGAAGGAGGATTCTCTCCTGAGAGATTCAGGAATGGCATTCCAAATATAAGGAGTCGCAAGAGAGAAGGGTTTGATACGGGAAACAGCAGTAGTAGTGGGGGTACAACCAAGCGGTTGCTCTGAGAGGAGCGGAGGTTTTGGGCAGGAACATATAGAGAAACAAGAGATGAGATGTAGTTATGTGCAGAGGAATGAAGGGCTTTGAAGGTTATGAGAAGGAGTTTATGTTATTCTTTGTTTTATAGGAAGCCATGATAAGGACTTCAGCAGTGGGGGGGGTCCTGAACCCTTTTGGATGAGAGGAGGATAATTCTTGCAGCAGTGTTTAATACAGACTGTAGAGGGGAGAGATGGGAGTTAGGGAGGCCAGTTAGTAGAAGGTTACAGTAATCTAGTCTGGATAGGAGGAGAGCATGCATGAGCATCTTGAATGTATCAGGTGAAAGGAAGGGACGGATCCGTAAGAAAAAGTGACACGTTTTGACAGTGGTGTTAATATGATCAGAGAAGGAGAGAGAGGAGTCAAAGATTACCCCCAAACAGCGAGCTGACAGGATTAATGAGCATGCCATCAATAGAGATAGTAAATAGGGGAGTAGGACCAGGCTTAGGTGGAAAGATGATAAGTTCAGTTTTTGTTAGGTTGAGTTTGAGGTGGCACTGGTTCATCCAATGAGATAAATGAGATAGCCAGGAGGCAGATAGAGATCTGAGCCTCTGTTTCAGCTGTTAATGAAGGGGTGGATCAATATGATCAAAATGATTTTGAACCTCTAGAATACCTCTCTAAAATGGCTATTCTGAACCTAGTTTCCTTCTTATCATTGGCTTCCCTGTCTACCCATGCTTATGGATTTGCCTTGTTAGTTGTAGGAGAGATAAAAACACTCTCATTTTACCAAATTAAGTTGATATTTTTCAGGGGTGTCCGAAATATGGGCAGATATAAAATTAAAAACAAGATTTATAATTTTATTTTATTTTTAACCATTGTTAGATTTCATTCATAAAAATATATATTTCCTACATACACGCTAATTGGCAGATTTATTAAGGGTCAAGCTATATCATACTTAGTGCTCTGCCTCAGTGAATCCAAATGTGACTTCAAAGCACTGTAAAACCGGGACAACAATTTTTGTTACAGATTATGCAAGTTTTTAAGGAGTTTGTTCAGATTCCAATATACAAATGAGGGTTTGGAATCAGTTCATATTCATTCTAATTATCATGCCAAGAGCTTCATTATTTGCCCAAATCCAAAAGTAATGAATTCATATATTTTTTATTGTTTTATTGTTAAATCTTTGAATGTGTATGATTGTGCCTATGTAGCTCAGCTTCTTATTGCTGCAAACACTCCAAATAAATAGTGACGGGTGAATTTTCCTGTTTCAATTTGCCGAAAAATGTGCAAATTTCTTGCGAAACAGCGAAAAATCCACAAATCATGAATTTGACACTGGCGACGATTCCGATGCGCAAGAAAGTTAATGGGCCTGGTTCAATTGCTGGCAAATTTATTCACCGCCTTGAATCATTGAAATTTGCCGCAAATTAAATTCACCCATAATAAGTAATAAACAAACTCAACATGCACTTCATTTTCTGCAATAATCAATGGCAAGTTGAAAGACAGTAAGCCATACAGAAACATCTTTTTAGGGTCCCAAAACTTCATACAGATGTATATTGTTGCAAATATATTGAAATGCACTTGTGGCCCATAGCTGTTACAGGGTCATCTGCAGCATAAATAATAAAACGAATCCCTTTTATTAAAAAAAAAATGAAATTGCAGAAATTAGTTAAAAGGTCAACTAAACGAGCGCTCTACCATCATGAAGCTTATGGATCCCATCTGTTAATAATAAAAGTATGTTTGAATTTCCCAAAAATAATACGCATAATTCAATTATCTCAGTAGAACAAGATTTTTTTAACCATGTGCCAAACAAGCAGGTAAATACCTGAGCAAACTCTGTCCCAATGTTGACACACAGAGGTGTAACAATGGAGACAATGGACCCAATGAATAGTGATGGGCGAATAAATTCGCCTGGCATGAATTTGTGGTGAATTTACGGGTTTCACCACCGGCAAATAAATTCGCCGGCATCAATTTCTGATTTTCACTAGTGATGGGCGAATTTGTGCAGTTTCGCTTTGCCGAAAAATTTGCGAATTTTGCGCGAAATCCGCGAAACGGCGCCGGCGCCCGTTTTTGACGCTGGCGCCCGTTTTTCCGACGCCGGCGCCCGTTTTTGGCGCCGGCGCCCATTTTTGGCGCCGGTGTCTGTTTTTTCAGAAAAATTTTTTTGACGCCGACGAATTTTTTCCGCGAATTTTCGCCGCCATTTCGCGAATTTATTCACCGACGGCGAATCGCGTAAATTCGCTGCGAATTCGCGCCTGGCGAATAAATTCGCCCATCACTAGTTTTCACCAATTTTTTTGTGAAAATGTCAGATTTTCATGATTTTTTAGTGAAACCCTTCAAATTTCACAATTTTTGAGTGAAAACTTCCAAATATATTTTTGTGAAAACGACTGAATTTCATGATTTTTTCAGTGAACTTTCTGATTTCGGCAATATTTTGCCGTTTCGCGAATTTTCCGGCGAAATGGGAGAAGTTCGCCCATCACTACCAATGACTGCTGGGGTGGCAGAAGTATAGGGGACTTTTAAATAACTTCAACTGAAAGGGACTGCAGTGGTGCAATAAAAGCTTAGTATTAAGTATTTAAGTTATATTATGATGCTGATCTATTACAAAACGATCCCCCTATTTCTCTAAAATTATGAATGCCATGAACATTATTAAAAGATCTGAATATAAAAAGTATGAATGGAGAAAAGAAAAAATATGAATACTTCTAAAGCCTCTAACAATTTTTAGTTTTTCAGGTGATTAATAGCAAAAAATATCAGAAAACCTCTAAAAGTCTGAATGGCTCAAAAAAGAAAGTCCAATAGGATCAGCACAGCTCCCATTCACTTCTATGGGACCTTGACTGCTTTTACTTGGAGACGTTTTGTATCCGAGTTTTCCGTGGTTTTAACACTTCATAAATCTCAGTAGAGTATTAGAGAAATTTTAAAAACTCAAATATTTAGAGAAACAAAATATGATTAGTAAATAAAGGAAATCTGAATGTTAGTAAATAGGCCTCTTGGTGTTTTCGGCACACTTACTGATAGAACTGTATAATGGATGACCTGAAAAGATTCCACTAGATACGAGTGGACTGAATATTCAGGAGAAGAGAAGACGTAATTACTTTATTGTGGAGAAATAAGGAGGATATTATATTATTACAGAAATAGAAGGGCAGAGGAGTTCATCTTAATGTACAACCAAAATTAAAGCCATGCACTAAAATAAATGAAAAAGAATGGAATTGGGGAGGGTGTGGAATCCATCTTGGTACAGAATTCACCTGGACTAAAGTTACAGAAAATGATTATTGGTGTATGCTGCAAACTGCCCACTATACATGAGGAGAATGAAGTCCACCTGCTATTAAAAATGGAACAAGCTTCATCATTGGGTTAAGTTGTTATCATGGTTGACCAGTATCCAGACAAGAGTATTCGCTGATAATTTGATCTTTGTAATGCCCAACCTACTGGAGTCATTACCCTCCTTGCTACAGAAACACAAGGGGATCATTTATATGGCAATTTTCTCCTGTTGGCCTCAAAGCACTTTTTACAGCAAGCAATGCAGCCATTATAGGTGCAAAGTAAAGCCGGGACACCAGGAGATTGAGTTACTGGTCTAAGGAGTTGTAACAGGGAATCAAACCAGTGTCTCTAATATGAGATCTCACCTCAAGGCTGTTCATTTAACCTCTTGGCCAATGACTATTTCTCCTAGAAAGCTCCCTTCAACTATACAATCAATATGAACAAATCAGAAGTGCTTCCAGCGTTTCTTGCCCCCTCACTTGAAGTTAATTGGGAGATAACTCAGATATCTGGAAGTCTACATTCCAACTGAAATCCAAAGATCTATTCCAAATCATTCTCTCAAAGTTAAAAAGTCACTCTTTATTCAGCATAAATATTAAAAAGTAGGCATACAGACCAATTGATACTCTGCCGAAGTATCAATTGGTCTGTATGCCTACTTTTTAATATTTATGCTGAATAAAGAGTGACTTTTTAACTTTGAGAGAATGATTTGGAATATATCTTTGGATTTTTGACTTGGGTGCCCTTTTGATTTGGGGGCTATATTCCGGTATCTTTTGGCCCTTTTTTTGACAGGCCTTTATAGACTGCAGCAGCTGAGTAATAACTGTTTTTTGGATATATTCCAACTGACCATTTAGATATTTACACATATAACTACAAAACAATGCTGCACCTCTTGCACACAAACTGGACTATAAATGATTTGAACTCAATGGGCAAATTTGCACCTGGGCTGTAACTAGGGTTGGCACCTGGCTGGTATTTCAGTAGCCTAGCTAAAAAGGGACTTCATTTCAAATTTAACAACAATGTACTTGTTAATACATTTCTATAAATTTTACCCTTGCCTGCCTACCTAATCCCTGATCCAACCCAAATATATATTCTCATTTTACCGCATGTCTGCTGTGATGTTTGCCCCATTACATCATCGATCTGCTGAATTCTATGTCATTACCCACCTCCAGCATCCCAGTGCCTCCTGACTGGTAAAAGGTGGAATCCCTAGCAGTAACCCATGGCAACCATTAAAGTTTTGTTTTCATGTTCTACCTGTAGTTTCCTGTAAAAATCTAATCACTAATTTTTTGATATATTTAATTCCCATGTGCTCCATTGAGCATGAGTAATTTACATTATGTGTATATTAGAACAAAGATAATGCTATCTATAGATTTCATTGGGTTTAAAAATGTTACAAAGCGACGATTCCGTGAAATACAGTACAGGCGATGTTATATGTATTTCTTAGAAATCTCTTAAATCAGGATCTTATTTCATGTAAAAGCTAGCAACATACAATGGAGAATCTTTGACACCCCATCAAAGACTATATTTCTGGACCTTAAGGTTCTATTGGGTTTATTCACAAAAGTGCATAATCTGTTTCATTCAAAACAACTGCAAAAAATAACAACAAAATAGACTTAAGACTTTGGAAGGGTCAACACAATGGTTGCATTGGTTACCACCATTAGGTCATCACAATGGTTGCCATGGATTACCATTGTGAGGTCATCATAATGGTTGCCATGGGTTACCATTGTGAGGTCATCACAATGGTTGCCATGGGTTACCATTGTGAGGTCATCACAATGGTTGCCATGGGCAACCATTGTTATGACCTCACAATGGTTGCCATTGGTTACCATTGTGATGTCATAATGAACCATTTTTATTACCATTGTGATGTCATAATGGACCCTAAGCTTTCTGTACATGTAGTACAGGAAACAGGATCCAAGTTGTCATTTGATTTTCCAGCCAACTGAGGTAAGTACCAGAGGCAGAGAGTGAGGTATATTAAAACTACTAAAACTGACATTAAGGATATAAATATATAAATAAATAAATAGAGAGAGGTGTATATATAGTGAATAAAGTACCCCTTGTAAAATATAAGGAAATTAGAAGTTAGCGAGGAGTTCCAGGCCATGGAACTCTGAAGTTAGTTCTAATATCTTCATATTTTGCAATGGGATATTTATTTATTATGAGTCATGACAAAAATAACATCACTAAGCTCTGATTACAACAATGACATCACTAAGCTCTGATTACAACAATGAAATCAATTCAATGACCATATAAGGTCAAAAGCTGAGTGCTTCTATAGTGATGTCATAATGGATCCTAAGCTTTCTGTACATGTAGTACAGGAAACAGGGTCCAAGTTGTCATTTGATTTTCCAGCCAACTGAGGTAAGTACCAGAGGCAGAGGGTGTGGTATATTAAAACTACTAAAACTGATATTAAGGATAGAAATATATAAATAAATATGTAAGAGAAACAGAGTTGTATATATAGTGAGTATATATAGTGAATAAAGTACCCCTTGTAAAATATAAGGATATTATAAGTTAGCGAGGAGTTCAGGCCATGGAACTCTGAAGTGAGTTCTAATATCTTCATATTTTGCAACAGGGGATACTTTATTTATCATAATATATACAGTAATAATACAGTTTTTGTGAGTCATGACAGAAATAACATCACTAAACTCTGATTACAACAATGACATTACTAAGCTCTGATTGCAACAATAACATCAATTCAATGACCATATAAGGTCGAAGGCTAAGTGCTGTTATACAGGTCATGGAACTCAGTGGTAACTTCTAATATCCTCATATTTTCCAACAAGAGGTACTTTATTTATTATAATACACAAGTTTTAGTGAGTTGTGTGACAAATTACATCACTACTCACCGTTTATAACTGATATTTATAAGGATATAATTTACAGGATATTTATGGCTCTTGTGTATTATTATTATATATATATATATAGTATAACATTTATATTTTTTTTTCTTCCTTTATAGAAAATCAAATAACAAAATCAAATAACAAATTCAAATAACATCTAGATTCTACAATGAACACTTTAACGAAAAGACTTTGGAAATGTATTTCTTATTGCTTTCCATTTCGTAAAAAGGTAAGATTTCAAATACTATATATAATATAGATATAATATATTTAATATATTTAAATGCAATATGTTGTTAAATTATAAGAATCAGCTCACCAATAAAAAGTCTCAAAAGTTGTAAAATCTGCAGTGGAAATTTATCAGAATTTCACAAATATTTTATTTACCTTTTATAGAAATGCTAATCTTAGTTATCTGCATAATATTAGCTAAATTATCATTTTAAGAATATTAAAATGATTCCTATAAAAAAAAAGATTAAATGTGCATCTTAAACCCTCCAATCATCACAATCAAAGCAATTCTTAATGGCAAAATTAATTTGATACATGTGATAAACCCACTGTTGTTTATTTACCAACACAAAACATTGTTGTGACTGGGCCGTATCCAATAGAGTTTTTGCTTCATTGTTGTACTTGTAGCTGGCAGAACAAATATAGTCACTGACTGGCTGTTTTTTTGTGGCCATAGGTGCAGATTTCCCTAGTGTTAGTAAATCAGTGATATTGTTTATTCACGAATAATTAAAAATAAAAGCCAAAGTCCATATAAAATTTGGATTCAGGTATTTGTCAGTTGGCACCCACTCCATATTGGGCCACATATTGTGGAGAATGTAGGTACATGAACATACTTTAATATGCTACAGTTGATATGTATGTTCAGTGTATACCAATGTGTAGCATTTCAGGTCTGTTACGAATCAGTGATACCTCTCCTTTGATTTGTGCTGCCAGATGTATAGAGTACATGTTGGGTATATGAAAATCATGGGCTGTAGGGGGTCCTACAAATAGGTTTTTCTGGCCTGGGGAGGTCTAGTTCTGCCTCTGACTGTTATTAATGCAATTTTTCTATACTCCATTTTTCTACACCTGGCCCATATTAATAGGGATAATTTAGCAAAGAGCTATGTTTAAATACCCAGTATTAGAATATTCTTTACTCTCAAATGAAGCACTTAACTATAAACTGATAATATATATTTTCTTTCTTTATCAGAAACCTAATGACAATGCTGTTGAAGAAATTAAGGTAGGCAGGAGATATTTGTAGATTAAAACAGAACATTCTTTTATTCTTCAGACTGCCTTTCCTTTCATAGTACAGATTTGCTTTAGCAACTTTCCTACATACTGACCTAATATATAATGGACGTTTAAGGTGCATGTGGAGTTTTTAAAGTATCTTCAGTGCAGACCAAATCCCTTTTCCTCCTTTTTACCTCTTCTTGTTTAAAAATAAAAAAGTGTGTGTATATATATATATATATATATATATATATATTAAACTTTCACACTGCTGCTTTATGAAAAGGCACACAGATTTCTGTCAAAAACACCTTATTTACATATATATATATATATATATATATATATATATATATATAAAAATACAGGTACAGGATCCGTTATCTGGAAAACCGTTATCCGGAAAGCTCCAAATTATAGAGAGGCCATCTCCATAAACTACATTTTATCCAAATAATTCCAAATTTTTTAAAATTATTTACTTTTTTTCTGCAATAATAAATTAGTTCCATGTACTTGATCCCAACTAAGAAGAAATACCAACCTATTGGGTTTATTTAATGTTTACACAATTTTCTAGTAGACTAAAGGTATGAAGATCCAAATTACAGTACGATCTGTTATCCAGAAAACTCAAGGCCCCGAGCATTGTGGATAACCAGTCCCATACCTGTATATACACAGTTATACAAGAGAGGACATTGGCTGCTCTTGAATCTTTGGGTTTTCCTATAAAATTAGATACATTTCCACATTGCACCAGTGGGTTATGGGCCTAACGTGTGGAACTGTAGCATTTACTTTACACTTTTACCTTACTTTTGTGAATCTCTTATTCTTGCAATATTTTATCTTAACAGATCAAACAGGAATCACTAGAAAAACAACCTATTGAAGCTAATAGTGAAAGAGAAACGAGTTATGAAGCTAATAGTGAAATAGAAACGAGTTATGAAGTAAATAGCGAAAGAGAAACAATTATTGAAGCTAATAGTGAAATAGAAACGAGTAATGAAGTTAATAGCAAAAGAGAAACAACTGTTGAAGCTAATAGTGAAATAGAAATGAGTAATGAAGTTAATGGCGAAAGAGAAACAACTGTTGAAGCTAATAGTGAAATAGAAACGAGTAATGAAGTTAATAGCGAAAGAGAAACAACTGTTGAAGCTAATAGTGAAATAGAAACGAGTAATGAAGTTAATAGCGATAGAGAAACAACTGTTGAAGCTAAGAGGAAAAGAGAAACTACTACTAAAGCTCATAGGAAAAGAAAGGCGGCTAACAAATCTAAAAGCACAAGAAAAACTGCTAAGAAGCCAAATGGTAATTAGTTAAATGCTTAAATGCTAACTTCTGATTGGCTGAATAGTTTCTACCTGTTACTAGAAATGAACTAGTTGGTACTTGATACTACTCCATGTCCCATCTTTAACCTTATAGTCCAACATTTCTTTCGTATTAGTGGCAGAACATGATTTAGATGAATAAATGTGTTCAACTTCTAATCTTCACCTTTATCAACTGTGAAAATTTGTTGTGATTAGTTAACACTTTCCTAAATAGTTTTGCCCCTGTTTATGTCCTACTACATGATGTTCTACAAGATTATTTCAAAGAACTGTCTTGTGTTATCATGTGGCTTCATAAAATATGTTTATGGTTCTATTCTGAATTTCTCCAGTCCTGGGAATTTTGTAGTAAATTGCCATCTTAATTTTGTACTCTTTGTGGTTTGTTAAAATATGATATCATTATTCATCACTCCTGATAATATAATATATGTATGTTATATCTCTTTTGCTCATGCAGTTTCACCTGTACGGGATAAATTGTACTGTGATGAATGTGTATCCAGACAGAAGAGATGCTTCGAAGACCAGGTTAAAAAAGCAGTTGCGGTAAGTAATGTACCAGCACCAGGAATTCTTTTAGTCTATGTTGTGAACATAAGTATATTAGGAGAAAAAAGCCTAAAAAATACATTGCACAGAGAGTCCATCATCTACAATGTAATTGATCTTAGTTTGGTGCCTGACTTCCCCAAGGCTATAATGACTTTACATAGAAAAGTTAAAGAACACTAGAAGTGAATAACAGATAAACCACATTCTGCTCTTCATGTGTCCTGTTGTGAGAGTCATGATTCGCTGGAAGGAGGCACCTGGGTCTAACATAGACACAATCCACTAAAGTAACATAGAAATTCTGAATATACCTGTAATGGCCATTTTTTACAAATGACAATATTTAAAAATATTTTACATTGGTACCAATGTATTGCTGTGAGTAGATATGCTGATACGCAACTCATAAGGAAATAGGTAGATGTGAAGAGCATTGTTACATTTATCCCTGATATCTGCCCAATATGCAACAAGTACACAGTTAGTATTGGTTGTATAACAAACTATTATGTTCTTCCACTACAGCTATTTCCAAACCCCCAGACTTATGAATTTGTTTCTCTTATATACCTTAAGGTCCCTTAATATCACACAGAAGAAACATGATCCCATGCAAGCAATTTATTCTGTATAAGCCACCTTTAAGAAATTACTGTATTTGGAAACTCTAATGCGTTTCTCTTTAAATATCCCACAGAAAAAGAAAGTCTTCTGGACTGACTTTAAAGGATACTCTGACTTCGAGAGAGGCCTATTAAGTAGAGGATGGGTGAAGAAAATTGCCCCCACCTTCAGTAAGTCTGCTTTAAAAAAACAAATCTCTTCAAGGATTTTAGAGATATTGAATTGCTATGATAAAAATGAACCTAGTGCTCCCCACATGCTAGCATATAAATGTCTGTCCTGGGGTTTCATGAGCACAAAGTTGATGAAGTAGAGTTGGATAAAACCTCATGGAATAGGCGACAATTGCATGAACGTTGCATCCAACTTTATCTTCCAGTGACTTTCTGATCTGAAAATATTCCACATGAACACATCCGTAGGCCAGAATTTAGAAGGAATACTTTTTCTGTGGGCACCTGACACCAAAAAACATGGTTTTGTTACACAGTTGAGTACTCTAGTCTTAAGCCTTAATATTATAGAGATAATATTATATTCCCTAATGTGCCTGGGAAATATGGGCAGAATCTGCTACTAGTGGAACCTTTCTGAGCAATCGAATAAACTGCTATAATGATACTAATGCAATGTTTTTCTCTTGATAGATGCTGGTCCCAAAAAAACTGTATTTCGTGACCCAACATATGGACATGAGGTAAATCCATATCTATGTTTGTACAATACAAATATCCATGTAATAAATGTGTGAGTTATCTTAATCTAACCACTCATGTATATTGCCAATTTAATTGAGCATTAAGATAAATATTGTTAATGTTTACTATTATATGGTTTCTTTTATCACACCATTGTCATTGTTCAACCCAGAACAGTGTACAATGACTTGCCCTTTCCTATAGCTAAACATATTTCTTTCTATGAACATAAATATAAATGCACTACATTTACTATTCAGTTAAAGTGCATGATGTGACTGGTGGAGAGGAGCCAAGCAAGTTAGCAAGCTACAGTACTTAGTGCAACTTAATTACAGAGTATGGTAGCAGCATAACTAGCAGTTACTAGGCCAGTTGTTATTTCTTCTGTGGTAAAAGAAGTAATATAATGCTCGAGAAGTTTATTAATCATTTGAGTGTACTTGCCTTCCATGAATAAACTTTGTATTTATTTTTCTTTTTTAGATTATACGTCGTTATGACATACAACCCAACCTCATCCTGACACGCAAAAGAATTGAACTCCATCTTCTGAAAGAGGATCAGATAACCAATCACTTTTACCGTGTGTACGCCACAAGCAAGGTGAGCCAACTGCACTGATTTACAATGACCCATAGCAACCAATTAGAGCTTTCATTTCTATCTTGCAGTAGACTGATCAAAATGAATTGCTTATGAAATACTATTTGTAAATGTATTCATACTTCAACCCCACATTCTCAGTGAAATTTGCTGTTTTATTATAATAGCCCAACAAAAAATAAAAAGCAACTTGTTTTAGATGATTTGATCCATGTCTGAACTGGAGGCCCCAGTAATTAACCAGTGTAAAGGCCCAAATAGCTCCACATTGGCCCATTAATAAATACTGGTGCATGGCATTTTGATATTTGCATGTTTACAGTCTGCCTGTGCAGGACTGCTTCTTTCATCTGAATCATATGGCTTCCAGTTAACATGATTGGAACCCATTATTTCCAAGTCAAAGACGGTTTCCAGTAAATGAAAGTGGAAATTATTTTACATCGGGTTTCCAAGAGAAAACAAGGCTATGATATGATGCCTCTTGTCACTGGTCATACTCACAATGTAACTTCTTTGGACACAGGTGACCTGGTGGGAATATAGAAGCCAGAAATGTGGCCAATCAGTGGCTCTCTAGATGTTGCATTCTAATTCCTAGAATTTATTTACTATAATCTTTTTTGACTTTTTATATTTATAAAATGCATAACTAAATATGTTCTTTGTATTCTAGAGTGGTCTGTGCAAGCTATTAAGGCAATGGTGTTTGTCGTGTGATGCGAATCCACACACTTTCTTCCCTCGTTGCTACATGTTTAGTAAGGAAAATGAAAAACAAGCATTCATTGGTAAGTGTGCATAAAATACTGTATCATGTCTTTATGTCTTGGGTATAGTATCTTAAATCTGGGCTTTATATCCTTCAAAACCAAAGTATTATTTAACTTAGTGATCTACAACCAGTGGCTTATGAGCAACCAGTTGCTCACCAACTCTCTGGATGTTTCTCTCGTTGGCCTAGAAACAAGCACTTATTTTTAAATTCCAGGCTTGGAGGGAAATTTAAATTGCCTATAAACTAGGTGTACTGCCATGTAGAGGATCCTGTATGTTGTCAGGCCATGTAGGGGCTACTAAATCATATCACTTATTTGGCACCTCCAGGGACTTTTATCATGTTTGCAATGCTCCAAAACTCTTGTTTTATGTGAATGTGGCTCATGGGTAAAAAATGGATGGGGCACCTTGTTTAACACTAAGGTTGTTTTATATATTGCATTTTTTTCATGGAATAGTTATTATGGTTTAGCTTTTACACAAATGTATTTATATAACATTTAAAAAGGCAACAAAGCACACATTCCAATATAGAACACTGACCAGGCCATGACTAGTCCCTCCCTTCTCCTTGATGTCTCTCACTTATCACCTAGTCATTAGAATGTTTAAGAGGGATTCTGAAATCACTGGTTCTATATAGCTGTCCATATGAAATAATGTTCCATCCCAAATGAAATGTGCTCTAATTTAACGACTATTAGAAGTTCCCATAAGTATATTATAGTGCATGTTAACGACAACTCTCTGTATCTACTATAAATTGTGCCTATATACATTAATATGTAAAGGAAAATAAATCCATAGTATCACCTGCTTAGAAATATAATTCAAAGTTCCATCTTTCTTTAGAAACTAAATATTTGCCCTGTTTGTTCTCACAGTTATTGTAAGTGTCATCTTTTGGTTAAATAGAGTATTCTAACACAAATTTTACCTTTATTTAGATGACTTTACCATGACTGCGGCTTGTGGTATCCTAAAATGGGTTTTGAGAACCAATGGGAAGTCTTTGCAAGATGAAGTTATTCCCAGCCAGAAAGAAAAGGAAGAAAAAATGGCTATTTGCATGTCAGGTAAGGGAAAAGCAGCGGCACCTGGTAAAGCTACAGCTACTCTGAAAATGAGTTACTTGTAGTATTTAAACAAGACCCCTTCTTTGCAGTGACTATAATTGGACAATAACACCTTGTTCATTTTTACACTGTAAGATTAGACTTGAAATGGAGTCACTGGCATCTCATGGTTTTCCAACCAACTATATTTGTTTATTGTTCTCACTTCTTATTAATCTCCTCCTGTTATGTTCTTTTCTGTAGATGCTAAAATAAACAATCATGGCCCTGCAAGAATTGTTCCAGAAGATATTATAGTAACAGCCCTTGTGGCTTGCCAGTTTCATCTGTACGACTTGACACATGAGGATGAAGACGACATAATATGTGCCGGGATAGTTGATAGAAAACATTTCATAAGTGACTACTATCAGGTTATGCAGTAAGTAATGTCAGATGAAACCATTCGTAACAATTTAGATTTAGAGAGAAATTGTCCTGATTATAGGAAAACAATGACAGTGAACACTCAATGGCGTGATTTATGAATGTTCATAGAATGTTTGTTTCTTCAAATCATAGTTTTTGCACAAATTCATGAATTTTTCTTATAGTTACTTAATCCACGATTTTTTAGTTATTTAGCAAGTCTAAAAACCATAACATCTACGAATACAAGGGCCTAAAACAAATCACATAGAACAGATATTTATCGTAAATAATAAACTTATTGGTATACATTATAATATTCTCCATAAACATTGTATTGCAATAGTGTGATGTGTATTATGTATAACTGTCTCTCATCCCTGCCCTTGTATTGTTACAGTCATGGTGCGCACATACAGAATTCAGACAAGTATGTTGATTACTGCCACCAATTGTTATGTAAGCTGAGAAGAGTGAACCCACAACTAGATATAGATGGAGAAAAAAACATCTGGATTTCAAAACCAAGAGCTTCATCTAGAGGAAGAGGTAAGAGAATCTGTGAAATGGGTACTCAGTTGTTGTTTAGAGGGAAACAAAAGTTTAGGTTACTGGTGGGTGCCCCCACAGGACATTAAATGTCTCACATACAGTAACTAATGCAGAAGATCATGCAAGGGCTTATATAGTAATAGCTATTTCTATGTGATCCATACAAGGGTGAGGGACCTCACCGCCAGTGAGGTTTTGGGAGAATCCATGAGGGTTTTCATCTCATCTGATACATTTTGGCACATAATAAATTCCCATTCTTCATGGCCAATTCACAGTTATGATTATGGTTATTTCTGTGCAATAATACAGAATATGTATAAATTAATTCCTAATTAGATGTGTGAGATGTAGGACCAATATGGTTTCAAAGGAGCAACTTTAGTTATTGGTCCAACGCATGCTGATTTTGTTGCTTCAGGTGTTACAGAATGGTTTACTACAATATTGATTTAAACAGAGATTGATTCATGTTTTACATGTTATTACAGGGATACATTGCAGAAATGATCTGAAAGACATATGTTCCTTGGGAAGGGAATGGGTGGTTGAAAAGTACATAGAGAGGCCACTTCTTGTATATGGAACCAAATTTGATCTCCGTCAGCATTTCCTCATAACGGACTGGTACCCCTTAACTATCTGGTTCTATAAGGACAGTTTCCTCCGTTTCTCATCTCAGACCTTCACGCTGGAGAGATTAGATACGTAAGTAGAGGGTACAAAATCTTGCATTCTATTTATTTGTTATGCAGTAATGATGTGATGTTGATATGACTTCACTGCTTTGTACTCTCAGAGGCTCATGTATAAACAGAAATAAGTCTACTCTCTGCCTTATTTTAACAGGTTACAAACTGGTATAAATATCATAAGACCTTTTTTAATTTAACAAGTAAGAATTACATTATAAAAGACCTTGGACAATTGTGCCATTGTTGCTTGTAACTTAAAAAGGTAATTTATAGGTTTAATCCACGGTGTATACGATAATGTTTGGGATAAATCACTTTATGGCATGAAATTGATTTGTTTGTTTCCTTTACATCTGTGAAGTGGATGAATATGCTAAAGGCTCTGTTCTTCTAACCTCTGATTCTGTAGCAGTTGCATTGGTTACAGGGCTCTGTAATTTTGCTCTAACTATGGTAGTCAGCTTGCTAAATCTAATGAATGGCTAAGGCAAGATTAGAATATTTAGTGACTCACTGGATACCGACACTGGATTACTAGTGATGGATCAGGCACATAAACCTGACAATTGTATTGTTTTATCCTTCCAGCGCCATCCATGTATGTAATTATGCCATACAGAAAAAATTAAAGAATGCACCAAATCGTCACCCCAACCTGCCTGAAGAAAACATGTGGCACAGTAACGAATTCAAAGAGTATCTTTGTACAATCGGAAAAGAGCAAGTCTGGGATTCAATCATTATACCAGGGATGAAGAAAGCCCTCATTCAAACAATGAAGGCCGCTCGGGAAAATATAAAGAACAAGAAAAACAGTTTTGAACTTTTTGGTTCAGATTTTCTGTTTGGAGAAAACTTCCAGCCCTGGCTACTTGAGATACAATTCAATCCTGGCATAACCAAAGACACATCAGTAATGGAGAAAATTGTTCCACCAATGGTAGAGGACATTCTACGTGTGGTGATTGATTACAAGGATGACCCTAACTGTAATGTGGGAGGATTTGAACTTATATATAAAGAGGTAAGTGCAAGTCAAGGGACAGAAACTTTGATACTGATGAATGTCTAAAGAATAATATAACCTCAGGCATATAATCTGAGTACATCATGTTTTTGGGCTGTGTTTATTTATATAAGTATGCCATGGGTGGGTATTTGCTACTTCAGGCTCTCTTCCCCATGGGAATGTCTTGTAGATTGGACAAAATAGTTGTCCAACCCCCTGATGAGTTTAACACTGGCCCCAAGGGGATGAGGGGGTTGCAATTGCACCCAGGCAAGTAGTTATGCCACCAGCACTTGCCTCAGCCTTGGAAATGGCTATTAGTTGTAATGCTCAACCCAAAACTAAGCAGTTCCTCTTAACTTAGAACAAGGTTACAGACATTTGTAAGCCAATACATTTGAATAGTATCCAGAACAGTAAAATATTCAACTACCTTATAATTATAGGAAGGTATTACGTGAGAACATACAAATTAAGATTGTAGACAATATAACACAATATATATATATATATATATATATATTTTAGTGCTAAAAGCTTTCTGTTTTTTCAGTTCTAGGCAAATTATACTGGAAATGTGTCATGGTCAGCACCCAACACCAGAACAGATGCTAAGCACCCTGGTCTCGGCTCGTACTTCACCAGTTAAGTGACCGCCTTTAGCCTCGGGAGGAGCCCTCAGCTTACTCAGATGCCACCTGGACTTAACGAGAGGTGCAAGGCGTAAGTTCTGGCAGGTAATGGGGCACGACTGGTTACAAGGATGCTGGAAGATAGGAAGCCACCAGGAACAGGCAGGCCAGCACAAGCAGTAGGAATCGTCAGGCAGGCAAGGGTCTAAACCAGGTTATCAATTGGAAGGATTCAGCATGAGAGTAGTAGAGATTCAGGCAAAGGTCAGGATTGGAGAGATCAGCGTAGTAAGCAAGCAGGTATGGGTCAAACATGAGGGATCAGTCAGGATACACAACAATAAGCTCCCAGGAACAAGCTAATTGAACCTGCAACGGGCAATGAGCTAATACTAAAAATCCCCTTTTATACATTTGAATTTCCGTGCCAATGCACGCTGGCGCAATCACGTCAGTGTGCCTGCGCCTTTAAGAAATGCATGCGTGGCGCGCATGCCCTAGGGAACTGGAACCAGCATGGAGCAGGGAGCAACGCGGCGTGGACCCCGCTGCCTCTAGACCACAAGGGTTAGTTCCTTACAAAATGTGATTCTCAGTAAAGAAAAAACATTTAGAGATCTGAAGATAACAACCATCTCTGATCCATAACAGGTGGCTAGTGGGATGAGTCTTGGAGGAAGTAATAGTCCAACCAACCATTTCCTTTTGATGCCTATTTTTTTCTTTGTTATACCTTTTTTAAAATAAAAATTATTTCCTTAATCACTTTTTTGTCTTCCTTATGAATAATATAAATACTTTTTAACATTGTCAAAACTAAGCAGTTCCTCTTAACTTAGAACAAGGTTACAGACATTTGTAAGCCAATAAGTTTTAATAGTATCCAGAACAGTAAAATATTCAACTACGTTATAATTATAGGAAGGTATTACGTGAGAACATACAAATTAAGATTGTAGGAAATATAACACAGATCTATTTAACATTAGGACACTGGGTATAACTTTTGGTATTACATCTGAGTATAGGAGACATCATTTTGAATACATAATGAAAATGATTCATTTAAGCCTAATGGAATATATATATATTTTAGTGCTAAACACTTTCTGTTTTTTTCAGTTCTAGGCAAATTATACTGGAAAGGGGATTCTCAGTAAAGAAAAAACATTTAGAGATCTGAAGATAACAACCATCTCTAAACCATAACAGGTGGCTAGTGGGATGAGTCTTGGAGGAAGGAATAGTCCAACCAACCATTTCCTTTTGATGCCTATTTTTTTCTTTGTTATACCTTAACATTTTTAAAATAAAAATTATTTTCTTAATCACTTTTTTGTGTTCCTTATGAATAATATAAATAATTTTTAACGTTGGTATCAGTTGACACCCATAGCTACACCCACAAAGACCACCTCTTGAAAAAAATAATTATATATATATATATATATGTATATATATATATATATATATATATATATATAATTTTATTACATCAGTCCAACAAAATGAACTTTAATTACACTATATAAATTATTTGAATCTTGTTTCCATCAGTCTGGGAACTCATAATTATAACAAGCAGGCAGGAGCCATTTTGTGGACACTGTTATTAAGACAAGTCTTGTATCATCTCAGAATCTTGTTTGTGCACCAGAATGGGGGACCTGATGTCCATCCCCATGTCCTGGCTATACAATTAAATGGTGAAGTGAATGGGGGAATGTGGGGAGAGCAGTGACATCTAGGAAGTGCTGAATGGAAAGTGAAAGTAATTGTCTGCCTAAGGCAAAGAGGAGGGGCAGACAATATTTGATTGACAGCTGAGATTTTTAAATGAGTTTACAACAGCTATGAATGCTTTAATAAAAAATAGAAATTGGATTTCATGTTTAATTTGAAAAGGACTTTTATTATACAGATTTTTGTGTCTGGGTGACAGGTCCACTTTAAATAGTTACAATTGCTTCTTTGCTCGTCTTAAATTGTAACAAATGTATAGAAGTGCACCTGCCACATATTCTGGAATCTCTGCAAAAAGCCAATTAAGTATTAGAAACTTTGTATCTTTTTGTGGCTGTACAGTGCAGGGGATGAAAAAGAAAGTCAGTACATTTCAGTAACAATCCAGGACTGCTGGTTGAGCTGTCAAAATCTGAGCTGTCCTGCGAAAAATGGGACAGTTGGGAGGTATGCTTACAGACAGCTCCCTGTAGCCCTGATACTGGCTGCCCAGCTGGATGATTACACTGAAAAACAAAACTATTTTCTGCAAGGTCACGTCTGCTTATACTGAAAGCTTATTATGTATAACTTTTAAAGCAACAGTTACATCTTATATACAGTACAATAATGTAAAGAGTATGAATGGATATGCAGAGGATGTCACAATATCACAATATGATCACAGTAGGGGTTTAGATAGATAAGAATAGGCATTATTTGATTTAATGTCCAGGCTGCACTAGAGAATACCCCAATGCTTATAGTGCTAAACAGCTGGAGGGCCTCCCTATTATTAGGGTTGCCACCTGAGTGGAATTTTACTGGCATGCAAAAATATAGGAAGGCCAGTATTTTTTTCCAGAAAAGGTGGCAACCCTCCCTATTATACATAAGTACAGATATTTATGTCATGTACAGTATTTGATTTTCCTACTAAACAGACCTCCAAAGTATTGCCTGCATTGTACTGGCTAAATATCTGCCGACACTGTTAGGCCAGGCTTGTACCAGACAAAGTTGCCCTATTCTTCCAATGACAAATGCGTGTGGGGAAATAATGGGAGTATCACAGATAAACCCCCCAGAAAGGGTCCAACTGGGATTTTTTGGGCCCACCAGAGAACCTGACATTCAGGGTCCACTCTGATAACATTTATGTGTAATAGGTTTTTATAGGACTATGGGGTGAATAAGAAAGGGCTGCTGGTTGAGTCGCAATATGATCTAGGCTCTGTGATACTCTTGCAGCAGTGGTGTAACTATAGAGGAAGCAGACCCTGCAGTTTCTGGGGGGCCCCGGGGATAGGCAGGGCATTGCCCCGGGTTCTGCTTCCTCTATAGCTCGAGAGAAATGACCCTTCACTGGTCGCTATCCAGAACGCAACGGGAGGGAACAGGCAGACAGGTGGAGAGGGCTGACGAGTGGTGGGGAGACGGCGAGGAGCTGTGTTGTGTGCCTCACCCCTCCAAACAAGTTTTTTGCAGGTTAGCCCTACGCACTATAGTTACTCCACTGTCTGGCAGGCCAGTCCCAGCCTGTCCCTAGGCATCCCTACCCTTAGCCATTATGAAACCAAATATTTTATCATTTTAATTACAACAATTAAAGGGATACTGTCATGAGAAAAAAAATTTTTTTTCAAAACACATCAGTTAATAGCGCTGCTCTAGCAGAATTCTGAATTGAAATTAGTTTCACAAAAGAGCAAACAGATTTCTTTTTATATTTAATCTTGAAATCTGACATAGGGCTAAACATATTGTCAGTTTGCCAGCTGTCCCCAGTCATGTGATTTATGCTCTGATAAACTTCAATCACTCTTTATTGTAGTACTGCAAGTTGGAGTGATATCACTCCCCTCCCTCCCCCCCAGCAGCCTAACAACAGAACAATGGGAAGGTAACCAGATAGCAGCTCCCTAACACAAGATAACAGCTGCCTGGTAGATCTAAGAACAATAGTCAATAGTAAAATCCAGGTCCCACTGAGACACATTGAGTTACTTTATCCATTTACATGAGTCCTTGGCCAGGTCCAGACTGAGAATTAAAATAGGCCCTGGCATTTCAGGTACACAAGGGCCCAATCAGCCCACATAGAGGCCCAAACAGCCCCCACCAGCCCACTAAATACTGACTTTCAATGGGACCTTATAGCAGCCCCTCTGGCATTTGCCAGAACCCACAGATTGCCAGTCTGGGCCTGTCCTTGGCCATTATGTTTGAATGCAACATTGTGTTGTGTAAAGGAAAAAATAGTTATGTAGTTAATTTTCTTTCCAATGTGCTACTGCCACAGCCTTTGCTAAACAACAATACAACTTGACTTCATTGCTCACACTTCTCTGCTACATTTATCACACACCCGACTGATATAAACACATCGCATTTTTCTCTGCTGACCGAATAGAATTGTCATGGAAGTCATGCTTCAGTTCAGATATGAAATATCCAAATACTTTAAAAGGTTACTGGCATTTTATGACTTTTTGGTCATAGAATTAATTGTCATCTTGTATACAATGTTGTTTTTTGTTTCAAATTCATGTTATTGCATTTTGTTGAGCTTTTATTGTTACAGTTGGAAACTTCAGCCTTTCTCTCCCACTAATCCCCTGTGCTTGTGGCTATATGTAGTATAACTAGAGCTCTCCTCTTTCCATCACCTCTTTGCATTCATGATTTATAGTGGCAAGTGCTTTGCTTCTCTCTTTGTATCAAATCACACTTCACTGAGGTTTCTTTAAAGTGTTTCCAAACTCACACCTGTGCTATTGACATTATTATTCATACAGTATATAGAGTCTGCCGATGTGATATTGCTGTCTGACCAGTTCTGCGGATACAATGTACCATGGCACAATCTTGCAACTGCTAAAACCACAAACAGAAAAACAAATGAGAAGAAGATGATTTTCTGTCTCAATTGAGATTTGATTGACCATCAATTGCTCTGCATGTGGACCACAGCCAACTGGGCCAATACAACCAACACACAATCCCCAGCGCCGGATTTAACTTCTGGGCGCCCCTAGGCCGCGCGGTCCGACCAGGCGGCCGCGCGGTCCTAGCGCCCGCCTCCCAGCGCGCCGGCGAAAAAACGCCGGCGCAGCTGGTGCAGTTGAACGGCGGCTGGGTGGCATGCCGTCCCTATTTCTTTGCCGCCCTAGGCCCGGGCCTATGCGGCCTTGCCGCAAATCCGGGCCTGACAATCCCCTCAGAGATACTGAAAGTGAAATAAAAATCCAACTGATACATGAAGTCCAGCTACTATGGGGCCTTTAAATGTACAGTAACACTTCTTTCCATCTAGTAATTGGCTCTTGAGAAAGGTCCCAGTGAGGATCGAAACATTACGTTGGCTAAGACATACTTCACTAAATATACGCTTTTAGATTTTGAAAAATATCCCAGTGTTGCTGGTTCTTTTCTGGAATATATATATATATATATATATATATATATATATATATATATATATATATATATATATATATATATATATGGTGGTCACAGCCTCATTGCACCCCCGCCTAATGATTTTAAAAATTAGTGGTGAGCACAACTTTCCCTTGTTTGAGATATATATATATATATATATATATATATATATATATATATATATATATATATATATATATATATATATAAATGCTTGGGTGTCTGCACTCTTTCTTTGTTGCAGGCGAGGTGCACGATCAATTGGAATGATACAATCGATGCAGGGATCAGCACACTCTAGTAAAGGTGAATTAAAGTGTTTTTATTTGTAACACAGCATTGTCCAACGTTTCAGTCCCACCTGGGGACCTTTATCAAGGATTATGTGCTCTGAGTGAACAATAGTTTAAATACCCTCCCCCTCTTGTGAGTTTTGGCACTCTCATGACGTCATCAGTCCTACAGTTGTTTGTTTCCACAAATAAAGTTCATTCATTGTCAGTGCAAAGTGTCATTCCCATTTTCCACCATCGGGTGTCAGTGTTGTGCTCCAGCGCCGAGTCTTTCATGTGTATATAGATGCACATACAAGGATACTTTGTTCTTGATTAGAAACACTGTAACAATAAAGATGAAATCATGTTACTTACAGATATTGGAGAACCATCACACTGTAATAAGATACTTTGTAGAAACCCTTCCTGTGGAACAAAAAGTATAAATCAATCTATATAGTTGTTAACTCCAAACATCCTCAGGTTAAGAAGCGATTTAACTGCAGTTGCCCATTCAGTCCCCTGGGCATGACACAATCAAGTTCGAGTATCCAAAAAGCTTCTCGTCTCAACAATATATTATCAAGGTCACCACCCCTGGGCGGTTTAGGTACATGATGGATTGGCATACACTTGAATGTAGATGGATCATGCCTCGCTTCTTTCCAGTGTTTCGCTACAGGTTGTTGTGTTATATCCTATTTGTTTGCGTCAACCTTTCTGTGAGTGTCTAGAGCTGCTCTAATCTTGCCCTATGCATATTAATCCTCTCTTTCAATTGCCTGATGCTTTTACCGCAGTAAATCAGGCCACATGGGCATTGGATGACATATATTACCATTGTGGATGTGCACGTTAACCTGTGTTTGATTTCATATCTTTTGCCCGTCCTGGGATGTGTGAAGTCTTTGCCCACTATTAGAGTATTGCACACTACACAACCTGTGCACTTGTACACACCTGGACGAGAGGAGAGAAAATGTTGGATCCTAGGTTGCACATATGTTCCTACTGGGTGTTCTTTAAGATTGGTATTCCTTGAGTAACTGAATTTTGGTTTGTTGGGGATCTTTGGGGTTAGCGCTGCATCTTTGGCCACTATTTCCCAATGTTTAAGTACTGCTTCTTTAGTAAATTTACTCAGACGGTTGTATTTACTCACATAATATATTGTTGTCCCCACTCGTGCACACGTAGTACTTTGGTGCAATTGTACCCATGACAAGGCCATTACCTTTTCTGTGGTGTCTCTGATCAGGCCGGCTGGATAACCCCTATCTAAGAACTTTTTCCCCATTTTCATTAAGTCCTCTTTACATTGCATGGGGTGACTGTCAATTCTGACGACCTGCATCATTTGTGATTGGGGGAGAGAATCTAAGAGGTGTCTGGGCTGGTTGCTCCTATAAAGCAGTAGGGTATTCCTATCCGTGTCCTTTGTGTAGATGCGTGTTTGCAAACTCTCCCCTTGTTTGTAAACCTGTACGTCAAGGAAATCTAGGGGTCGAGAGTTATAGTTCAATGTCAGTTTCACTGGTGAATCTAGGGAATTAGAACTGTTCACATATTCCTCTAGTTGGCTTGCCATACCTGCCCCTGTGAAGAACAGGTCGTCAATATAGCGTCTGTAGAAGCCACCATACTTTTTGAACATCTCGTGGCCGTAAATGTGTTCATTTTCATAATCACCCATATATGCATTGGCGTATGCTGGCGCCATTTTCGAACCCAAGGCTGTGCCCACCCGCTGTATGTAAAATTGGGTCTCGAATTTGAAATAGTTGTATGTTAATACAAAGTTCAATAGCTGTATAACTAGTGATGGGCGAAACTCCCGCGAAAAGTCGCGTCAAAAAACGGGCGCCGGCGTAAAAAATGAGACGTCGGCGCCGTTTCGCGAAATTTTCGCCGTTTCGCGAAATTCGCAAATTCGCCCATCACTATGTATAACATATTATATGAGTGGACCAATATATGCAGGGTTATTTGTCAATAGCTTACATACTGCTTGTAACCCGGCTGTGTGGGGTATGCATGTATACAGACTTTGGACGTTCATAGTGGCCAGAATTAAGTTATCCATTGGCAAAGTGATGCTCCCCACTACTTTTAGAAAATCAGTTGTGTCCTTCAAATAGCTGCTTGTGGAAGTTATGCAGGGTTGTAGTAACATATCAAGGTACTGTGCTAGCTTCTCATTCATGGACCCGGTGGACGATATTATTGGTCTCCCCGGGGGTCTCTCGGGGTTTTTATGTATTCTTGGCAGCGTATACATGACTGGCACTACAGGGTATTTGGGTATTAAGCTACTTGCCAATTCTTTGGTCAACCATCCGTGTGTTACACCCATTTTAATTAATCCTGTGAGTTCCCCTTTAAACTTTTCTGTGGGATCATATGTGAGCTTCCCGTATTGATTGGTGTCTGTTAACTGGGATAAAACTTCCATTTTATAATACGAATAGTCCATAATGACCACAGCCCCACCCTTGTCCGCATTTTTTATAATAATGTCCTTATTGTCCTTCAGGCTTCTCATTGCTTCTTATTCATCAGGGGTTAAATTGCCTCTCCACCTGTGTAACCCTTGTGTTGCCTTAGAGGTATTGTCATTAAGTAAACGGTGGAAAATTCTTATGGAGGCACTGTGACTTGGGGGGGTCATATGTGCTTTTAGGTTTAAGTGCCCGTTCATATGGATCCCCTGCCCCTTTGGTGGCCAAACTGTTAACCCCTTCAGCCCCTTCAATTAATTCACTGGCTTCCATTTTGTCCCCAGCAAACTTTTCTCTCAATTTGAGTTGGCGTGTAAATTTAAAATTGTCTATTACACTTTCAAAGGGTGGTTACTCACCGTTGGGATGAAGCTTAGACCTTTGTGCAGCAGGGATTTCTCAGAGGCTGTGAGGTGGTGCAAGGAGAGATTGAATATCATTTCCTCCTGTTCTGCCGCCTGTCCGGATTCAGCGATCTTGTGCGTGCCGGAGTGTTTGCGCCCACCCCTGCGGGTGGTTTTCCAGGGTCTTTGGTGGCCGGGGCTCCCCCTAAAAAGGCAATGCAGAGATTGGAGATGAAGCAGAGGGTGCCGGGTCTGATGCGGCTGTTCCTCCTGTAGTGCTGAATTCGCGATCGCTGTCCGATCCTTCGCTGCTGGACTGGTATCCCAGTGGTCTTTGCGGTCGACGCGTCACTGGTCTTCTCCTAAGGGGAATGCCTCCTTGTAACCAGCGGTATACTCTGGACTCTTCGTAGTCATGGTTCACTCTCAATCTTTTCGAATTTTTGAATGCAAGTATGTCTGCCTTGTATTTTGCTACCTGCTCCTGTAGCCAGGTGTAGTAATTCATAGTATGCTTCTTTGGCACCAAGATTACCAAAGGTATCTGCAAAGGTTTCCTTAAACAATATGCTTTGTATTGCCTCCGATGTGAAGTTCTCCTTTCTGTCGGCCTGTATTTGGGCTTGACTGCCACTTTCCATATCCACAATATAGGCAGATGTAGTACTTGATGATAAAGTCGAGATTGTGGTGCTGGACACCAAAAACTGGTATATAAAGATGCTGTAAAAATTATCTTATTACAGTGTGATGGTTCTCCAATATCTGTAAGTAACATGTTTCCATCTTTATTGTTACAGTGTTTCTAATCAAGAACAAAGTATCCTTGTATGTGCATCTATATACACATGAAAGACTTGGCGCTGGAGCACAACACTGACACCCGATGGTGGAAAATGGGAATGACACTTTGCACTGACAATGAATGAACTTTATTTGTGGAAACAAAAAACTGTAAAAGGACTGATGACGTCATGAGAGTGCCAAAATTCACAAGAGGGGGAGGGTATTTAAACTATTGTTCACTCAGAGCAGATCATCCTTGATAAAGGTCCCCAGGTGGGACTGAAACGTTGGACAATGCTGTGTTACAAATAAAAACACTTTAATTCACCTTTACTAGAGTGTGCTGATCCTGCATAAATTATATATATATATATATATATACTATAGTCATATCAAGTATCGACACCCAATATTCAGCCCAGTCCCCGGTGCATCACCCAAAACGTATTTTAATATTTGTATAAAGTGCACTCACAGATCCAAATCTTAATGAATTTATTGAATAATTCACATATTTCCCCCATCTACGAGATTGGCCTGTCAAAATCCTGGCTCAAGACTAACAAAATGGGGTGCTTTCGATGCAGCGGTTACATGTGGATTCTTGCTAACTGGACCATATTTTAAGCATCCACATAGTGGCAATAACTATGAAATACGGCACAGACTCACGTGTTTGTCTGAATTTGTGGTGTATTGTATCATATGCCCATGTGGGCTGTACTATATTGGCAAATGCATCACAGCTTTTCGTCTGTGAATGAATGTGATACGGACTGCTTGTAAAACTGGTAAAGCAAATACTCCTCTTGCTAGACACTGTATAACTTTCAGACACTCACTTCCATTGGTTCAATGTATTCTAATTGATCATGTACCTCACCCCAAATGAGGTGAGGATAGAGGAAAGATGTTGCTGCAAAAGGAGGCAAAATGGATTCGGACACTTGATACAGTGGCTCCTAGGGGCCTGGAAGAAATGTACTCTTTAGCTAGCTTTGTCTAATATTGACTTTGTTCTGTTGAATACCTGTCCTTTCAAATTTTCACTTTAAGAATACAACTCCACCTTAAGGGGGGTTGGAATTATCTTTGGATATATTGTGGATTTTTTAAATAAAAACAATGATGATATTTGCACACAGTGCATGACTTTGCAAATTATTGGAATCATTGTCCATACTCTGTACATTGATAGCAGTGGCATCTATTAATTTAGAGGGTGATAATACCATGATATAAAATCTGAATAGGATAAATGTGATGTAGATGACAAGAAACTTATCTGACCCTTGGACTGCCTAATTAAGCTATTGGGTAATTATTATACAGTGACAATATTACATATTTTTGCTAAGGTTTAGAAGTTGATGTGAATGAAATCACCATTTAGGATTTATATACAATAATATATGTCCTTTATTGGGCTATATACTGTTTTCATTAAGGTTAAGTGTCACGTTCAGCACCTTATGTCAAGAACCCAAGCTAAACTCCCTGGTCTCGGCTCTCACTTCTGCCTTTAACCGCAGCCTTTCACCTCGGGAGGAGCCCTTGGCTAATTGGATGCTGCCTGGTCTTAACAGAGAGAGGAGCAAAGGGGGACGATCGTCTCACCAGCATTCTGGAAGGAAGAACACCACCAGAAACAGGCAGGCCGGGCCAGCACAAGCAGATAGAATGGTCAGACAGGCCAGAATCAGGATAGAGAGTGTAGAATAGTCGATGGACAGGCAAAGGTCGGATTGGAGAGGTCAGAATAGTCACAGACAGGCAGGATCAGGATTGGAGAGATCAGAGTAGTAAATGCCTGATCGAAGGGTCAAAACACAATAGATCAGTCAAGATTCACAAGGAATTAACACCCAGGAACTTCGAAATAGAACCTAACAATGGGTAGTGTGCTGCAAACTAAATTGCCTTCTTAAACTTCTGAATTTGACGTCACTGCGCCTTTAAGAAATGAGCGTGCATGGCGTGCGCACCTTCGAGGAAGCTGGCACCAGGAAGGAAGGAGAGGCGCAGCAGGCGTCCATGCCGAGGACGCGGTGGTGGACCCCGCTGCCCACTAGACCACCAGGGTGAGGTAAATTCCTTACATTAAGTTAAGGGTAATATAGAACCACAAGCTATCAATGATAAAACTGTTTATATAATTTTAACATATTTTTAACACACATTGGGTATCTGTACTCTGACATATTTGTTCAGTGGTTATTTCATTATATGCAGGCCCGGATTTGTGGAAAGGCCACCTAGGCCCGGCCCTAGGGCAGCAGGACTTTAGGGGGGCGGCATGCTGCCCAACCACACCCACATTGGTTCAATAACACAGGGGATGCGCTGGATATACAATCATTTTTTAAATTTCCCATGCGCCAATCCCCATTGCTCCGGTCCACATGATGAAAATTTGCACGAATAAAGGGGAGGGGACAGGGGCGACGAATGGTAGTGGGCCTAGGGGCTCCCACTATGTAAATCCGGCCCTGATTATACGTTATATGACACAACATTTTGGACACAATTTTAACACGTTTAATATATTTTCCATACATGCTTTTCGATATACATTTTATGATATTGAGGCTGTGACCACATCATATATATAGACAAATACAAGAGTCCTCTGCACTCAACCCATTATCAATATATTTAAGACATTGAGACATTTTGTGCATACTGCTACTGAAAAATGCCTTACCCTTTAAACAAAACAGGGATCGTTTGTCCATATATTGCAATATATTTAACCCTTCCTAGCTATAGTCAGGTGATCCCACTGGTGTCTAATAAAAGGGCAGCCAAGTTTGGGAGTTTTACTTTGAAAGCAGCAAGTAAGTTGCAGGTAAAACTTAGTCCCTTTGTAAAATGTATAATGAAGCAATAGAATTCTTAATGAATCAGATAAAATTGAGCATAGGACTGGCCAGATATGGGATGACTTTGACGTAGTTGGTCAGCTTAAATATATTGCAATATATGGACAAACAATCCCTGTTTTGTTTAAGGGTAAGGCATTTTTCAGTAGCAGTATGCACAAAATGTCGCTGTCTTAAATATATTGATAATGGGTTGAGTGCAGAAGACTCTTGTATTTGTCTTTTACAAAACAAAGAGACCTTTACCCAATTTGGCCACCAACATGTTGGGCCAAACTTGGATGTTCATAACAGGGTCCTAGGGAGACCCAATAGTACAGGGCATTAGCAAGTCATGCAGTACATGGCTAACAAGGATTTCTAACCTGCCCAATAAATATCTACCATTTTTAAGACAGATATCATCAGGCAGGCCTAATACAAAGGCCAATAAGCTGACGACGTGGCCAACATGGGGTCAAGTTGGCAGTTTTTATTGGCCTGTGTATGGGCACCTTCACAGCATGATTGAAGTCAAGTCTTTTGTAAGTTAAGACTATACAAGTGCATCTTAAATGAGTTAAACTTGGGGCATCCCAACCTTTTTTACTTGTGACCCACCTTTAAATGTAAAAAGAGTCAGGGAGCAAAACAAGCATAAAAATAGTTCCAGGGGTGCCAAAAAAGGCCTTTTATTGGCTATTTGGTAGCCCCTGTGTGGACTGGAAGCCTACAGGAGGCTCTGTTTGGCTGTATATCTGGTTTTTATACAACCAAAACTTGCCTCCAAGCCTGCAATTCAAAAATAAGTACTTGCTTTGAGGCCATTGGAAACACCATTCAAAGGTTTGGTGAGTAACATGTTATGTAGAAGCCACTAATTGGGTAAATCAGTTAAAGTGTAATAAGAATTATGTAAGAAGGATAAATGGTGATGGGGAATGACATGAACCTAGATAATGTGAACTGATATAGAAATATGTATGGAACATGTAGAGGTGACTATGTAGGTGAAGCAGAATAGGGCGATGAAATTGGAAGGTACATAACAGGCATGATAGTTTCTCTATATGTGAGTGATAAACATTCTGACTGTTGTTGAGCACTGCCTTATTTAGCTGTTAGTCAGAGGAGGAATAATTCCCGGTGCTTACAGCTTAGTCTCTGTTACTCATCAGCAGCCTGGTATCACTGAGTACCTCACCAGCGCTCATCTCTTACATTCCCGGCCCAGTAACCAGGAACATAGTAACCCTCGTCCAGTTTCAGGGACATGGAGCCAATTCTTTTGGTAAGGGTAATGTCTCAATAAGTGATTCATATGAGTCTCTTGCTTATCCCACTCCTCAAAAAAGGTTGAGGATTCCTGCTTTATAAATATCCTACAGACCTGGGCAATAATAACATAGAAATTGCCCACTGTGCAAATACCCTAAAGCAGTGCTGTCCAACTGCTGTGGTACAGAGGGCTGACATTTTTCTAGCCTACATAGTGGAGGGCTGATAATGGAAGCCAGTGGGCCGCCAGTTGGACAGCCCTGCCCTAAAGAGACACTATGATTTCCCCACCAAAAAGTTCAATTAGATAAGTGCTTAAAATATATAGATCAGTATTATCACCATTAGTGTTATGTACAACTTGTAAATATGTCTTGCTTGTATGTCATAGGATTCCAGCTGTCTCTATAGAAGATTAGATAAGATTAAATCTAAATTACTCTACTCTAATCGTATGCTTTCATTTAGCTCCTTATCTCTTTCCTTGTGCAAATAAATCATTTTTCTGCTGCATGGTTTGTTATAGGAAAAATAGAGTCAATTTTACATACCAAAATTAACATTTCCCTCAGTCCCTTCGGAAGCACCATGAGATATTTTGCCTTTTATCTGCTGGGTAGGACAATACACACAAAGAGTTAAAACATCCCATAATTCCCTTAATGAAAACTGTTGCCAAAGGGACTGAGGGAAAAGTGAATTTTGGTAAATAAAATTTACTCTTTCCCTCATGTCCCCATTAGGCAGCACCATGGAGCAGGGCTGTCCAACTGGTGGCCCACAGGCCTCATGCGGCCCCCCCCCCTTGTGTGGCCCCCACATATAAGTCTGCCTGCTGTGTCTGCTTACCATGTACATTTTACAAGGTATCACTACAGAGATTAACTGGCCCCTGCATTGTTTAAACCTCAAATTCAGACAGTAATTCCTTGTATTGTTCACACATGTAATCCCCCTGCATAGTTCACACTTGTGACACCTCTATTGTTCAAGACCTGTTCTGTTCACACCTGAGACCCAGACTGAAACTGCCTACATTGTTCACTTGTTCACACCTTATACAAAATGCTAATGGGGCACCAGCACTGTGTCACTGTATGTAGTACATATTAGAGTGGTTCCCTGTCTCCTGCTCTGTTCTGCCTTCCCTATGCTCCCTGTGTGTGCCATACTCTGCCTTCCCTATGCTCCCTGTGTGTGTCATACACTGCCTTCCCTATGCTCCTGTGTGTGTTATACTCTGCCTGCCCATTGATACCTGTGTGTGTGTTATACTTTGCATGCCATATGCTCCCTGTGTGTGCCATACTCTGCCTGCCTTATGCTCCCAAGACTTTCATCACTTGTATGATATAAATTGGAATCGATGATCTCAATTTCTGCACTTCTCTGATAATTCTTTTCTTTCTCTGCTCTGGTAAATAAAGACATATCTCTCTGGTGTCAATTATGAATCCCAGAAACTGAATTCTCCTGGTTGCAAGTAGAATGACTTCTCTTTGTTCACTATCCACCCTAACTTCTGAAGGAACTGTGGTGTCCTTTCTAAATGCTTCTAACGCTTTCCTGTGATGAAAATTTAATAGGAACATGATGATGTGTCTTTTACATCTAAAGAGGCCAAATAATCCCCCGATCCACAATATTCTGCACCGATTTTATAGTTTCCATTTGGAAATATCTTATCTTTATGAATTGATTCATACATTTTAAGTCAATGATTCTGGTTTGGGAACTAGGAAAATTCTGCAATAGGTCCCCAAACCTTCTTCTCCTGGAGGAACATATTCTAAAACTCTTGATGCAAGAAAATCCTCTATGGTTTTTCTAATGTTGCTTGTCTGTGACCGAAAAGACTTGGAGTTACAAGAAACCTGTTGGGAGAGAGATAGGAGAATTCAATCTTATGTCCCTTTCTTATTATCTGAAGGAACCAACTGTCTTTTATTATCGCTTCCCATTCTTGAAGGAAAAAGCTGATCCTTCCTCCCACAGGAAGCAAACGTCTGGTATCAGAAGTTAACATTTCTCTTTTGTTGAGCCAGTCTTCCCTTGTTTCTCTCATTTCTATGAGGGGATGCCCTGAAGTTCCTCAAAGATAAAACTTTCTCTGTCTTCCTCATTCTCTATCAGACAAAGAAGAAGATCTGCTTTTTAAGGGGGAAGCTCTTCTAGACTTAAAGAAGGAATTTCTCCACTTCTTTTTTTCGAATTATCTCGTGGTAATCTCTTGCCCTTTGTTCCTGATATAGATTCCAAAAGCTTATCCAATTCTGAAGCAAAAAGATGACCCGGTTCAAAAGACATGGAACAAATGTTTTTGGAAGCTACATCGGCTGACCAACTGCGATCTCCTAGTTACTGTAGACAGAGCCATGGAATTTGCAGATAATTTAATATATTCCACTGATGCATCACAGACAAAATCGGTTGCTTTCCTTATCAGACTCCAAAAGATCTTCCTGTGGAATTCCACTCTAAATGTCATGTTTTTTAGCCAGAACATATACAGTGACTGACACTAGCAATTGCCAGATTACATTATGTTGTAATCATGTCTGAGAGAACAATCACTTTTTCTACCCATTAGGTCTTTAAATCCTGACCCATTTTCAACAGGAATTAATGGGGTTTTTTTTTTGCTAGACAGGCAACAGCAATGTCTACTTTTAGAGGAGACACCAATCTTTAGATTCTTCCTCCCAAATAGGAAATAACTGCTTGAATCTTTAACTAATAGTTGGTGCTTTTTTTCAGATTTTTCCATTCCCTCTGCATGAATTCCTTCACAATCTCATGAACAAGGAACGGTTTAGACTTCTTGTTAGACTGACGTGAGGATTGACCTTCTGCCTCATCCAGTCTTTCCATAGTGGTCACAACTTTCTTAATAAGTTTACTAATCTCTTCCACAGGAAACAGAGTAAAGAGTCGTCTTCCTCACTGTCAGAAGAATCAGAGTTACCAGTATCTTTAGAATTTAATGATGCCGAAAAATACTGCCTGAAGGTTGAGAATGACTCTGCATTTGAGCAAAAGCCTTAACCCATGCTGCAGATGATTCTTGTAACTGTAAAATCATTAACCACCATTTGTGCCATGCTTTCTTGGCACAGTCTCTTGTCATAATCATTTGGTAGTGGTGTTTCACATGCCATACATTGTAAGTGGTTCATTTTTCTTCATCTCTTAGAAGTTCAGATGGGGTGGACATTTAAAAAACAAAACCAAAAGCTGCTAAATACGTGACACAGACATGCTTCCAATACTTTTCAGCCTCAAACAGGAGACTGCATGAAGAAAGAGAATTATAAGCTGATTTATAGATCATCCACAGCACGGGGTAATCGTATGAACCAGCCGCGTCTGCCATATAAAGAAAGGGCTGCGTCATTCTCTCCGCTTTATTCTGCACCAATTGCCACCTGCCTAGCAGGGACACTTCTCATGGAATAATGATGTCCGTCTTCTTCCAACTGCGTTTGGCCTAGCGAGCGCATCTTCATTGCTTTATCTACCATTTTGAAACAGGGCAACGAATAATGAGGTAAAGGTGCAACCCTCAAAAAAAGAACTAAAGAGACCTACAACGTATGCCCCCAAACCCAGTCAGAGTCTAAAAAAAGGGAGATATTTTCCTTACCTTACTGTTAAGCAAATCTGCAGTCATATCTAGTTAGAGAGGTTCTGTTATTGGTAAAAGGAGGTGTTCCCACATATTGGTGTAGTCTTGCCCTTTGGGAACCCCCACCACTACCCAAATATCAATCATATAATCAATTTTTAAAAAGGGAGATAATATGCATATTTGGCGTAGCCTTAGCTAGGCACCTAAAAAGCACCTGTCTGATTGTGAATGAAAAACAGTTTTGGATCTCCTCCATGTTTTACATAATGCTGGCAATTATGCAGCTTACACAATGACTTCCCAGTTATGTAAAGAGTTTCAGTGCCTCATAATTGCCTGTAATAGCTGCTTTATCTTTAACCTGTAGGTATTTGCAGAACCCATCTAACAGTGCATAGGACTGCTACAGTTACTGCTGTTAGGAATAGTGCTGGAGATAAAACAGACAGGATCTGATGTGCTGTTTAACTAAGAGTTTTAATAAAGAAAGAACTAGTACCAGGGCTGGAACTAGGAGTAGGCAGAGTAGGCACGTGCCTAGGGCGCAACGTTTGGGGGTCACCCCGTCACGTACCTTTAACTGCTGCCTACCACAGTCTGAAGCTCCCTGCTCTTTGTGCGCATGCATGTGCGTGTACGTGAGGGGGATGTGTGTGGCGACTTGGCTGTTAGCGTGCATGGGTTCATATATGTGTGCGCGGAGGAGGAGGCAATGCTGTTGGTCAGGTTGCCTGGGGCGCCCCGCCGGTCTGGCCCGGACCTGACTAGTACACACTTCTGCAGATGAGCACAAATGAGGGCAGACACTAACAAGTCCAAGAGACAGGCCAAAGGTCAAGAGTGGGCGCCAGACAAGCGTCATCCAAAAACCAGGCCGAAGGTCAGGACAGGACGGGGTCAGGACAAGAACAGGATCATGGTCATAGGAACAAGGTTGCTGAAACAAGACCAGAATTTCAAAATAAAGGACAAGAACTTGAGGCTTGGAGTCTGCAAGAAGGCCAAAGATCCAGCATGGGGGAGTCTGGGAAGCAGGCTTAAATAGCCATTTAATGAGCTATTGCCTGCAGCTGGACATGGGGCATGGATACTGGGAGATGGAAGCAGTGTCACAAAAGATATTCTATCAGGGACAGGCTACTTCCTGAGGCTCAAGCAGGAGGAGCAGTTGCAGGAATTCAACAGGTCCCTGGTTCAAAACCATGGAGTTCCGGACAAGTGCTCTTTAGTTAGGTTTCAAAACAATGATCTCAGTACCGTAACTAGAGGGGGCGGGCCCTGGTGCATGATGCGCAGCCAGGCCCCCGCCCCCCTCTGTACGGCCCACATTTCAGTGGTGTGCGTACTCCTGGGGGCCCTGGCCCGCTCGCACCCCCTGCTCCCCCGGTAGCTCCGCCACTGAATGATCTTGTGGCAGCCAATAGAAATCATAATTATTTGGATAAAATATAAAATAACCAAAATTCTTTTTAATACTACAACCTAAAAAAGTATATATATACATAGTGCTAAGAGATTATTAAGAAATATATATATAAAAAAGGGGTAAACAATCAATAGTCTAGTGATCAGAGTGGATGTGGGTAGTGAATAAATTTAATTCGTGCTAACATGTAGGTTAAAATATATGTTAAAATCATGTATTTCTTAAAGTATATCAAAAGTATATCTCTTTATACACTATAGATAAGTTCTGGAGTTATCCCAGCACTATTGTCTTTTTTTAAGCACGTGAATGCGTCATTTTCAATATACATATGGTGTATTAATATGGGTATAGAAAAAATTATCCACTATCAAATGTATTTAATGATTAGTACCGAATTGCAATTTTACAGTAATTAATTTAAGGGTCCAAAAGGGGCACTCATATATATATATAACAGTATGAATATATCTCAACAGTCTGTAAATGTTCATTTTTATTTTTTTATAAATTGTGTGTAATTGTAAGAGGAACTGGAAATGGCCAATTAGTCTATGAAAAATCCCCCCTCCCTCCTGCCCCCTGGCCTACCTCCCCCCCTGGACAAATGCCCCTTAGTTGCTACTTACCCCTTGGCGCAGGTCCTGTCCACAGAGTTCACAGACACCATCTCTCGTGCGGTCTTCTTCCTGGATTGCCCGGCGTTTGGCGGCGCATGCGCAGTAGGAGTATTTGCCGGTTCAGCTCTATTGCGCATGCGCCGAAAGTCACAAAGTTTTCCAATTTCTTTTTTCTTGATAAAGGGATTGGCAAATCCAGTGTGCACCAGGCTACCTCACAGAAGGTGTGTTCAGCGTGTGCGCAGCTTCACCTATTCCAGTATGTATGTCCCAACAGTATGAAACCAATTTCCTCTATCTTTTCTTTCAGGAAAAATACTTGGTGATACCCTATCTCTTAGGTTATATCCCCTTCTATAGATGAACTGTGGTCTCCCAAGATCAAGTTGTGAGAGGACTGGATCCGACCTCAAAATCTGCAATCTGCAATCAATGTCTATTGATTATCTGTTTAATCTTTCTGGCTTCAAGATTGATTATATGTCGAAATAAATCTCATTCTATTAGTTGTTTGTGTCTGCTGTCTATTTCTGTTTTTATCATTCATCCTATATGTTCTGAATAGTTCCTCCCTATTACTTAGTACGGCCCTATCATATGCTCTTTTAATGCAGCGATTCTCCCCATAAAGAGGAGTCTCTCCCATAATTCCATTGCCCTCTGCTGGAAAGCATCCCAAGTTGAACAATTCCTCCGTAATCGGATGAACTGACAGACTGGGGACCCGGATGGCTACTGTGTCGCTGTAGGAGAGAATTTCTACTGATAGTTTTCCTATATATGTCTGTATGTACCTCAACATTCAGGGATGTAAATTGTATGTCCAAAAACTCGATTGTAGAGGGGTGGTTAGTTAGTTTGCTGTAATAAAAATACCTGTGCGGCGGGGTCGCCCGCCACGCCATCGGCAGGGACGCCCGCCGCATGCTCCAGCCTCCAGCGCCATCTTTGACCCTTAGGGCTTAAAGGTACAGGCACGCTGGCGTTTTGGCGCGAAATTTGAATGTATTTTAGGCCCATTCTGACTCCCTGCCAGTGCCCGTTATAGAAACTTGATTCTATGGGTTCCTGAAGCCTTGTGCTGTCTGTTCCTGTGACACTTATATCTGTTATTCTGGTTTTGATCCCTGCCTGTTCCTGACAATTCTGATATCCGAATCCTGACTTTTACCTGCATCTCGACTACTCTTTCTGCCTGACCCCATCTGTTTGATTACCCGCTTTTGACCCTTGCCTGCCTTATAATTCTTGATATTTTTTTGTGACATTTGTTAAACATTGTATTCCATTTGATATTGATACTTTTTGTATTGAATAATGTTATCTTTATTGCACTGGACACTTTAGTCTTGCAGAATTTGATTAAGTAATTTTTGTATATAGTTTTGTATTAATATAAATACAAGTAACACAAGAATGGACTCAAATATATTTTTATTTGTTTTTATTCATCTCTATTGAACGAACACCATAATTTTTTTCACTTTTTTTCAAAAATTTTTTTTTCCTAAGGATTTTTTATGACTTTTTTCTGGAATTTTTGTAGTTTGGAACAATTTTTCATTCTGGCCTATATGTATGCACTTGCACTTTTTGTCATTAATTGATTGTAACATGTTTCACTAATTAACTTAATTGTCATGCTTTTAAATTTGTATGGGCACTAATATCCGGTATGCTTGAGAAAGGGGTCACGCCCCGAAACGTTGCATCCGCAAATAAACGAGCAAGGTTAAATCCTGCTAGAACTATCCATGTTGTGCTGGTGTGTCCTGTGTCTACGCTGTTTTTGAGGTCGTCCAATTCCTCTAACATCTAGCACCTGGAATTCGTGTGACTTCGGACGGCCAGGGTGTGCGAGAGTAAGTTCTTCTTTTTTGAATTCTTGATATCTGCCTGCCTCGACCCAGCCTGTTTTGACGATTCCCTTGCCTGCTCCATTTGTACTGTGACCTTCGGCCCAAAAGCCTCTGCTAACAGCCGTGCCCCTTTGCCAGCCAGAACATCTCGCCTTGTTCCCCTCGTTAAGTCCAGGTGGCACCCAAGTAAGCTGACGGCTCCTCCCGAAGCCCAACGGTGGTCACACTAATGGTGAAGCCGAGCCGAGACCAGGGTACTTGGCACCTGTTCTGGTATTGGGTGCCGGTCGTGACATTATCACGGGCCATGAGGGACGATGGTCACGAAGCTGCTGCTGCCTCTGCTATACCCTCTCCTCAAACTTCCACTTTCTACTTTGCTGCAACGTATGGAGGAGCAAGAGCATAAGCAGAACTATTTGCTCCAAGGGTTCCACAATCTGACCAGTCAGTTGGGGCCTTCTCTGCAGCCGCCTAATCCTGTTTCTGTACCTCCTGTGGGTTCTTCTGCCAATTGGGGTAACTCATCTAAACCTCATGAACTCAAAATTGTGTTCCCCGAGAAATTCAGTGGGGATCGCACTAAATTTTTCGTCTTTAAAGAGGCGTGTAAGTTATACCGTAGTTTTTTCCCTCACTCATTCCAATCTGGTGAGGAGAAAGTAAGGTTCGTAATGACCCTGCTTTTGGGTGACCCCCAAATTTGTTCTTTAATATTGTAGGAAAAAATAAGAATATCATCTAGGTAGACCACTACGAAGATCCCCAACTAACCCCATCAGAATATGGGCAGTGCATAGGAGACCCTTAGGGTCAGGTGTGGTTTCCAAACAAACTATTTCTCTTTCTATGAGTATAAACAATGTGCATTGTGAAGAGATAGCGTTGTACCTAATCGAAGGGGCTACCTCTCCTTTCATTTTGGGGTTACCATGGCTCCAGAGGCATAACCCTCTGATTGACTGGGTTTCTAGGGAGGTAATTTGTTGGGGTTCTAAGTGTGGTGGGGTATGCTTTCCTTCAGTAGTGGCAACTACATCTCTTGAGGGGTTACCTGCTGCATATACTGAATATGCTGATGTGTTCTCTAAAAAGGCAGCAGAAACCCTATCCCCTCACCGGCAGTATGACTGATCAATTGATTTGATACCCGGGTCCACTCCTCCTCGTGGTAGAACCTACCCTCTTTCGTTGCCGGAAGCCCAGGCCATGAAAGAGTATATAAGGGAAAATCTTGAGAGGGGTTTTATCAGACCTTCTAGTTCCCCTGCAGGGGCAGGTTTATTTTTTGTTGGGAAAAAAGATGGTGGTCTTCGTCCCTGTATCGACTATAGGGGGCTCAATAAGATCACCATAAAGAACCGTTATCCTCTCCCTTTAATTTCCGAACTTTTTGACCAGGTTAAAAGTGCTAAGGTCTTTACAAAACTTGATCTTAGGGGGGCTTATAACCTGATACATATCAGGGAGGGTAACGAGTGGAAGACAGCGTTTAACACCAGGGATGGCCACTACCAGT
This sequence comes from Xenopus petersii, assembly GCA_038501925.1. NCBI lineage: Eukaryota > Metazoa > Chordata > Amphibia > Anura > Pipidae > Xenopus > Xenopus petersii. Next base: position 137,451,118 of record CM076676.1, on the reverse strand, counting down.
ATCTTGTTATGCCTTTTGGTCTCTGTAATGCCCCTGCAGTGTTCCAGGAGATTGTCAATGACATCTTCTGGGACCTGCTGGGGATCTTCGTAGTGGTCTACCTAGAGGATATTCTTATTTTTTCCTCCAATATTAAAGAACATCAAAATCATGTTTGTGAAGTCTTACAAAGGCTAAGGGGAAATAATCTTTATGCGAAACTAGAGAAATGTACTTTTGGGGTTTCTTCTGTTCAGTTTTTGGGGTTTAACATTTCCAGTAAGGGTCTAGAAATGGATCCAGGCAAGGTGAGAACAGTCCTGGATTGGACCCAACCCCTTTCTTACGTGCAACCCAAAGATTTCTTGGTTTTGCTAATTATTATCGGCAGTTTATCAAAAAAATTTCCCTCATTATGGCCCCCATCACTAATCTGACTAATAAGGGCGCTGACCCCAGCATGTGGCCCCCTGAGGCCGTTCAAGCATTTGAATTCCTCAAAAAGGAATTCAGTTCTGCCCCCATTCTCAGACACCCCGATACTGCACTACCTTTTATAGTTGAGGTTGACGCTTCTGAGGTAGGAGCTGGGGCAGTCCTTTCTCAAAGGCACCCGACTACCAACAAATTGCATCCCTGTGCCTTTTTCTCCAGGAAGTTTTCATCTGCTGAGGTGAATTATGATATAGGTAACAGGTAGTTGTTGGCAGTAAAGTGGGCCTTTGAATAATGGCGGCACCTCCTTGAAGGTGCAAAACATGTTGTGACGGTTTATACAGACCACAAGAATTTACTTTATATTGAATCTGCTAAGCGCCTAAATCCTAGGCAAGCTAGGTGGGCTCTGTTTTTCTCACGATTTAATTTTTCTTTGACATTTCGGCCAGGGTCTAAAAATACCAAGGCGGATGCACTCTCTAGGAGTTTCGAATCCTTTTCTCCTGACATTAGTGAGTGTGCTCCCATCATCCCCAGGGAAATGATTGTAGCAACCCTAGAATCTGACCTTTCTTCTTTATTGCTCCCCTTACAAACATCCGCTCCTAATGATACTCCTTCTGGGAGATGGCAGGACACCCAGGCATTGCTAAAACGGTGTCTCTATTATCCCGACATGTTTGGTGGCCTTCATTCAAACAAGATACTAAGGCCTTTGTAAATTCTTGTCCAGTCTGCCGAAGGTCAAAATCCTCTCGGAAATCTTCTCAGGGTTTGCTACTTTCTTTACCTATCCCAGAAAAACCATGGAACCATCTTTTGATGGATTTTATTGTTGATTTACCTCCATCACAGGGGAAAACTGTGATCTGGGTGGTGGTGGATAGGTTTCGCAAGATGCCATTTTGTACCCCTTCCACACCTCTCTTCTGCTAAATCCTTGGCTGATCTGTTTGTCACTCACATTTTTAAGTTACATGGTTTTCCTGAAAATATTGTTTCTGACAGGGGGGTTCAGTTTGTATCTAAGTTTTGGCGTGCTTTCTGTTCTTTGGTTGGGGTTGAATTATCCTTTTCTTCTGCTTATCACCCCTAAACCAACGGTCAAACCGAAAGGGTAAACCAGTCCCTTGAGCAATACCTCAGGTGTTATGTTTTGGATAACCAGTACACATGGGCAGAACTGTTACCCTGGGCAGAATTCGCATACAATAATGCTACCCATTCCTCCTCAGGGGAGTCCCCTTTTTTTGTGGTTAATGGGTGGCACCCCAAAGCATTTTCATTTTCTGGCTCTGGTTCCCCTGTTCCCTCCACTAATTCTTATATTGACCGTTTTTCTAAGGTTTGGTCGCAGGTTCACGACTCTCTGTCAGCAGCTTCCTCAGCTCAGAAAAAGCTGCTGACAGAACCCATAGAGAAGCACCCCAATATAAAGTGGGCGACTCCGTGTGGCTCTCTACCAGGAGTATTAAACTGAAGGTTCCCTCTCTCAAACTGGGGCCTAGATTCATTGGTCCATACCACATTTCTGAAATTATCAACCCTTCTTGTGTTCGTCTTAAATTACCTGCTAATTTCAAGATTTCTGACTCATTTCATGTTTCTTTGTTAAAACCTGCTAACCTTGTTCGTTTTGTTTCTGTTCCTCCCCCTGTGCTAGTTGAAGGTCAGCCTGAATTTGAGATCCAGGAGTTCCTTGATTCCCGCCTTGTGCGTGGTAAGTTACAATATCTAACCAGATGGAAGGGCCCTGAAGAGAACTCCTGGGTCTCAGTAGATGACATCAGGGCTGATCGCCTCAGGAAGCAATTCCATCTAAAATTTCCTGGTAAGCCTGGGCATCCAGTGGCCCCCCCTGGAGAGGGGGGTAATATAATAAAAATACCTGTGCGGCGGGGTCGCCCCCCACATGCTCCAGCCTCCAGCGCCGGCGCCATCTTTGATCCATAGGGCGTGCCTCGTAAAGGTACAGGCGCGCTGGCGTGATTGCACCAGCGCTCATTGGCGCACGTTTTGGCGTGAAATTTTAATGTATTTTAGGCCCATTCTGACTCCCAGCCAGTGGTCGTTATAGAAACTTGATTCTATGGGTTCCTGAAGCCTTGTGCTGTCTGTTCCTGTGACACTTATATCTGTTATTCTGGTTTTGATCCCTGCCTGTTCCTGACAATTCTGATATCCGAATCCTGACTTTTGCCTGCATCTCGACTACTCTTTCTGCCTGACCCCATCTGTTTGATTACCCGCTTTTGACCCTTGCCTGCCTGACAATTCTTGATATCTGCCTGCCTCGACCCAGCCTGTTTTGACGATTCCCTTGCCTGCTCCATTTGTACTGTGACCTTCGGTCCAAAAGACTCTGCTAACAGCCGTGGCCCTTTGCCAGCCAGAACATCTCGCCTTGTTCCCCTAGTTAAGTCCAGGTGGCACCCAAGTAAGCTGACGGCTCCTCCCGAAGCCCAACGGTGGTCACACTACTGGTGAAGCCGAGCCGAGACCAGGGTACTTGGCACCTGTTCTGGTATTGGGTGCCGGCCGTGACAGCTGTACACCCACCACTGCTTTACCACTGTGTATTGTTTTAATAACATTTTGGCCTCTCGTGGATAAGTCTGTCAGCGCTGCGAGCGGGTAATACATTTCTATTCCTACATAAGCCTGACCAGAACAAGCACTTTTTCAGTTTTATGCCATACTATAGCATTCCACCGCTAGTACACTGGTCAAAATTCAAGAAAAATGTCAAAGGGACATTCCAGACCTGAATGACGACTTTTGGGATGATACGCTAGGTCAAGTTCCAGAAACAACAATGTCAGTCAATGACAGATTTATTCAAATACATTTTTGAACCATGTCTATCTGACACCCTATAGGCTAAGGCATGTCCCCATACCTTAGACCTTTGCCCCAAATGAAATTTAGCTGTGGGCTCCTTTCTCTGCCTTGCTATGTAAAGGTTATGGACTGCTGTGCTGAAGTATATCAATGAAACAATATCATTTCCTAATATCCGTCTTCCTAAGGTGTGGCTTTTAGATGTTACAGGAGACCTTGGTTTGTCATCCTATCAATGTCTGTGTTCATTTTTAACTGTTATTTTATGTTAAAAAAACAATTTTGCTAAAATGGTAAATGGTTAATGATGTGTTACCTAAACAGAAACTGGTTGACATGACCAGAGGCATTCCAGCTAAATTTGATGGCATTTAGGGCTAAATACACAAACTTCATAATAATGCTTGGCTTGCATAGACTCTCTCCTTCTTTTCCTCTCTCTTTCTTTTCCTACTAATATTACTGAACTCTGAATGTGCAACAGATCATGTCACTGTACTTGTGCAGAGCGGATAGAGACGTCTGATAGAGGCTCACATATCCCTGCTGTGTTATAGCATTCACTGTTTATAGAAATAGTGCCCATGTTCTTTGGCCCCATTGGGATAAAAGTCTGCCCTAATTCACCACCAGCTGTCCATTTGTATCATATACTGATCGGTTTGGAATAGGTACATAGACATGAGCTATTACTCATATGAGCAAAGGCATCCCGCAATCACAGTCTTGTTAAGAAAAACAGCCATTATAGCAATAACATTGCCTTTTTATCCAGATAGCGCTGCAAGACACAAACTCCCTTCTGGCAGGCGTTGCATATAGTTCTCTGTCACACCTTGACTGGAGGCTGCAGGGGACGCACCTACAAATTCCTGAGGCATATGTCATTATCATTTCTTCCTTGTTGGACCATATATTGCCTATATTATACTGGATCTCGTTCAACCCACAGTGAAGCCAAGGAGTTCTTGTACTATTGCATCTCCTGGGCATCCTGACAGCATGCCAAAATGTATCTTCTAGGATTTAGCCTCCTTGCAGCACTACATTTTGTTGTGATAGAATTAGTGGGGTGACTCAAGTTTACCCCATTCTATCTAATACAGGATAGTCCTTTGCAAAGGTTTGTTGTATGAGGTATAGCCATAAAGCTAGAATTGTAAACTTGCCCTTTACACCTTGTGACATTCTAGCCCGTCATCCTCCTGGTGTCAGTGATTCAGTGTAAACCTGACCCTGCTGGACCACAATTCTTTTTACAGTAGAACACAAGCAGCAGATACAGATGTATATTCCTACTGTAAGACGTGAGGGCTTATTTATAACTGCAATTGCCCTCGTGCACTTACAGTAGTTGCACTCCTTTTCCCACAGGGAGTTGTGTTTCTAACTCCTTCCATTAACGGCACTTGCGTCAAAATGCTCTCCTTGCGCTTTAATATAGTTGTGCTCAGCGGAGCTCAGTCCTTCCAGCCTTCTGCCAGACTAAGCTCTGCTGTCGCCACCTCCTGGTAGCTCCAAGGTTGCATTCACACCCAGTGTCAATAGGTGCAGCACACTTACGCCTCAAGAGTTGGGCGCAGATGTAACTCATATCCCAAATTTTGGAAATGGACACAAGTGTGACAGATTAGTGATGAAATGTGGGCTCAGTTGGGTTCATTTTGGTGAAGTTGACACAAATGCACAATTGTGTCAATGCTTTGTTCAAGGAAATAAAAACAAAACATAACGCATTGTGGCGGGAAAAACGTGAGGATTGCACTGAAAATTGCACTGAAAATTGCACTGAAAATTGCACTTCGCTCATTACATTAACATAAATGAGCCCTACTGTCTTCCTTCTACAACCTTATATCTCTGTCTACACTCAAAATCCAGGTTTTTCTTTGCCTATAGGTAACATTTCCCACAATCTTATCTACCTCCTCCCAGTCTTAAGGTGACCATAGACATATCGATGTCGACAAATTAGCGGATCTCTTCCCGATATGCCCACATTGACGTGGTCGATAGGCTGATCCGATCGTGGACGATAGGGCCCAACGATCGGCTCATAATGCATCTGATACGGGCTGTCGGATTGCGGGACCTCATAAACGCACAGATGCAGCCACAATCCTATGGGATTTTTTTAACCTGGCCGATCGAGATCTTGCCGACTTTGGGAAGATATCAATCTGCGAAGCCCGATGGATGGCCCCACACGGCCAATAAGCTGCAGACTCAGTCTGTCGGCAGCTTTTATGGACCCATGTATGGGGGCCTTTAGACTAGTCCTGTAGGCTGCCAGTCCACATAGGGGCTACCAATAACCAATCACAACACTTTTTTGTCACGCCAGGAAGTTTTTGCATCCATATGTTGCTCTCCAACTTTTTTTATAAATTTGAATGTGACATACAGGTAAAGAAGTTTGGGGGCCCCTGATCTAGGACATCAAGTAAGTGTACAGCTAATTGACCTTACAGAGGGTATTCTAGGAGCATCTAGGGATCTAAGGCCCCCAACCCAACACTCTGAGCCTTCCTGGGGGAGCTACACATTATGGCAACTATTGGTCTACTGTAATATTTGGGTCAATGAAGACATGACAATAAAATATGGTTAGTATTTGTAACATTTGAGATATCTGAGATGTTCTAAAGGCACCTTGGCTGCATACTGCACACACAGAATATGATACCGGCATCCATGCAGGGACCCTGAAATGTATGTTATGCAGCACAACTTGTATTTTTTGCAAAAATAAATAAAAATAAATTCCTTCATTTGAGCATAAAGAAATGCTTAAGGCAACGTTACTAGAAAAAAAAGTGATTATGAATTCTGATGATACTATCGCACTAATAATTTGTTTTTAGTTATGAGGATATTGTATTTGTGTGAAAAAGGACAGAGCGCATAGTCACTCCATTATGACACATTATGAATATTTACCAGCATGCCTTAATCAAGGTAAGCAGTGACCTGAACAACCCAACCAGAATATAGAAGTATGGCAATAAAAACTGTATAGTGGCTGGCAACCTGGCACCCTTCAAACCCAACCCCCCACCATGGCTTCTATATTTTGCTTAATGTTTTGTTTCAGCCTCTTTCATAATATTATAATTTAATCAGACGAAGTTGGGAGTTCACGGCTATTCAGAAGTTTTTATGGGTGCTTATCTAGTGTTTTATTGTTGTTTTCTTTGTGCAACTTTACTAAGCCTGAGCATTTATCCCTTTTCTTGGTGAAATCACAAGCTATGGTTGCCATCCTAACTCTAATCTCTACAGAAATGATCCCCAGCCACTGGCTCACAAGCAGCATGTTGCTCCCAGTGGCCTCAAAGCAGATGTTCATTTTTTATTTCGTGGCTTGGACATAGAGGCACATTTTGGAGGTATAACAACCAAGTGTACTGCCAAATAAAGCCTCCTGGGGGTAACCTCCACTCCCAGCAACTTTTTCATGCTCGTGTTGCTCCCCAACAATTTTTACTGCTCTAGAGTGACATCAGTACATCATGGTTTCCAGCATCATATGACATCATGAATGACATCATGGATGTCCAAATATTATCCCTGCAGCTGTTGATAAACTTCAATTTGCTGGGGATGCTTCTTAGAGTTGTAGAACAAGAACAGACAATGATGTATCCCTTTATCACACACTATACTACACCTGCAACATCCAACATCTTATTCTGAAATCAAGGCTAGCTGGTCATCCGTTCGCTGCTATAACAGAAATTTCTTGCATCTAGGGTGGGGGTTAAACCATATAACTAAACGCTATTTATATAAGGCCATGTTCATTCAAGCCCTTAATTGTCCTTGTTGTAATCTTATTGTGGCTTTATGACAAAGGCCTTTTAGCTGTCACAAAATATATAACTATTAAATATTATTATATATTCTTACTTGGAGGTTAATAACTATACTCATTGGGTCTCTCTGTACTTGGAATGCCTGGGCCTATTTTGACTCCCAGTTCAGACCTGCATGGGAGACAGGAGACTGGCAATTTGTAGATCCTAAAGGGGCTGCTGTAAGATGTCATAGACAGTCACTATTTATTGGACCTGTAGGGGTGCTGATTGGGTCTCTGTGTACTTGAAATGCAATGTAATGAATATTAGGATAAGATATACAATGTCTCTGAAATTGGTTTCTGAACCACCATCATTGCTTCACAGGCCTCTGTAGTGCTTATCTTATTCAGCCAGTAATATGACTCAGCACCGTGCATGGCTTCCAATGTAATTTCCACCCTCACTGGGGCCTTGAGCAGCCACTCTGTGGTCTCATTTTATAACCTGTTACACAACATATTTTTTAAAATATATAATTCTAAGCAACTTTCTCGTTTTTTACACATTTTCAGTGGTTGTAAAGTTAACCTGAGGAGAGTCATCAATGAGTCACAATGTTTGCCTTTGATGCATGGTGCCAGCTTTGTCCATATGTCTGGATAACAACCTCCCATACCTGTATACAAGTGACAAATAACCTATTTAATAAGGCAAAGGGCACAGGAAATAGCAGAGCTGGGTGTGCTCCTTTTGCTTAATATTTCGCCCATGGTGACAATGTGACTAGAATCTCAATGCCAGTAGCTCCCTATCATTTAGATGTGAAATACATTATCACAGCAAGGAAATGCACTTTGTGCCTACAGTACTCACAGTATAAGGAATATGTACTATTAGTCACCATATTCGTTTGTTGCAATGTGCAGCTGATACAGAGCTTGCACTCAGAATGTTCAGCTCAGAGCCTTGCACTAAAGACATTATAATTGGGCCATGGACCCCACTGAGGAAGTTACACCTGATGTCGGATAAGCGGTACGCGGATTGATGTCCCGCATGGAAGATTATGAAACTCAGCAGTTCCGCATTGGGCAAGCACTTGATACACTCCTCTCCCGTGTGACTCCAGTGTCTCCTGTTGCTGGCAGTCCTTCCACAGCTATTGTCCCTCCTGCTGCTCTCTAACTGAGAAGGTTTACTCTGTTGCCTCTGTTTAGAGGAGCCCCTTTCTATTTGATGCTGCAATCTGAAATTATGGTCACTCCTATTGCAAAGGAATATGAAGGACACTGACTTATTTTTGTGTGTACAAACTTTACATGGAAAGCCATGCAGGCTAAAACCCAGGGTTGGAACCATTGCCAGCCAGTATATGGTTAAATAGGGCATTTTTCCCTCGGAAATTAAGTATTTTGTAAATATTTTTTCAAATGCTTTTGTAAATGTTTTCTGCAGTTTTCCAGCTGTAACTGAACTTCAATTCTTAGTAGAGGACAAATGTTGCCAATAGGATGGCAGAAACTAAAGCCAGCTATACTGGAGCAGTATACTGAAGTAGGTCATACACTGGATTGGTCAAATGGATGAGTATCCATCCAGTCAAGTCACTGTGCAGGCAACTCTATAAATGGCCCTACATGTACTGAAGGATCAGAACTGCAGGGAGTGAAGGGGAGCAGGGGTTCAGATCAGATAAAGGAACTTGGGTTTAGATGAGAAAGTGGAACTTGGGTTCTGATGAGGAAAAGGAGTTTGGGTTCAGATGATGAAGAGGAGCTTGGGTTCAGATTAGAAAGAGGAGCTTGAATTCAGATGAAGAAGAGCAGCTTGGGTTTAGTCTAGGAAGAGGAACTTGGGTTTAGACTAGGAAGAAGAATTTACACTTTCTGATGAGTAAGAAAAGTTTGAGTACAGATGAGGAAGATGAGCTTGGGTTCAAATGAGGAAGAGGAGCTTGGGTTCAGATGTGGAAGAGGAGCTTGGGTTCAGGTGCGAAAAGGAGCTTGGCTTGGGTTCAGATGAAGAAGAGGAGCTTGGGATCTGATGATGAAGTGGAATTTGGGTTCAGGTGTGGAAGAGCAGCTTGGGTTCAGATGTGGAAGTGGAGCTTGGGTTCAGATGCAGAAGAGGAGCTTGGGATCTGATGAGGAAGTGGAGCTTGGGTTCAAATGAGGAAGAGGAACTTGGGTTCTGATTAGGAAGTGGAACTTGAGTTCAGATTAGAAAGAGAAATTTGAGGAAGTGGAAATTGGCTTCAGATGACAAAAGGGAACTTGGGTTCTGATGAGGAAGAGGCGCTTGGGTTCTGATGAGGAAGAGGAGTTTGGGTTCTGATAAGGAAGAGAAGTTTGGGTTCTGATAAGGAAGAGAAGGAGCTCTGATTAAGATGAGGAATGTCCAGTGATTCAGCCATTTTGTCTTACCTGCAGTTGTACTGCAATACACTGGATGCGTCTTCTGGGTCCCTGTGAAGGTATCGTGGTTTCTACTAACTGTGAAGTCCCCAGGACTTAACTGCTGACACCAGTGGAATTTTCTGAGCACATTGTTGTAAATAGTCATGGAATGTGGCTACTTTGAAATGCTATTAACAACACTTTGTGTTATGTTGTTTTAGTAAAAACACAAGGGTTCACTTTCAGTTAGGTGTGAGTGCTGGTGCACTGAGGGTCAAACATGTGGAACCTTGTGACACCTTTCACAGACACCTATCCAATGGGCAGTGAGAAGAGTTTCTGTGACAGTTGTTCTTTAGTTGACACTTCTAGTGCAAGGGACCCATTTACTTACATGAGCTGCCATTGAGCAGAGCTGGGCCAGAACTGCTTTGGATTGGAAGGCAAGACACAGACCAAGAGCCTTTAGCTGCCTGTGTTGATGCAGACATGCCTCAGGGTATCAGACATACAGAGGATCATGACGTCAGGGAGGGTAATGCTGGAAAGTCCCATTATCTGCAATACACAGCTGCCTGTTCAACTTTGATACACCGGACTTACAGGGCTTTGTGTGATCATTTCTGAAAATTCTTTCACCAACAAGAACTGATAAAATATAGATGGTGACAATAACAGTAGTTCTTTCCCATTGTCTCCAACTGGTGGTACTGGCAGTCCCAGAGCTGCAGTTTAATTACAACTAACAGCATTCAGTGGCAGCCATTGCTAGTCCTGTGGTGCCTAAGGTTTCATCGGTCTGTAAATGAACATCCCCTGTGCACAAAAATGATGTCTGGGCAGTTTGCTGTTATTATCACTTGTGGGCACACTTGCTTAAAGGGAACATTACATTACATTATGTGGCAGAGTTTGTGGCACAGTTTGAGTTACAGGATATTTTGCATTTTCTGTAATGTTTTCCCATGGTACATACCAAGTGGCATGATGCAGCCCAGGTGCCCCCCTCCCATTCCAAAGCCAGTAGGAATAGGTGCTGGACCCAGGATGGCACACTTTTAGGGGCTGCATGCCTCCAAGCTACATTGTATTGGGTTCAGAAGCACTGGGGACATGCAGGAGAATTGCTAGCTCTTTAAATCTCCTGCACTAATATCCATGCTCCAGACCTAGTGATATAAGGCTTTCTCATGCGTGCATTACCATATGAGGGGGAGGCAGAAAGAGGGAAAGTGGGCCTGGCCTAGGAGTGACCTATTTAGAAATCCTGACTGCCCAGCTCCCTTCCAGGTGCTCAAGCACCTTTTCAGTCCTGTCCTTAATGTTGCACCATTTCTTCTATGGTGGGCTCCAAGTGGGTGCAGGTCTGGGTGCAATTTCACCCCCAGTGGTTGAGTCACTGTTTCTTGGGAAGGTTTCCACTAGATGCTCAGTGGGATTTGCTTCCATTCAGCCACAGGAGCATTAGTGAGGCTGGGCCCTAATGTTGTGGCTCAGGTCTGACTCTCAGATGACACTCCAGTAGAAAGCACTGAATTGCAAAGAATGTAATTGTATGCTGAATCCTTAGACCAGGGATCCCCAACATTTTTTACCCATGAGCCACATTCAAATGTAAAAAGAGCTGGGGAGCAACACAAGCATGAAAAAATTTCCTGGGGGTGCCAAATATGGGCTGTGATTGGCTAATTGGTAGCCCCTATGTGGACTGGCAGCCTACAGGAGGCTTTGTTTGCCAGTACACTCGTTTTTTATACAACCAAAACTTGCCTCCAAGCCTGGAATCCAAAAATAAGCTCCTGCTTTGAGTCCACTGGGAGCAACATCCAAGGGGTTGGCAAGTAACATGTTGCTTGTGAGTCACTGGTTGGGGATCACTGCATTAGATTATATGTCTAAGATTTGGGGTTTTGTGTAATAAAAGAAAATGTAATTCAACCCAACTTGTCATATACATTCATTGCCCAATGTCAGTGATTTTAAAGTTTATAATGACACTTTCTTTCACTAGGCAAAATAATGGAGATCCCCTAATGTTTGTTACAGAGTTTCACATCATTCTGTGCAGTTCATGCTCAAGGTAGGGCAGGATGTTATTGTGTGTTGATATGAATGTACTGACTGTAGGTGAAGTTGTAAATTATATATTGGTAAATATTGCACATATTTTCTACTGACTTATGTTTAACAAGGAAACTCACTGGCTACATTTAACCATTCACCCATATCACACCCTGTTTTCTTTCCCTTTTTTTTATATAAACAGACCATGAAGAAGAATGTGTATATATATATATATACGTATAGCTCAGCTACAACTACTGCACAGAGATGGATAACCCGACAGCTCGGGTAAAATTGACCAACTGAAGGAATAAATAGATATTTTACATTAAGGGATGTAAGGTGGGTGAGTGGAGCACAGAAATGGTCCATTCTAGCAAACTGCTTCCACATGGGCACCAGAATGTTATTCATTAGATGCAAGTCTGTTGTATGAATAGGCTCAACACACAAACAGAACTAAAAATCTGCTGTAGCCTATAACTATTGATTTAACAGGAGAAGTTATTGAGTCCAGGTCCACCATCAGAAATTTTGGGGCTCCGTACAAATGATATATATGAGGCTCAGGCAGCAACCGCCCCAGGAACGGAGCTGAGCAGGGCTGGGTATCAAGGGGAGAAAATGGCCTAATGGCCCCCCTAAATCAGTATGTAGACTTGGAGGATCATATTGCACCAATCCATTAAAAAAAAGTACAGGGTAAAGTAGAGGAGTAACAGTATAAATACATAAATAAACATCATAAAAAAGTGGAAATGTACTGCCCCAGCCTATTGGTTGAATTTAGAAATTTTGTATAGACACACATATAAAAACATAAATAAAAAAGTGCATAGGTGAGAAATAAGTGCTTACAATAAATGCTAGTGCCATGCAAGGCTCCAGTCGTATGGTCGAATATGAAAAAAAGAATAAAAGCAAAATAAAAGCATTAAAGTGCATGTGCATAGTGTGAATCACCGTAGTGAATCTGGCACCTCCCCATGGGGGGCACAGCACCTCGGGCTTTCATAAAGCTAGAAAATGTTAGTTCTAATACAGGTATATCCCAGTTTACTGCTGGGCTGGGGGAGAGTCTCTGCTTACAGAACACGAGGAGACATAACACATGCCAGGCATGACTGGGACTCGCTATTAAATTACAGACTGTGTTGGACTGAGTGGGGCCCCTTGGTATTTGTTGTGTCTCTGTGTGCTGGAGACACTGATGGGTAAATCAGAAAGCTTTGTTCATAGTCTAATTCTAACTATCAACAAGTACTGGGTCTTCTAGGGTCAGATCATGAGCAGTACTTTCTGGGCAGTTTTAACTGTTGGTTCAACCTGGGCCTTCCGCATTAAAGGGGCCCTTACCATAAATAGAAAGATAAAAGTATAAAAGACATATTATATTGCAACTCTCTGCACTCCCACTGATAGACTTTGGCTTCTACGGTGACTAATTTAATACACTCAGTATACCCCAGTGGTTGTCATCAGCGCCGGACCATCACCGCTCCACAATACATGGCCTTCCAGTTGTTACATATTTATAAAGTCAGCACTTGATTATATAAATATGGTATTCATAATAATAAATACAGGTATACAGAATATCTCTTTTTCCAGCACAGTAACCTGTAATATCCACCAACCATCACTAAGCTCTCAATGGTCTAATGCAGTTAGAACAAATATTGTAGCCATCTGATATGCAATCTGAGGCTGTACTCACTGGGGCTCATTTATTAACGCAGCGCAGTGCTAAAAAGAGCGCAGTGGCCTGACATTTGCCCAGCGCATGCGAGTATTTAATAATGTAGCGCACGATACCTTAACAGTGCAATTTTGTGCGCTAATGTAGACACAGACAGGTGCGACGTGTGAAACTGCGTATCAGCTGTCGCAGTGCTTATAATAAATTGTGCGCACAGGAAGATACCGCAAAGGTAAGGATTAGTTGTGCTCATGTATGAATGCGCTGCTTTAATTAGTTGCGTCACATATTGCGCATATTGCGTTCACTTAGACGCATCTGGTTGCAAAGGTGTTTAGCCTACCTGATACCCTTAAAGGAACCTTGGTCAATATAAACATGTTGGGTGGAAGGCGTGGTTAATATGCACTTTACAGGGGTTGTTCATCTTTGAGTAAACTTTGAGTTAACAAACATCCCCACCAACAGCAGCACCATTGTATTTGCCAGAACCCAGTTTAGCAGTGTGGCTCTGCTAGCGCAGCTGGGCAGGAATGCGCATTTTGAAGAGCGTTACTATTACGCCACAAACAGGCAGTCGTAAAAATTGTGGTGCTGTTGACCGGGTGCAGTTTTGCACATATACAGACGCAAATCTGCGACGGCCGCAGTGCAAGCGCATTGTAGCCACGCCCACAGCCACGCCCCTAACAACCACGGCATCGTTTGCGACATAAATGCCCAATCTTTTGCGCAATGCGCATAAACAAAACCATCGCAAAAGCTCTGTGTTATGCGCAATATCACGCAAATATATTAGCGATCACACTCGTGATGTCGCAGACAATCTTTTGCGTCCACTTATGCGCTGCGCTGCGTTAATAAATGAGCCCCACTGTTTAACCAATCAGAGCAGGAGAAAGACCTTTGCATTTGATTCCTTTTATGGCTCACAATTGAAATGAATGGAATGTATTTGCTCTCTTTATTAGTTTACTTTTTTGGTTACATTTGAGCCAGTGATACCTCCCTCCATTCAGCACATTATTTCCTTGACTTACCAGCGGTGTTTACACACTGAGCTCATTATTCCAATTGTGCCACACCTTTGCACCAAGAGATATAGTGATAAGAATTTTTGAGACGCTGCTCTGCTCACAGCTCAGGTGTTCTGATTTCCTACCTGCAGCAGTTACACAGAATTATACAATATTGCACTGGGACCTGTCAGGAAACTATGAAATTCCTCAGTGGGCCCTGGTCTGGATTGACCTTTCCTTCTTTCTGGACAAAACAAAAACTGTGGTATAGTGTTAGCCAGTAGCAAAAATAAAAAATAAAATGGGGATGGGATGCCCCCATTAAAGAGAGAGACTTGGGGTAACATTACCTCCATCAAAGTCAGGGAATAGGGACCATGTGGGTTAGTCGGTGATGCGTCACCTGGGCATGTAGTGGGTTAGTATATGCAAACCGGTCAGGAGAGTAGCACATCAGCTGGCCAATGTGGTCCTTACCAACAAGATTTTCTAACCTGTCAGATATCTGAGCAAGCATTGGTCATGTAGGCCATAAGCAGGGCCCCATACATGGCACTGACATGGCAGAAAGAGGTGTTGTTGGGCTGCTTGTACCAGCCCCTGACTTAATTAAAGAAGTAGCTAGGAATGTTGTACATTGTTTTGGGTTTCTGTACCAGCCCAAGGCAACCACAGGGAAGCTATGTGCCTCCAAAGATGCCCCAGTAGCTCCCCATTTTCTTTTCTGCTGATTCACTGCACATGCTCTGTGCTGCTGTCACTTACTGAGCTTAGGGACCACTCACAATATACAGTACACATAGAATAGAAATGTCACAATATAAGGCTGATTAGTAATTAATACAGATAATTACTTCATGGCAGCACAGAAACCAGTGCAATTAGCATCAGAATTTAATAATCAGTCCTGTAGCATTAGCTTATATTACAGGGGAAGCTCATTTTCTGCTGGATAATTAGTGACGAGCCCTAAGCTTAGCTTCTCAACAGCTGCTCAGAGCTCACTGAGCATGTGAGTGTCACAGACACTTTCCAAGATGGTGACCCCCTGTGACAAGTTTGAAGTCCTGGATCATTGCTGCTATTGACAAGCTGAAACTTCAGGCTGATGCAATAAGTGCAGTATATAAAATATGGCATTTTTACCCATATTAATTTTTTGGGTTTAGTTCTCCTTTAAGGCTGCATTCTGAGTGTACTAGACTCTTCCTGTCAGCTGTTTATTGTCACTGTACTTATCATCGTAAAATTCCCACCACTGATTTGTAACAAGGGATTACACATCAGTCTGCATTTGGTCTCGTTAGTGTAACACTCTAACTACATCTGCTCAAGGAAAATGTTAATATGATTGTTGCCACCCTAAGCTGTATAAGTTTGGTTCACAGGCCAACATTAGACTTCTGTTAAAATCTTGATTCTCTATGTAAAACTCAATAAATCTTGTGAAAACAAAAATATGATGGACTGTCACCTGCAGGTCTATGTAGGAGAGCAAGTGCCTGTTATACATCTCTATGGAATCAGTGACAGGTGAGATGAGCATTTGGGCCACTGCTGTTTTCTGCCTGAGCATCAAAATGTCTTGTGTGCAATTAACTTAATACCCAGCACATCACCTTTTGTATATTAATTATGATCCTTTAGACATTAACCTGATATATTTTATTGCTCTCTTTAAGAGCTAAATCTTTAGTATTTATTATTGCGCTCCTTTTGATGTTAACCTTCCACATCGTTTATTAGAGTTTGTTTTCCACTTTTCATCTTTTTTATTCCTGTGCTCTTTACCTTTTAATCATTAATTCCCCCACTGAGTGGACTTTGTGTTAAGCTGCAATTTCTGCAGATTCTGTTTTGCTTTTCAGATTGTGACGTCATTTACCTGTTGTGTTTCATAATATGATTTCCTTCTATGTGAGACTGTTTCTCTATAGTCTTCTATGTATTATGTATAGACTCTGGATAGAAACATACATAACAAAACATACAAACAGTCATATATACATCAACAGACAAACCGCAGTCTATATATATATGTCTATTTCACAAGAGGAAGATACACAGTATGTGCACCTATATGATATTAAATTATAAAGATTTTATCCTTGATTGTGTCACAATGGTGCTGAGCAAAAATGACTTGTTTCGTCTTGGAAAGGATTTCAACTTTCAAAACAATTGGCACATCAATGGGCGCAACATTGGCTCCGACAGTTACTGATATTAGTTTATGCACAAACGTGTAGAGATCAATACAAAGAGTTTTTCTGTGATTATTACAGGTTTGTGAACAAAACAACATTTTATTTTGGTGGTCCGGGGACCACCAGGGCTGCCACTTCAGGGGTCCCCATACCCTCCTCCGGTTGAGAAAACACTTCTATCAAGTTCATCCTTTTGTCCCAGCAAAACCTACTTACCTACCTGCTACAAGAGAGAGTCCAAATATTTTGGTACAATATGCTTGTGTTCATGGTGGTGCTGGGGCCATCAATCATGTCTATACAACAGACAACTATTGGGTCAAGGTTTGGTTCTCCTTTAAAGGGGAACTATCACGAAAATGAAAATTTAAGATAAGCTTCATCATACTGAAATAAGACACTTTCTAAATACAATCAATTAAAGGGGAACTCCGGCTTCCAAACCAAAATTTGATAAAGAGGCCCACATAACACAGAAACCCCTAATATCCCCATCACAAAAAGTATGAATAAATGCCATTTTCTATGCTGAAATCCATCTGTTTAACAGTTCTTCTCTTTCTGCATCATTTGAAATCCTGGCAGGGAAGGAGGGACTAAACACTGATGTTACAAATTGTAACAACTTCTCCAAAGCTTACAGACAGCATGCAGGAACTACATAACCCACAATGCATTGCACTAGGATGTTCCTTTCCTTATTGTAATCATGTGTGCAGGGAATCGTGGGGTTTGGAGGATGCAGGCTGAGGACAGGTGGCTGTTGATACAAAGTAACAGTAGTCAGCCAGCTCAGCAAAGTAGTCAGACAGATCAGCAGGAGAGCAGGGGGCTAGGCTAAGGGAACAATCAGAAACCATTAAAAATCCTGAAAAGTCTGCATATTTTTTTATTGATGTATATTGAAAAGTTGCTTGAAATTATGTTTACTTTTCAAAAAGCTTAAGTTATGTTTTTGTGGAGTTCCCCTTTAAATATTCTGTACCGTTTCTGAAATAATCAAGCTTATCTTCACTATTCCTCTCACTGTTAGATCAAATATATCTTATAGGGTGGCTCATTTTGCCTAGAAGATGTTTTAGAGCTCACTCTATTAAAATCACCAGACATCATGTCTCTCTACATGCAGGATTTGTGCAAAAGGCAGTTATTTTGTACTGGAATCAGTTATTTGAGTGAGCTCTAATTCATCTGCTAGGAAAGGAAGCCCCCCTATAAGATATATTGGACCTAAGTGTCAATGAATATCTGACACCCAACTCCTGAATGAAGACAGAATGAAGAGAAACAGATGCTGAGAGAGGGACAGTGAAGAGAAACTTGATTATTTCAGAAACAATGCAGAATATTTAATAGATTGTATTTAGAAAGTTTCTTATTTCAGTTTGATGAAGCTTATATTCAATTTTCGCGATAGTTCCCTTTTAATTTCCCCAACTTGAGTGACTGGAGCCCCTAGCCAGCATAGAGGCGATACAACTTGTATTATAGAAATTTGAATTTTCTGTATTTAACTGAAATCCAGAGCCGAGCTGCCTATCTTCATCAATAAAGAATAAGGAAGCAGACGCCAAAGAATGTGGTGTCACAAAAGAAGAGTCCATTAATACATTCCTCACACTGCAGTCAATTATAGCCTTGGTGTGCAAAATCTCTGACTCGAGTTCATAGAAATTTGCACACTTATGTGAAACAATACCCCCATTCAGTAGGACTTGTTTAGAAAAGTTGCATTAACACAACTGAACTGACAACATAAATACATATTTGTAACAGATATACATATGTGATAATGAGTTCAATGGCTCGTGGTATGTAGTTGCCGCCTGTATTTATTCTCCTGCAGGTCAGACACCAAAAAGTTCCTTGTAGCATTCCCATTGGGAACTATATCCCAACCCCCTTAGGCTAGTAGAGTCATTCAACCCCTCCCTCACCTTCTTGCATGTTGAAGTAATGGATTCAGAGACCTGAAGTCTCTTTACTTTCTATAGCGGTTGGTGTATAGATATTTTGCAAAGCATTGAGTTTGTTCAGGAACAATAGACAGCAGCGATTCCTTCCATGAAACCCTCTACCTGCCTGTGCACCGCTGGAAAAGTGCCGCAACCTGTCAATCACAAAAGAGAAGGCGCCACAAGTAACTGATGTAGGTGACTCAACATGTTGAAGCAGTGGTATATGTGCACCAGCGCTGGACCTTCAGCTCGGGGAGCAGAAAATTGTCTGCAAAATTAACAAACAGGCTCTCCAGGAAATCCACAGGGCCACAGGTATAAAGTAAAAACACTTTATTTTAATTGAATTAAAAAGTAATCATTTCCATTGGCCCTACGTGTTTAGTGCCCTATAGGTATGAGCCCATCACTAAGGGGATTATTTATCAAAGGTCCAATTTTAGAGTTTTTTTTATACCTCAAATGAACTCACAAATGGTTTATTTATTAAGAAAAAACTTGAATGGAAAAAACTAGAATCAGCGAGTTCAGGATTAACGACCTCAAAACTTGAATTGGTTCAATTGAGTTTTAGGAGAAAAAAAAACTTGAATTCCTCAAATCGATAGTGAAGGCTATTAACATCTTCAAATGGTTCAAGGGACCTCTGCCATTGACTCCTACATGACCTCGACAGGTTTTAGATGGTGTATTTTTGGATTCAAGCTTTTTCCAGGGTTGGGGTATAATAAATCTTGGGGAAATTTTTTTTTTACCAGAAAAATAGGGATTTTTGAACAAATAAATTACCATGAAAACTAGAATTTTTGTGGAAAACACAACTCAATCCTTAATAAATCTGCCCCTAAGGGTAGAACTCCACGAGTGTTTTTCGCTGGATCGACACCCGCCGACAAAACGTATGGGACAAGTCAGATGGAGTCGAAAAGTCAGAGTTAACAACTACACGGTCCAACTGTCGGATGAAGACGTTGCTTTCTGCGTCCACATCCAACAGTGGTATCGCTCCGGATATAATGCAATTGTTACCGCCATCTTTTCATTCAGTCCAATTATATCTTCACGCATGCGACTCCATCTGACTTGATGCGTGCGTCTTGTTGGCGGGTGTAGATCTGACGAAAAATTGTCGTGGAGCTCCACCTTAAGGGCCAGAATTATCAAAGGTTGCAGTGAAATTTCGAATTCAAAAAAATTTGAGGTTTTTTTTGTTGTACTTTGACTAGTCCAAATAGTCCAAATTCGATTCAAATTGAAAAAAAATTTAAAAAGATTAAAAAAATTAAAAAATTTGAATATCGAAATTCATCATGTACTGTCTCTAAAAATTTGACTTTGACCATTCGCCATCTAGACCTCCTAGAACTCATTTGGAGTCAATTGGTGGACTTCGATTCAAATTCGATCAAATACGCTATTTCTTCGATTCGAACTATTCCAATTCGGCCGATTACGGACCTATTCGATCGAAAACAGACCTATTCAGCCAGAAAAAACCATTCAACTTAATTTCGTTGGTCTTTTTGAATTCAAATTTCGAAGTTTTTCAAATTCGAAATTCGAACCCTTGATAAATATGCCCCTAGGTATCTATAGGGCACAAAACTCATAGGGCAAATGGAGATGATTGCTTTTTTATCAATTAACATAACCAGTGTTTTTAACTTTTGGATTCCTAGAGTGCCTGGAGGCCCCTGTTATAATATTGCTGAAAGGTGGCAATGCCATCCGCAGTGACTTATATGGCATGTCTAATCTTAAGGGGGCCATACACTAGCCACTCCATTGGATACATTACTGGATGAGCCAGTGTATGGCCCCTTAAGACTATATTTATACCCCCCTTAATACCTACAATACCCCATGGCACAGACGATATATAGATAAAGGCGGCATTCTATTAAAGGGGTGGTTCACCTTTAAGTTAAATTTTAATATGTTATAGAATGGCCAGTTCTAAGCAACTTTTTAATCGGTCTTCATTATTTATTTTTATGGCTTTTTAAAAATTAGCATTCTCTCTTTCCAGCTTTCAAACAGGGGTCACTTACCCCATCTAAAAACAAACGCTCTGTAAGGCTACAAATGTATTGCTATTACTACTTTTTATTCCTCATCTTTCTATTCAGACCCTCTCCTATTCATATTCCAGTCTTTTATTCAAATCAATGCATGGTTCTAGGGTCCTAGCGACCAGATTGCTGAACTATTATTGACATTTTCTCTTATATAGTGAAAGAACTGGCTTGGACTGCAGCCATCACAGGATCTCCATTTCCCCTTTACTTCCTTTTCTCATGCTTCTTCTAATTCTCATGAACTAACTCTCACTCAATCAGTTTCCCAAAAATCATTGCAAACACCACCAGCTTGTCATAAGCCTTCTTGTGCAATAGAACTGTATATTACATGAGTCATTTGGAAATCTATTTTCTGCAAGGAGACCGTATGTTCTTCCCATGTCGGGTGCTTGGGTTTTCCATGGGTCCTCTGGTTTCCTTCCACACTGTGAAAACATACAGCAACTATAACTGGAGCTGACCAAAGTGTGTGTCAATGTGCCGGGAAACTTAGAACTTGCAGGTCTGGACTGGGATTCAAAATAGGCCCTGGCATTACAGTACAAAGTGGCCCCCAGCAGCCCAATAAATAACGACTGTCTATGGAATCTTACAGCAGCCCCTCTGCCATTTCCCAGAACCCACAGATTACCAGTCCGGGCATTGCATAACTTGTTGGTAGAAAATAATTATAGGACTATAACATATTTGGAGGACCGGGGTGGGGTGGATTGTCTGCTTTGTGAAACTCTCATTAAACAAATTGCCTATTCTAAGAAGGTTTTCGTTTGGTCTTCATTAAAAAAAAAAAAAAAAAAAAATTCCATTGGCCTTTCTGTAACATACTAAAGGTTTTGGTGAATCACCCCTTAAAGGGGTAGCTAAACTTTAAGGTAACTTTTAGTGTGTTATCGAATTTCCAATTCTAAGCAACTTTTCACTTGGTTTTCATTATTTATTTTGTATAGTTTTATAGTTATTTGCCTTTTTCTTCCGACTCTTTGCAGCCTTTAATGGGTGTCGCAGACCCCTTCTAAAAAGCAAATGCTCTGTAAGGCTACAAATGTATTGTTATTGTTACTTTTTATTACTGATCCTTCTATTCAGGCCTCTCTTATTCATATTCCACTCTCTTATTCAAATCAATGCATGGTTGCTAGGGTAATTTGGGCCCTAACAACCAGACTGCTGAAACTGGAGAGCTGCTGAATAAAAAGCTAAATAACTCAAAAAACACAAATAATGAAATATGAAAACCAATTGCAAATTGTCTCAGAATATCACTCTCCATATTATACTAAAAGTTAACTCAAAGGTGAACTAACTCCTTAGTTCACCTTAGTTCATTGGTATGTAGAGCATTGCATACTAAAGCTAAATATATACATATAAAAAATACAAGTTCCCCATTTTCCTTCTCAATATTTTCATGCCAAAAAAAAGCAGAACCACAAATGCATCTCATGTGGGGCTGGGTCAGCTGCATGGTATGAATTTCTTCCATAAAGGAGGCCTGACATGCTCTGCTTTAGCTTTACTCAAGGCTGCAGAATGTTTCTGTAGGGACAATGCTTCCTAATGGGAGAGAAATCTAAGCAAAGGAAGCTGATCACTCTTTATATACACTTATGGATTGGGTTGGCCTTTAGATATAGCGCACCCATGCATTCTGTTCCGAGATACCGGATTCCTCTTTTAACCATTTTGGTCACTTTATAACATTATATTGGATTTTAAACATTGGCAGAGCTCATCCTTTATGGCGGATCTACTCCACACTACTTAAAGGGATTCTGTCATGTTTTTTATAGTGTCGTTTTTACTCCTAAATTACATGGTTTACACTGCAAATAATTCACTTTACCATATAAAATGTCATTCCTTAACCAGCAAGTGTATTTTTCTAAGTTGTAATATTGGTGTGTAGGTGCATCTCAGGTCATTTTGCCTGGTCATGTGCTTTCAGAAAGAGCCAGCACTTTAGGATGGAACTGCTTTCTGCCAGGCTGTTGTTTCTCCTACTTAATGTAACTGAATGTGTCGCAGTGGGACATGGATTTTTACTACTGAGTATTGTTCTTACATCTACCAGGCAGCTGTTATCTAGTTATCTTCCCATTGCTCTGTTTTTAGGCTGCTGGGGAGGAAAGGGAAGGGGGTGATATCACTCAAATTTACAGTACAGCAGTAAAGAGAGAGTGAAGTTCATCAGAGCACAAGTCACATGACTGTGGGCTCCTGGGAAACTGACAATATGTCTAGCCCTATGTCAGATTTCAAACTTAAATATAAAAAAAATCTATTTGCTCCTTTGAGAAACGGATTCCAGTAAAGAATTCTGCAGGATCAGCACTATTAACTGATGCTTTTTGAGAAAAAAAAACATTTTCCCAGGACAGTATCCCTTTAAAAACACAAAACAAACTGTACGTGCATCTAGAAGCCAATAGGAGACATGCACAGTATTTCCGATTTGGTGGCCAAGGAATGGGAGGAAGCCCTACAAGCCTCTATTATCCTTTATCGTTAGCAGCGGATTTTCTGAAACGCTTATTTTGCATCAAGTCTACCTTATGGCCCCTATAATTCAGGTTTGAACTGCTCCAGGAATGTTTATTGGTGTTATAATGCATCTCACTAAATTCAGTTGTATCACTGGGGATCATTTATAAACACTGGGCAGATTTGCATCTGGGCCCATGGCAACCAATCAAATATTTGATTTTATTGTTCAAAAGCGAGTTACTGATTGGTTGATATGGGTTACTGCCCATGGGATAAATTGCCCAGTGTTTATAAATGAGCCCCTGATTGTTTCTTGCCTGCAAATATATTGCCCTCAAATGGCTCTTTGGGGACCCTCCTACTACTATCATGTGAAGACTCTTCTAACAGAACATGTGACATTGGCCGTTGGACCAGTGTTGGACTAGGACACCAGGGACCCTCCAGAGAAGCTGATATCAAGAAGCCACCACCTGAAGCCTTAAAGTGGGAAGTCCCCCTGGGAAGTCCAAAACTGGCTTGGTCTATACTCAAAGGGATATTTCAGATAAATGTGTTTGGCAATGTTGACAGCAATACCATTGAAAGGTGTTTCAGGCACACTGGTAAATCCATGGGGCCACATATATAAAGTAAAAAATCTCCATTTATTAGATTACATTAAAAAAACAAACATCTCCTAATGGCCCGATGCGTTTTGTGCCCCTAAGGCACTTAGTCATGGGTTATGTTGGCAATGTTGGAAAATTTTGTCAAGGTCTGAGGTTATTGTTATCACTGTTACATAATATCCGTATCCTTTTTGTATTTGCCTTAATGCAAGAATGTATGTACAACGTACCACTTATTTTTCTTAAAGCTGCATTTCTTGTTTTTTTTATTGAAAGCAGCAGTACACATTACCGTAGTAGCCGAGTTTGAAAAAAGTAACAGGTCCCTCAAACTAATTTCGATACTGCCTACCTACATAGCAATGTAAATTAACCAAATGCCATGAATGTGGCACCTGTATGCTATTTATTTTACCCCCTCCCCCATAGAATTCCAGCTCTGAAACAATGAAAGCACAATAAAGCAGAGGAATGACATGGCTTTATTTTCAGAACAGTAAACCCAATTGATCTGGGACCACCCAGGCATTCTAACAGTCCAGGGAACTTTACTGGGACTGCTGGGAATTTAAAGGGGAACTATCGCAAAATGAAAATTTAATATAAGCTTCAGCATAGAGTCCTGCACGTAACCAATTTCTAAAACCCGGACCCGACCTGAACCCACAAGCCAAAGCCCGTGACCCGAACCGTATCCCCCATATTTACCCACTTTGATGCACTACCTGACCTGGACCTACAACTGCCTTATCCGCAACCCGACCTGCAACCCACCGACCACCATCAAACTGGAAGTGATGGTGTTGCAAACCGGAAGTGATGTCATCAAAAGTGGGCAGGGACAGAAACTTTAAAAGAAGTACAATATAGACAATATTACATAAGATAAGAAATTTAGGTGAGACCCGCTAACCGACCCACGACCCGCGGCTATACCCGCACCTGAAAATGCTCCCCTCATTCCGTAGGGTGCCCGCTGCAGGACTCTACTTCACCATACTGAAATAAGAAACTTTGAAAATACAATCAATTAAAAATGCTGCATTGTTTCTGAAATAATCAAGTTTATATTCACTATCCCTCTCTCAGCTTCTGTTTCTCTTTATTCTGTCTTCATGCAGCAGTTGGGTGTCAGATATTCATTGACAGTAAGATCCAATAGATCTTATAAGGGGGTTCCCTTTCCTAGCAGAACTATTACAGCTCATTCAAATAATGGATTCCAGTACAAACAAAATAACTGCCAGCAGCAACAGCTTATTCTGCATGTAGAGAGACATGATGTCTGGTGATTTTAATAGAGTGAGCTCTAATACATCTTATAGGCAAAAGGAGCCCCCCTACAGGCCCGGATTTGTGGAGAGGCCACCAAGGCCAGGGCCTAGGGCGCAAGGATTTTAGGGGGGCGGCATACTGCCCAACCACACCCACATTGGTTCAGAAACACTGGGGTGACAAGTGACACAATAGGTTTTTAAATTCCCTGTGCGCCAATCCCCATTGCTCTGGTCTCGATGATGAAAATAGAAGAGAAGGGGACGGGGGCGGCAAACGACAGCGGGCCTAGGGGAGCCTGCTCTGTAAATCCGAATCCTGATATATTGGATCATTCATCTAATACCCAACTCCTGAATGAAGACAGAATGAAGAGATGCTAAGAGAGGAATAGTAAAGATAAACTTGATTATTTCAGAAACAGTAGAGAATATTTAATTGATTGCATTTAGAAAGTTTCTTATTTCAGTATGCTGAAGCTTATATTAAATGTTCATTTTCTTGATAGTTCCCCTTTAAGCACTCTCCCTGTAAGTTAAAAAAAAGAAAAGCTGTAGCTCAGTCTTATCTCTTGGTGCCACCTGGGTGAGTGGGCTGCTAGTAAACACAGTGCAGCTGGATATATTGTAGTAACAATATAGGAAGAGTACATTTCTGAAGGCAGCCTGAGTAGAACTTTAATAGTTCATCTGGAAAAGAGGGGGCTGAGAGCATGGGATACAGATACAGAGTTTACTAAATCACACAAGGCTCCGATGTTGTGTAATGTGGAAACAGCAGCACATAGAGACAGTGAATTACACATAAACAGATAGGAAGTTAGGACCCTTCCTGCAAATGATTCTATCTAAAGAAAGGTTCCCAAATTGCAGGGGTGTGACTCGTAGGGACTACAGCACCAAATGGGGGGCTCAGTCTGAAGACTGTTTGGACCATCTGCACATGCACCCCAAGTCATATAAACATACCCCCAAAGATACTAGCGAGTTGCACTGGGGAATAACAGGCTTCTTGGCTGTGAAGGAGTTAGTCAGATGTCTGGGAAAGTCCGTACTGCAGCTTGGGTTTTGAATTCTATCTATATAGAATATATTAATAAATAGATATTGTTGTAGGAAAATTGGTCAATGTTTACAGAACTTGCATAATTTTTTTTTCACCCTCTCCTAATCAAAGACCTCCAGTGGCAATGGCTCATTGTAACACATGATGAATTTCCTTCCTTTTCCTCTATGAACCCTTACAATTTGCTGTATCTGTATCTTTTAACTATTTATCTTTCAGAAAAACATCAGCCACTAATGTATCGACTGTAACAGTAAAGCACAGGGAGCATGCTCAGTAGAGGTTTGTGGATAACAAGTTGTGTAACGGTAGGCACTGTCACTGGTAAGGCTTCGCCTGGAGTATGTAGGGCAGTATTGGGCTGGAGAGAGTGCAGTTTTGTGCAACCAAACTGGATAAAGGGATGGGTGATTTAAATTATGAGGGTAGACTGTCATGGTTGGGGTTGTTTTCTCCATAAAAAATGTGATCTTAAGATCTACACTTAGTTTATTATATGTAGCTGTATATCATTTATATATGTTAGTGTATAAATAGGTCTGAAACTCTGAATAAGTATGTGTATGTACAATATGTGCATTGGGATTGGACTTGGTGGACTTTGGTCTTTCTTCCCAGAGACTATTACTATAAGCACTATCTTTCCCTACTATACCTGCTATCTCACAGTCCCTTCCCAGAGACTATTATCCACTGTTACTATAGGCATCATCTCTCCCTACTATACCTGCTATCCCACAGTCACACTCCCTTCCCAGAGACTATTATCCACTGTTACTATAGGCACCATCTCTCCCTACTATACCTGCTATCCCACAGTCACACTCCCTTCCCAGAGACTATTATCCACTGTTACTATAGGCACCATCTCTCCCTACTATACCTGCTATCCCACAGTCACACTCCCTTCCCAGAGACTATTATCCCACTGTTACTATAGGCACCATCTCTCCCTACTATACCTGCTATCCCACAGTCACACTCCCTTCCCAGAGACTATTATCCCACTGTTACTATAGGCACCATCTCTCCCTACTATACCTGCTATCCCACAGTCACAGTCCCTTCCCAGAGACTATTATCCCACTGTTATTATAGGCACCATCTCTCCCTACTATACCTGCTATCCCACAGTCACACTCCCTTCCCAGAGACTATTATCCCACTGTTACTATAGGCACCATCTCTCCCTACTATACCTGCTATCCCACAGTCACAGTCCCTTCCCAGAGACTATTATCCCACTGTTACTATAGGCACCATCTCTCCCTACTATACCTGCTATCCCACAGTCACAGTCCCTTCCCAGAGACTATTATCCACTGTTACTATAGGCACCATCTCTCCCTACTATACCTGCTATCCCACAGTCACACTCCCTTCCCAGAGACTATTATCCCACTGTTACTATAGGCACCATCTCTCCCTACTATACCTGCTATCCCACAGTCACAGTCCCTTCCCAGAGACTATTATCCACTGTTACTATAGGCACCATCTCTCCCTACTATACCTGCTATCCCACAGTCACACTCCCTTCCCAGAGACTATTATTCACTGTTACTATAGACACCATCTCTCCCTACTATACCTGCTATCCCACAGTCACAGTCCCTTCCCAGAGACTATTATCCCACTGTTATTATAGGCACCATCTCTCCCTACTATACCTGCTATCCCACAGTCACACTCCCTTCCCAGAGACTATTATCCCACTGTTACTATAGGCACCATCTCTCCCTACTATACCTGCTATCCCACAGTCACAGTCCCTTCCCAGAGACTATTATCCCACTGTTACTATAGGCACCATCTCTCCCTACTATACCTGCTATCCCACAGTCACAGTCCCTTCCCAGAGACTATTATCCACTGTTACTATAGGCACCATCTCTCCCTACTATACCTGCTATCCCACAGTCACACTCCCTTCCCAGAGACTATTATCCCACTGTTACTATAGGCACCATCTCTCCCTACTATACCTGCTATCCCACAGTCACAGTCCCTTCCCAGAGACTATTATCCACTGTTACTATAGGCACCATCTCTCCCTACTATACCTGCTATCCCACAGTCACACTCCCTTCCCAGAGACTATTATTCACTGTTACTATAGACACCATCTCTCCCTACTATACCTGCTATCCCACAGTCACACTCCCTTCCCAGAGACTATTATCCCACTGTTATTATAGGCACCATCTCTCCCTACTATACCTGCTATCCCACAGTCACACTCCCTTCCCAGAGACTATTATCCCACTGTTACTATAGGCACCATCTCTCCCTACTATACCTGCTATCCCACAGTCACAGTCCCTTCCCAGAGACTATTATCCCACTGTTACTATAGGCACCATCTCTCCCTACTATACCTGCTATCCCACAGTCACAGTCCCTTCCCAGAGACTATTATCCACTGTTACTATAGGCACCATCTCTCCCTACTATACCTGCTATCCCACAGTCACACTCCCTTCCCAGAGACTATTATCCCACTGTTACTATAGGCACCATCTCTCCCTACTATACCTGCTATCCCACAGTCACACTCCCTTCCCAGAGACTATTATCCCACTGTTACTATAGGCGCCATCTCTCCCTACTATACCTGCTATCCCACAGTCACACTCCCTTCCCAGAGACTAGTATCCCACTGTTACTATAGGCACCATCTCTCCCTACTATACCTGCTATCCCACAGTCACACTCCCTTCCCAGAGACTATTTTCCCAGTTTGGTGGCTGGTTTATGGGCTACATGGTGTGCAAAGTGATCAACAACATCATGTTTGCCACAGCCCTAAGAGAAATTGACAATGGTGATGTGATATTTTAAGCTACTTAAAAAATGCTTGACCTAAAATGTCCCAAACTGTTCCATTAGCCATGTTTATAATGGATTGTAGACTGCTCATGTGCTGGGGCAGTTGCATTTGGCCCTAATGAACAGAACAATAGAACAACTGGCCATTTATATGGTAGCTGACAGTTTGGCAGTTCCCTGTGTATGGCCACCTTGCAAATCAGAAGAATGTCTATTACACATACCAGGAAACACATTTTAGCAAAACAGTCTGCGCGAACTTGTGTTTTGACGTCAATGCACCTGCCAATCTTTTTACTCACACACTTGTTCTTGTGGTCTTCACAAGTTCCTTCCTTCCCATTGGCCTTCAATCCCGCGCTCCTCCCCTTTCCTTATGAGGATTTAGTTTCGCCCGCTGGCCTGACGCACGGAGTTACAGTGGGTTGGGCCATTATAAAGTGTCGGAATAGGGGTGGCAACGTTGAAAGCGGCTTTGCGTAAAGTTATGAACTACTATCCAGACCGGCAGAGACAGCAGAGGAGTAGGATTGTGTTTTTGCCATACATAGACTATACCGCTGAGAGAGGAACTGATAAACGCTGAGCTGATTTATTGTTTATAGGGGAAGAAGGACCCAGACTGCTAATGGCCCCGAGAGGGGAGACCACTGGATATGCCCCCATGGCCAAACTTACCTTCGGCTTCTTCTCCTTCTTGTTGGTGAGTGGTTTGATCCATGCTATTATGAGTCTTATTATGCGCTTTGGGAGTCTTTAATCATTTGCACTACTGTTAAGTTGATGGGTATAAATAACCCCCCTTTTTTTTTGTAATTGGTATGATCCAAAGGAGCCCAGGTGCATCTTTACTGTGGGGCTCCCAGACTTACATAGTGACTGAGGTTAAAGGAACAGTTCAGTCTTTGAGAATTCCTACCCAGCCTCTATAGTTCATCCCAGGCGGGCCCCAGAGCAATTTAATTTTAGGGCCCCCAACATATCCAGAGGATGTCCTGTTCTCCAGTATTTGTTGAGATTGCTTAATAATGAGGGTCTCATGGGGCCCCTAAACCTCCGGGCCCCCCCTGTAGCATTCTGCCCATGGCCAGGCCCGGATTTGTGGAAAGGCCACCTAGGCCCGGGCCTAGGGCGGCAGGATTTTAGGGGGGGCGGCATACTGCCGAACCACACCCACATTGGTTCAAAAACACTGGGGATGTGCTGGAGATACAATCATTTTTTAATTTTTCTGTGAGCCAATCCCCATTACTCCAGTCCAGATGATGAAAGGGGAGGGGACAGGGGGCAATGAACGGCAGTGGGCCTAGGGGCGCCCACTATGTAAATCCGGCCCTGCCCATGGCTCATCCTAAGGAAGGTAAAAGAAATAAAGGAAAGTGAATTACCCTCTGCTAGAGTCCTGAGCAGGTGCATTTTTTTTTTTTAACCACCGACCCCACACCACTGACCGCCATTGAACTGGAAGTGCTGTTGCCAAAAAGTGCAAATGACCTCATCCAAAAAATAACAGGAAGATAAAAAGATTTAAAGGAGTAAAAGGTGCTATTAGGAGGTTCTACCCTCAACCCGATTCTGGACTCTAATTGATGTTGCCTCCTCACCCCTGTAATACCGGCCACATACTGAATCCAAGTCCTGCATGGCTAATTAGCAATAAATGTAGATGCATGCTGCGGTCTCAACTGATATCTATGCAGCCATGCAGGATGTGGATTCAATGTGGCCGGTATTAAAGGGGTGAGGTTACCCTAACTCTAGTTTCCATGTCAGCTGCAGTTTGATTCTGGACATCAGAGCAGCAATGAGACCAGTCACTAGAACAGAGGTTTTCCAAATTATAAAGAAGTAATTGAAGCCTTTGTCAGTGGAGGAGCTACAGGGCATCCCCTACACACGAGTAAGTGCCGGTTTGGCACGAAACATGTTCGGGTATTATGTCCGAATACCGCTGTTACTTTACAACAATTTCTACCACTGCACTCATTTCCGTTGGGTCTCTCACAAGTATTTGGATTTTTAGGGCATCCCCTAGCCCAACGACGGCCAAAAACTCAATGGAGCAATGCAGGGGTCACTGTAGTAAACTGATGGTATTGGGGGAGAGGGAATGTACAGAGTGGGAAAGAGCACACCAGAATATGTAGGCAAAGCCTTAGTTCATTTGCAGATTTATTGAGTGCACAAGCTTTCGGGGTCACAGCCCCTTCCTCAGGTGCCCCTAGGGTACATATTCTGGTGTGCTCTTTCCCACTCTGTACATTCGTTGCAATATTTGGCGTGGAGGCGGCCAGGGACACGGATGCACCCAGTAAGAAAGTAAGTGGTGTGCGGCAAAAGATTTTGCTGTTGACTCATATTGGGGGAGAGGGGCCTGGAGCCCTGATACTTTTATTTGCAACACAGACTGAAAGTCTGTTATAGGATTAGGGTCAATCTATAGCCCTCTCTGTTTTGCTGAACTACAACTTTTAGCATTGGTGACAAAGGCTACAGATTCCCATTGGCCAGACACTTGTGGGTCACATTCTGTGAGTAGTCTGCCTTGTAACAATTGCCTAGTGTTTGCAGTCTGGAATTCCCAGCTATTACAAACCAACTTAGTTTTGCTGAGCAGTGACATATGGACAGTTCTTATCCCGGCCCAACCTGACCTGAGATCCTCACTGCCCGCTTTGTTTTTTTTTATTAACTGTGCATTTGCTGTTCTATTAGATTAACTAATCGTGTTACAGTGGGGCTCTGCGTTGCCCCCTACTGCCCAGTGTGTGTATATGTCCTGATAGGCATACACTCTGCCTGGCACTGAGTACCCAGAGAGAATTTGGGGCAGAGAAATTCACATTTTCGTGTGTATGCAAGAGACGCCCAGTAACAGATTCCATTCCCGTCATTACATACGCACACACAGGGTGCCCAAACCCAGCATTGCCCTAATGGGGAATTTTATGATTGCTTAATTGCAGGAGTAAAAAGGTGCAAGGCTAAAGCATTCCATGTCCTACATTCCTACGTATTCCGGGTGTGACTACTGTTAGGCCTTACCAGATTTATGCAGGTGGAAAAAGCCTGGGAATTATCTGCAAGGAGCCTATGCCATACATAAATTCTAAACACTAGTTGCATTAAAAGAGTAAATGTATCTTTAGCATAACCAATCAATTTTTTAGAAACTTTTTAATTGGCTTTCGTTATTTCGTATGGGTTTTGAAATACTATTATTGTTTTGTCCTGCTCTGAGTTATTCTGATTTTAGCATTACTGTATATATATATATATATTTTTATCTTCTGTTCATCTTCCACTTGCTAATTACCGGGCCGGAACTAGGGGGAGTAGGCAGAGTAGGCACGTGCCTAGGGAGCAATGTACCTTACCTGCTTCTACCCTAGTCCAGTCCCCTAGTCTCTCTCTTCGGCGATTTGTGCGTCCGTGTTGAGCATCAAATCATGCATGCATGCATGCATGCACACTGATGCAGACGAGTGTCAATTCACACATGCGCACTAGCGTTAATTTGCACATGCGCACTCCTAGATGGCACTGCGACCGGCCAGGTTGCTTAGGGTGCCTGGAGGGTGGTCTGGCCCGGCTCTGGCTAATTGCTATGGTAATTACCCCCTAGCAACCAGCTAGCTGTTTAAATGTTACTCAACCCCCCCCCCCCCATAAATAATGAAAATAAGTGAAAACCAACAGCAGACTGTCTTGGAACTCTCCATCATGCTACGGGTCACCCCCAGATTTCAGGTATTGACTTACCTGAATCCCTGGACTGGTGCTCCTATCAGCAGAAAACTGCACCGTCCCTGGGTTATAACAGTGAGCACCACAGATTGATCCTTTTCAGGCTTCGTCTTTCTTCAAATTTCCAGGGGCAGACGCATGCGCAGTTGAACGAAATAGCTGACTTTTTATTTAAAGTTAGCTCTTCGTTCTACTGCGCATGCACAGCTGTAAGGAGGAAGACGGAAGAAGATCGCTCCGTGCAGGCACGGACTGGCTATCTGTGGATTCTGGCAAATGCCAGAGGGGCTGCTATAAGGTGCCATAGAAAGTCAGTATTTACTGGGCTGCTGGGGGCTGTTTGGGCCTCTGTGTACCTGAATTCTCAGTCTGGACCTGGCTCCGTGGTGCTCACTGGTATAACCCCGGGCGGTGCAGTTTTCTGCTGATAGGAGCACCGGCCTGGGGTTTCAGGTTGGCCAATACAATCACTTGGGGGTGCCTAACATTTGGCACCCCTAAGTGCAGGATGCCTTTTCTTCTCCTTTAAGACAGAAGTCAGAGATGCTGGCTTGCATTTATATGCAGATCTTTGGATGAGCTTTTGAAAGCCAGCCCCATAAAACGCTGACGATGCAGCCACTCCTGCACCTTATTTATTGCAGTTTATTTAGCGTCACGTTGATCATGAACTTATGGGTAGGTAAGTCAATAGACCCATAGCACCCTGTGACATAATAATCATGTAATTAGAATCATACAATTAAGATAATGTGGTACAAAGTACACCGATTGGTTTCATTTTCAGCCACAGCGGCCTCTTGTCGTTCCTTTGTAGTCTCTGGGCCTGATAAGCTTTCCCTTATCTCTTCACTGGATTACTTTATTGTGCTCTGTTTCAAGGACAAGTAACACCAAAATATATAAATACTATCTTTTTTTTTTTTCTTTTTTTTTTTTTTTTTTTATAGAATATCAATATTAGGGCAAATACAAGAGGTCCTCTGCACCCATTATCAGTATATTTAGGCCATTGAGACATTTTGTTCACCTTCCAAACACTATTTCAGTTCAGTTGTTTTCAGATTTTTCTCCAGAAATAGACTTTTTTTAACTACTTTCCATTTTGAATTTTTGACCGTTTCCCCAAAATCTAAATAATCTAAGTAATTCAGCCGCAGGTTCTGAACTGTTACAATTTTGCAACATTTAGTTGATCCATTTCTCAGCAGCATCTCTGGAGTATTAGCAACTATTGTATCAATTCTAACAGCTGCCTGTAATGAAACTCAGGGATTCTGCTCAGCGGGGCTAAAAATAAGAAATGTATCAATTTGACAGTTTAGAGGGTCGGCGACCCTCTCCTCCCAGAGCTGCTTTAGAAAGGTGAAAAATTAGATTTACACTTCAGTATTAGAAGAACGGTGACACATAGAAAATATTAAGTAAATGGAAAGTCTTTATTTCTGGTGAACTGTCTGAAACCAACTGAACTGAAAAAAAATGTTGAAAAGTGAACAACCCCTTTAAGCTACTAAAAATGCCTTGCCCTTTAAACAAAACAGGGATTGTTTGTCCATATATTGCAATATATTTAAACTGACCAATTTAAAGTCAGTCATCCCAGGTATAAATATAAGGTGTTATACCATCCATTACTGCTTATGGATTTATTTTGCTCTTTTTGAAAGTATGTGTATATACAGTATAACCCTGAATTTACATCCCCGGCTTTAAGGTTTTTTTATTTATTTTTTTTGTTTTTTTTTTTTATAGTCCCACCATTCTTAATGCATTCCTATGGATGCAATTCCCTCATTTTGCATTTTGATTTTACATCTTTGTGTTTTTTTTTTAAGCCCTGTCCCATGCTAATTGCTGCATTTTTAGATTAAAAAAAAAACCCTTGTGATTTAAGGCTCCTAAAACTTTCCCTCACTGTCCATATCTACACCAAACTGCTCCTTTAAGAGTAAAAAAAAAAACGTCGGGGCTTTCACTATGACAATAGATTGTGGACAGTGATCGGCACACCTGTTGAACCTGTGATTCAGACCCCGCCCCCTGGTCAGGGATTCTGATTGGGCGAGAGGCTGAGGTGTCTAACTCAAACCTGTTACATTTATCTTTTTTCCTGTGTTCCAACATCATAGAAAGTCCATTGTTTGCTGTGCATTTCCCTGTAATGTGCCAACTGCAAAGGCTGTTTAATAGGGAATCTGTTGTGCCCGGGCATGTCTGGATGGGCTGAATATCATAAAAAATAAATTATTAAAACTGAAATAACTCGGGGGGGGGGGGGGGCGGCGGCGGCTAAGTTGATAGGGTAAGTTTCCCTTTCCATCTCCTTGAAGGGAGACATTGCTATTCTGAACAATGTCTTCACTTTTATTTTTTTGTGGTTTTTCTGTTATTTTGCTTTCTGTTCAGCAGCTCTTTGGGTATTTCAGCAGCTATCTAGTTGCTAGTGTCTTGTTAAGCCTAGCAGCCAGGCAGTGTGACTGAGTGACTGGAAAATACATAGGTGAGGGACTGAATAGAAAGTTAAGTAACTAAGTTAAGAAGAATATTCTATTTTTTTTTTTTTTTTTTTTTTTTTTTTTTTTGACTGGCTGGCTGGTAGAGTCAGTAACCACACTGGCAAGCTGGAAAGAGGCAGAATAAGAAAAGTTATAATTTATATGATAAGAAAACAAAATTGTAATCAAATTGTTTTAACAAATGAATACAGACAAAGAAATAGGACATTCTAGAGCATACTAAGTTTAAGTGGACCCATCACCCAAACAAAATTATTCCAAATCCTATTTTATCACATTAGTCAAGCAAAATGAACTTTAATTACACTGTATAAATTATTTGAATATTGTTTCCATCAGTCTGGGAACTCATAATTATAGCAACCAGGAAGGAGCCATTTTGTGGACACTGTTATTAAGGCAAGTCTTGTATCATCTCAGAATCTTGTTTGTGCACCAGGGGACAGGGACCCAATGTCCATCTCCATGCACTGGTTACACAATTAAATGGTTAAGAGAGCTGGGGGAAAGCAGGGAGAGCAGTGACATCTAGGAAGTGCTGAATGGAAAGTGAATAATTGTTTGCCCCGCCTCTATGCCTAGGCATAGAGGCGGGGTAGGTAATATTTGATTGACAGCTGATATTTTTAAATGCGTTTACAACAGCTATGAATGCTTTAATAAAAAAAAGAAATTGGATTTCATATTTAATTTAAAAAGGACTTTTATTATACAGATTTTTATGTCTGAGTGACAGGTCCACTTTAACTTAAAAGTGAACCATGAAGCAGTGTTTACACCGGGGGTAAATTTTTTTTTTTTTTTTTTTTTTTTTTTTCTGCCTCTCCTATTTACGTTATCAGACAAGAGACAGAGGTGAGTGGGGGTTTATGGACATCAGGGAGTAAACCTTGTCCTCTGTGCGACATTCTACTGCTGCTACATGACCGCCGTGCGTACTTGTGGTATCGGCATAATGCTGTGGTGAATCTGCAAAGTCATTTTGGGAAGTCAGAATGTGAAGAAATCGGGGAGTTTCTGTTTTGTTCTCTGCTCTGAATGAAGTGGCGGTAACAGAAAGAGAAACCACTAAACCAGGTGCTATCGGTGCCTCCAGGAAAGGCGCGTCTCATATAACATGCTTGCCGTACAGTTTTTGCTGTCTTATTTGCACCAGTAATTCATGAAATAGAATGAAGTGTAGTGTGCTTGGTATATAGTAAGATTTCGTACACTTTTTTTTTTTTTTTTTTTTTGGAAAACTTTTCATAAATATTCCCCCAAAAGCCATTTAAAGCAACATATTGTGGTTTACTAAATGTTTACCTTTAAAGGACCAATAACATCAAAAAATGAAAGTGTTTTGAATTAATGAAAATATCATGTAGTGTTGCCCTGCACTGTAAAACTGGTGTGTTTGCTTCAGAAACACTACTACTGTTTATATAAATAAGCTGCTGCTGTGTAGCAAAAGGGGCAGCCATTAAAATGAGAAAAGGCTCAAGTTACACAGCAGATAAGCTCTGTAGAACATAATGGTGTTATCTGGTATGTATAGTTAATTTTATTTGTAAAGCGCTGTTAAGGAGCCGCAGCG
The DNA here is from genome assembly GCA_038501925.1 of Xenopus petersii. Taxonomy (NCBI): domain Eukaryota; kingdom Metazoa; phylum Chordata; class Amphibia; order Anura; family Pipidae; genus Xenopus; species Xenopus petersii. Next base: position 137,414,530 of record CM076676.1, on the reverse strand, counting down.
CTGTACAGTGTATAAAAGTACTATGACAAATCGCATAATAAATATATACAGAATCATAGGACAAAGAGCTTAAGTGCTATGTGGTAAGAAACATAGTGGGAAGGAGGTCCCTGCCCCGTAGAGCTTACAGTCTAAGTGGATGGTAGACTAACATACAGGTACAAATTGGAGATAAAAAGTGCACAAGGTAAGGCATAGTCAGTAGGGCCAGGACTAGGCTAATGTTCTAGTCGTCCAAAAGGTAGACTATTAGTTATGCATTATTTATCCTGTGCCATATAGCCTTTTTTCAGTTTCTGCCATTGCTACACAGCAGCTCGTTTATATGAACTATATTAGTGTTTCTGAAGCAACACACCAGTTTTACCAGTGCAGAGCAACGCTACATGATATTTTCATTACTTTAAAACACTTTCATTTTTTGGTGTAACTGTTACTTTAAGTACCACCTGTATTAAAATCCCTGTGGGTCCAAATGAAAACACAGGTATGGGATCCGTTATCCAGAAAACTCGGAATTACAGAAAGGCCTTCTCCAATAGACTCCATTTTATACAAATAATCCAAATTCTTAAATTATTTCCTTTTCCATTCTAAAAAAAACAGTACCTTGCACTTGATCCCAACTAAGATTTAATCCTTAACGGAGGCAAAACAATCCTATCAGGGTTATTTAATTTTTAAATGATGGTAGGTATGGAATCCTATGTCACGAGCATTCTGGATAAATGGTCCCATACCTGTACCATAATGATGATGCGATAGTTTGTGTTACAGGTTTCCTATTGGTCTGTGCTGCTCTGGCAACAGTTGGTGCAGCCAGGCACGTTTCAGGGAGCCCCAATGCCGCATCGCTAGTGCAGCGAGCGCTATTGCGCTCGCTGCACTAGAAGGGCCGAATTTCCGTTTTAAAAAAAACGGAAATTAGTCTCTTAAAGTTACCAGAGGCGGCTTTTTGCCGCCCTTGGTAACTGGCCACTCCGTGCCGACTGGGCAAGATTCTCATTCAAATGAGGCTTATTTACAAACATAGGCCTGATATGGCACAATCGTTCATAGCTACAATTTAGAATATAAGAGATGATTTGGTTGGTCGTAGAATCCTGGTTGTTCCTAATTCAGCCCTGTTTAAAGGGATGGTTCACCTTTTAGTATGTTATAGTGTGGCCTGTTCTAAGCAACTTTTCAATTGGTCGCCACTATTTATTTTCTATAGTTTTTAAATTATTTGCCTTTCTTCTGACTTTTTCCAGCTTTCAAATTGGGGGTCACTGACCCCTTCTAAAAACAAATGCTCTTTAGGGCTACACATTTATTGTTATTGCTACTTTGCGTTGCTAATCGGGTCCTTCCTTATTGATATTCCAGTCTTTTATTCAAATCGGTGCATGGTTGCTAGGGTAATTTGCAACCAGATTGCTGACATTGCAAACTGGAGAGCTGCTGAATAGAAAAACGAAATAACTCAAAATCCACAAATAATAAAAAAATGAAAACCAATAGCAAATGTCTCTGAATATCACTCTACATCATACTCCAAGGTGAACAACCCCTTTAATACAAAGAGAGTAGACTTAGCCCAGGCCAGCCGCCAGTCATCAGTAGCTCCCTGATTAATATAGCCGATGGTCATTTGTACTAAATAATTAATTTTAAGGCCACAAAAAATACATTACCTTACATAGCAACCAATCAGAGATTCACTTTCAATTATCCTACCTGTACAGATTGATCTGTGCTGGATCGCTATTGGCTACTGCCTGTTTGTATGTGAGGCACAACATGCCAGTGCTCAGTCAGCTTTGATAGTTCATGGTGTAAAAATATGTGCAACACTATTGTAAATACACATAGAAGGGCCCTTGCATAGGCTGATTTAAAGTTTATTAAAGTAATTGAAATATAATGTAGTGTTGCACTGCACTGTTACAACTGATGTTTGTTTCAGAGAGACTACTATAGTTTAGTTTATATAAACAAGCTGCTGTGTAGCAATGGTGGCAGTCATTAAAAGCTGAAAAAGGAGAAAAGGCACAGGATACACAGCTGGTAACAGATAAGCTCTGTAGTATACAATGGGATTCCTCAGAATGTAAAGGTTATCTACTGTGTATCCTGTGCTTGAATGGCTGCCCCCATGGCTACACAGCAGCTTGTGTGTATGTATATATATATATATATATATATATATATATATATATATATATATATATATATATATATATATATATATATATATATATATATATATATATATATATATATATATATATATATATATATATATATATATATATATATATATATATATATATATATATATGTATGTATATGTATGTATATGTATGTATATGTATGTATATGTATGTATATGTGTATATATATATGTATATATATATGTATATATATGTATGTATGTATGTATGTATGTATATATATATGTATGTATGTATGTATATATATATATATATTGTACTGTTGCTATGCATTGGTAAAAGTTTATGTGCTTGCTTCAGAAAGACTACTACGTTTTATGTAAATAGGTTATTATATAGCCATGGGTGCAGCCATTCAAGCTAAAAAAGGAGAAAAGGCACAGGTTGCTTAGCAGATACCATATAATCTCTTTAATTGAATACAATGGCATTCTATAGAGCGTATCTTGTATCTGCTGTGTAACCTTAGCCTTGAATGGCTGCACAGCAGCTTAAACTATAGTTTTGTATCTGACGCAAATACACAGCTTTTACCAGTGCAGGGAAATATTTTAAGCTTTTACTTTTTTGGTGTTGCTGTTTCTTTAATTCATTACTCGGTTCATTCAGTCATCAGTAATATGTAACCGACCGGACTGTGGGTTTAGAAGCTGCGGCTCAGGGCGGCACCAGTTTCCCTGTTCCTTATACCACATTCATGGTTTTTTTATTTATTTATTTTTTTACATTGCAACATACGTGAGCAGTGCATGTATTTTCTGCCCCAATCTACAGCTATTTCACGTTCTAATCTGAAGAATTTCCCCCGGAATGTTGCAATAGCTGTTACAGAAAGAATGTTACTGTCCTTGTATTTATATAAAATGAGAATGTCGGCAATGCTGACTATGCCAGTTCAGTTTCCCATTATAATATTCACCCTCCGGCCTCACGCCCAGTTCAGGCTGGTTTCTGTAGATTTAAAGTCACGGATCACCAGAGCTGCTGTTGGCAGCAGTTGTTTCCCCAGTCACCATGGCCAGCATTCACCACATGGGTTAATTCCCCCTGTGGTGAATGCTGCCATGAAAGTGACCAGGAAACAGAAATTACGGTACGTATTAACAATTTCCTGTTTTTGCAATTGTCTGCCCTACAGATCCATTTGCAGTACTTTGGCATGTCTAGTTGGACTAACTGTCTGGGCTGCAGTCAACGTGACGCCTCCTAAGTCCCACCCACCAGATAAGATCTTTACAAGATATCGGCACCTTGATCTCTCGCAATGTCCGGAGCTACAACTCCCATTATTAGAGCTTTAAAGGGGTGGTTCACCTTTAGGGTGGTGGCACACGCTCAGATTCTGGTGACTAATCACCCCGAAATGCCTTCCCGCCGGCTAGAATGTGAATCGAACGGCGGGATGGAACTCGGATTGCTTCATTTTTCCGAAGTTGCCCAAACCTTCACCTTCCAAGCACTTTTTCCGTTCAGTTGCTTTCAAACAAAGACTTTTTCCAATTACTTTCCATCTTTTATCTCTTACCGTTTGCCCAGAATTTAAGTCTAAAGTTTTATGTTCCTGTCTCTGGGGCAGGGATGCCAATTAGGTAGATCGGGATCTACCAGTAGACCTTTAGCTGGTGATCAGTAGATCTCAAGACCTATAAATATAGCAATATCTAAATGTAACATCAATTGTTAAAACTGCTACTATTATTTTTATGTTTTTCGTTTTTTGTGTTTTTGTGTTTGAAAATGCATAAATAAAAACCTTTAAAAAAAAAAAATATAGCAATATAACAATATACATTTTCTCATAAATCAAGATTTAAGTAATCTCTTCCATGGAACAGAGTACTAACAATGTATGGCTGTAGATCATAATGGGACATCATCACTTAGGGGCAAATTCACCAAGGGTCGAATATCGAGGGTTAATTAACCCTCGATATTCAACTGGGAATTAAAATCCTTCGACTTCGAATATCGAAGTTGAAGGATTTTAGTGCAAATAGTTTGATCAAAGGATTATCCTTCGACCAAAAAAACTTAGGCAAGTCTATGGGGACCTTCCCCAAAGGCTAACATTGGGTTCGGTAGGTTTTAGATGGCGTTTGGGTCGAAGTTTTTTCTTAAAGAGACAGTACTTCGACTATCGAATAGTCAAACGATTTTTCGTTCGAATCCTTCGATTCGAAGTTGTAGTCGAAGGTCGAAGTAGCCCAAAAAACACTTCGAAATTCAAAGGTTTTTTTACTTTGAATCCTTCACTCGAGCTTGGTGAATTGGCCCCTTAAAGTAGACCTCGCATTAGTAAAGTATGGGCACTCCTGCTCTGGGGTTTCAGTCTGGCATCTCGGTTATCCAGGAGCATCTGAACTGTTACAATTTTGCCACATTTGGTTGATACATTTCTCAGCAGCATCTCTGGAGTATTAGCAAATATTGTAACAATTCTAACAGCTGCCTTTAATGAAACGCGGGGATTTTGCTCAACCAGGCCAAAGATAAACAATGTATCAATTTAGAACAGCATACAGGGTCGGCGACCCCCCCCCCCCCAGAGCTGCTTTAGAAGGTGAAAAATGCCACTTTACATTTCAATATTCAAAAAACAAATGGAAAATAGAAAGCACCAGGAATATAACTTTTTCCAGTTAAACTGTCTGAAACCAACTGAACCGAAAAAAGTGTGAACCAACCCCTATAAGTTAACTTTTAGTATGTTATAGAATGGCTACTTCTAACCAACTTTTCAATTGGCCTTCATTTTTATTTTATTAGTTTTTGTATTTTTCATCTTGTAACTCTTTCCAGCTTTCAAATGGGGCAGCCAAAAAACAAATGCTTTGTAAGGCTACACATTTATTGTTATTGCTACTTTTTATTTCTCTTTCTATTCAGACCCTCTCCTATTCATATTCCAGTCTCCTATTCAAATCAATGCACAGTTACTAGGGTAATGTGGACCCTAGCAACCAACTTGCTGAAACTGCAAACTGGAGGGCTGCAGAATGAAAAACTAAGATCACTCAAAAACCACAAATACAAAAATGAAAAACAATTGCAGTTGTCTCACAATCAATCTGTATGTCATATAAAGGTGAACAACCCCTTTAAGAGCTCGGCAATTTATAATCCCAGTGTAAGATTATTTTATCCAGTAGTGTTCTGGCAGACTGAAGGCAGCCATACTGGGGCTGTGATTGGGACAATTAGACTGATAAGGCCCAGAGATTGTTGGGTGCTGAAAGTCCGAATAGGATTATATAAATTAAATATTAACATGAGTGCATGGCTGGTACCAGGAGCCACAATGGAAGGATGGGTAGTTTCAAAGGCATTACATCCCATGGCCTTGACCGGATGATTTATGGGGGTGATTTCTGTACCTGAGCACTTTTAGAGATATGTAGTAGGGCCACATGAGAGAAGTCAATTCTCTAGGTAGGAGAACTTAGTAAATGATCGTTTCTATTGCCTTCCCCAGTGAGATTCTCCTGTAAACTCTGTTGCTGATCTCGGCTAGTCCATGAAATTTGGGGACTTTGGCTATTTACATGCTGGTGGTACCGAGTGCTCCAATAGGGGCCAGTGCAGGTTAGTTTGGCACATAAGCTTGCAATCTGGCTTTTTGTGTACTGAAAACATTCAGCTCAGGCGGCCTGTGTAGGTTTTCCCAGTGTCTATTGCTGCATTGCACAAAACGCATGTGGTTCTTTTGTATATGAGTCACAAGGAAAACTATGTACCTTTCATAATGTCTCTTTATTGCACAGCTCTGCAGGGTTGCTAGGCAAAACAATGACAAGGCAGGTCTTTCAGGGACAGATATTCTAAACTAAAGCAAATCTCATGGAAAAGTGCATTTACCAAGGGTGGGGCGATAATTAACTGTTGTTCTCTCCCCAGGCGGTCTCCACTACCAATGGGCTGCCGTTACCCCCCGAGATGTATTACCAGGCTGGAAATATCCGATGTCTGCGATGCCCTGCAGGTAAATCATTATTGGCCTTTTAGTTTCTGTACAATTTGTACATGTGCTTGTATATACACAGCTCTTGTATGTAACCCTCTGTCTAGCTATTGTTTTTGTATTGCTGCTTCTCCATTGGTCATTTAAACTGTTCTAGTTGCATAAATCATCCCACTATATACAGTTTGTTCTTATACATAACCATCTGTCCAACTTTTATTTTTGTGTTGCTACTTCTCCATTGGCCATTTAAACTGCTCTCTGATTACATAGATCGTCACACTTTTTAAGGCCTTGCTTCCTTTCTGTGTTCTGACTCCTATATGTTTATCTTTTGCAGGGACGTATGTGGGAGTGCCATGCACAACGCAGGACACTAGGGGGAATTGCTTTCCCTGCCACACAGGTTCTTCATTTAGTGAAGGTTTCACTGGCCTGGACCACTGTCTCAACTGTTTGCGTTGTCGTGATGGTAAGTGTTTGTGCCTGTCCTATCTGTCGGCCTATGCAAAACTGTCATGTGTGCACCAAATCTCTGCTTCTTTTTGGCATCCAGCCAGGATTTTGGTGCAATCCTGAGAATTGGACTGGGGGCCGCTATCTGTTTTTGCAATACATTCACATTAAAAGTAATTTCTTTGTTACATTTAGGGATGCACCAAATCTAGGATTCAGCCTTTTTCAGCAGGATTGATTCGGCGGAATCCTTCTGCTTGGCCGAACCAAATCCTAATTTGCATATGCAAATTAGGGGTGACTTTTTTTGTCACAAAACAAGGAAGTAAACAATGTTTCCCCTGCCCTAATTTGCAAATATCATATGCAAATTAGGATTTGGATCCGGTTTGGTACTTGGCCGAATCTTTCGCGAAGGATTCGGGGGTTCGGCCGAATCCAAAATAGTGAATACGGTGCATCCCTTGTTACATTGGCTAAAAAAAAGTTTTATATCTAAATATGAGGATTCAGTTCAGCATTTGTGGAGGATTCAATTCATGTCTGGCTAAAAGTTAAAAACAATTTAGCCAGTCATAAAATTTCATTGTATGAGGACACAATGGGCAGTGCAATCTGATCAGCTCTATTTATTCCTAGTGTGTTGGTGGCCATGGGCAGCTCATTGGCCAGCCTTAGCAACTGAGCAAATGTTACTGTGCATGGCCATGGCCAGTTTAAGTGTTAATAATAGAGATTCACAGATTCTTGGATTCAGGTAAATCCCAGACTTTCTTCAACAGGATTTGGTCGAACTCAAACCCTAGAAATGGAAAATTAGGCAGTTTTGCAACAATTTCCACCTATGAGCTGCCAATTTTCTGGTTGTGCCGGGGGGGTTGGATTTGGTTTGCCAAGGATTTGGGGATTCACCAAAATCATGATTTACAGGCTTTAGTGCAGTGATCCCCAACCAGTAGCTCGTGAGCAACATGTTGCTCTCCAACCCCTTGGATGTTGCTCCCAGTGGCCTCAAAGCAGGTGCTTATTTTTAAATTCCAGCCTTGGAGGCAAGTTTTAGTTGCATAAAAACCAGGTGTACTGACAAACAGAGCCTCAATGTAGGTTGAAAATCCACATAGGGGCTACTAAATAGCCAATCACAGCCCTTATTTGGCACCCCAGGAAAAATTTTCATGCTTGTGTTGCTCCCCAACTCCTTTTAATTCTGAATGTTGCTCACGGTTTCTGAAGGTTGGGGATCCCTGCTTTAGTGCATCCATAGCAGATTAACCCTAAATGGCTAGAAAATAGCACGAGATTGAATCTTGTGACTCGAACTGACCACCTGTTTTGGCTGAGACTTGGCTAATGTATCAGTCATCTGAATGAGTTTATAAAAAGAGAAGGAAGCAGTGAAAATGAGAGATAAATGGAGAGGAAATGTGTAGGAACAGTAACGTGATGAAAGACAATGAGAGGAAAGGGAGAGAAGATGTTGATAGGCGCAGATGTGGAGCTTGGGGGGGGGGGACAAGTGGAAGGAGCAGAAACCAGTAACATAAACAGAGATGAATGCATACGGTCATTGTCTGATTCCATGCCACTGATAAAGGAATCCTGTCCTGATCAAGATTGAATATTGTGAACTGGCAGATACCAGTGCAGTCTGCTCTATTTATAAAGGGAAACCGGATGCACTTTGTGACTGCTGCACACTAGTGAGCTCTGCACGTGCCCAGAATCCATCCTCTGCCCTTCTGCTCATGTGATTTAAAGCATAGTTTCTTTGGCAGAAAGTGTATTTGCTGTTTTAAAGGGAATCTTACAGACCCCCACAAAGAAGCCCTACATTGGGATATAAAAAAAGTTCTTGGGTACAGAGTTCTGTTTGCGATAAGGGATGTTTCTCCCCACTGTGCATCAGCAAAGATGTGGCTTTATAGCTGCATATCCACACATTGGGGTCTATTGGGCTTAAAGGTGCATTCTCCTCACCTTGCAGTAGGGGCCAGTGGTTAAAATGGGTGGTGTATTGCAGCCAGAGTGTTGATGGCTCTCGAAGGTGATGTCTATGTTGAATGCATATAAATGCAGCTGGTTTTGGGTTACATTTGTGCTCCAGCCCCCCTCCCCCTTCCTTGGCTACAGTCGGCTGCCCTATTCTAACTACTACTACTGCATGATCAGTGCACATTTATTGCACAAGTAATTGCCCTTCTTGGAAAAGCTGCATTTTTTTTTTTGAAGGGGGGAAGAGAGAAGACCAGTACAAAAAGCACTAGGCACGTTGTGGTAGAGTCGCATGTGCCTAAATTAGATTGCTAGCTCAGTACTTGCTTTTCTTCCTTGTGACAGATCTGTGTCGCCCTCTTCACATCTCTGCCCCATCCTTTGTTTAAGGTTAGGAGACCCCCGCTTGGGGTGCTGCAGCTTCCCTCTAGGTAAAACATTGACCCTGCAGCCAGCCAATAGGGAAGGGAATTGTGCGTTACATATGGCAGAGTTCCCGCCCATTGGAGCGTTAGAGATGTAACCGAGCGATAATCATGTATTTAATAGACCTGTTGACGGAGACGCGTAGGGAGGAAGGGAAGCAGTTGTGTGAAGTAATGAAATTCCCTATTGACAAGTAAATGTGCTTTGTTTGCTGATTATGTGACACATTCCAAGAGAATGATGGGGAAATCAGCAGAGCCTTTAAGACTTAGTTTTTATTAGGTAGCTGCCATGCTTTTTTTTTTTTTTTTTTTTTTTCTCTTATGTCATGTGACACATTGAGACTGAATTAGCTGCATCCTGTTTTTCACCTTTATGTTCTTGAAAGAAAAGAAAGCTAAAAATAGAGTTAAAGGGCAACTAAAGTCTAAAATAGAATAATGTTAGAAATGCTGTATTTTGTATACTAAATATAAACATGAACTTACTGCACCAGCAGCCTAATAAGACAAATGATTTATGCTTTCAAAGTTGGCGCAGGGGGCTGTCATCTTGTAACTTTGTTAGACATTTCTGCAATATCAAGACTCGCACATGCTCAGTGTGGTCTGGGCTTCAGTTGGGAGGTTAAGCTTAGGGATCGTCATAAATTATCAAAACCGCACAAGTCAAATAATATCTGCCATAGAAGTCAATACAGCAAGACTGATGATTAATCAGAATATAAAGACTGCACTGAGTCTCTGGATACAAATCTCTACAGGAATCCAATAATGCTGCTCAAGTTCTGGGAAGTAAGGTGGGGGGACCCCCTGCCATTTAAAAGTATGATCGTTTACCTGCACAGCAGTTAGGGACCGTCTGACAATTCCTATCCACAGCAGTAAAAGAAGGGGGAATTGCACTGCATACAGTCAGGTTTATTATAAAAACAGTAGACATTTTTTAATTAAAGTATATTGGAGATAGATTTATTTTTCATTAAAGAAAGTAAAAATGGGATTTTATATTTTTGCCTATACATCCCCTTTAATAGAGACAAGAGTTGAGCAGTGGTGGGGCAAGTCCAGTACAATTATTTCATAGACATACAGCTCTTACATAGAAAATAACTGACTGGAAGATCACTTGCTATTTCTTTGTGTAACTGAAGCAGTTCTGTAAGCTGGAAGCATATGGGGCCCTGTAATTGCCACACCAATGTTCTCTACTCCCCTGAAGCAGAGAAACTTATAACTAGTGGGTTAAATGGGTGTGTTTTTAATTATATATATGTCCTGAAAGAAATGGTAAGTTCTATTAAACTGGCATATACCTATCCACAAATGCATCCCTTTTACACTGAGCTGCCATTTTGTGATGGTCTGTGAGCCTCCCTCACTGATTCCCTGACATGCAGCTGTAACGTGTGTGGGAGTAAGAGCTCTGTCCATTCATTGGCTGATAGAACCCAGCATGTGCGTTTGCCCTTGGTTTGTGTTTAGGGCAGTGTCTCATACAAACCTGAGGGATGGACTTTAGTACTGGCAGTTTTTCAGAATGGTTTAATCCAATGGCACATGTTTTTAGGAAACAACTTTTTATTTATTTATTTGTTTATTAAAAAGGCTTTATTTATATGGACTGTTTTATGTGATGTTTTTTTTTTTTTCATAGTGTTCAGGGGTGTCTTATCACCCTATTTACAAAAACTTAAGCTTACCTGTTTGTAGGGGTGCCGCCTTTTCTGGAAAAAAATACCGGCATTCCTATATATTTATCTTTTTTTTCCCTATTAATAACATTGGGACCAACCATCATTTTTACCTGCCAGGCCGGAATATAATACCCAGGTGGCAACCCTACCTGTTTGCTGCCTCCCTCCATATATGCCTGTACTGGTGCACCGTTTATATTTAACCTGTTGTGGTGGAAGCTGGGAATTGCGGAGAGCTGCAGAGCATTGTGTAATAACTTTCTCTCCCTGTGGATTTGCAGATCAGGAGGAGGTGAGACCCTGCACAGCCACTCAGAATGCTGCATGCCGTTGCAAGAAAGGGACATACTGCCCCTTGGATCACCCGTGCGAAGTGTGTCTCACGTGTACTGAAAGGTAAGTAAGTAGTCTTCAGAAATGAGCAAGCAGCTACCATATACATAGGTGTCCGTATAATAATATAGTGATTAAAGTATCCCCTCTTGTAAAATATAAGGATATTATACGTTACCGAGCAGTTCCATATAAAAACACGAGGCCGAAGGATTGTATACAGGTCATGGAACTCTGAGGTGACTTCTAATATCCTGCAACAGGGGGAACTTTATTTATTATAATACACAAGTTTCAGTGAGTCATGTGACAGAAATGACATCACTAAGCTCTGTTTATAGACAATGACATCACTAAGCATTGTTTATAATGATATAATTTACAGGATATTCATGGCGCTTTTGTAATTAATTATAATGGAATAATCCACATTTTTGAAGATGGCTTCCTTTTCTATGTAATAATCAAACCGTTCCTTGTTCTTGATCCGAAATAAGATATAATTAATCTTTATTGGAGGCAAACCCAGCCTATTGGGTTTATTTAATGTTTACTTTAATGGTAGACTTAAGGTATAAAGATCCAAATTGCAGAACGATCCCTTGTGTGGAAAACCCCAGGTCCCGAGCATTCTTGATAACAAGTCCCATACCTGTACCGCGTGCTTCCACAGGTCTGGGCCTTGTTTGTTTGAAAAAAACATTGGCTTCTAAAACAAAAAAACTGTAAGAAGAAGATTGAAATGGATAATGATGATTTCAAGAAATCTGCCAGCATTCCATGTAATTGTATGTTGTCATTTTGCTTCTAGCTGCCCCCCAGGCCAGGAACTCCAGTTCCCGTGCAACTCCACTTCGGATAGTCACTGCGGACCTGCTCAAAGTGGTAAGTTTCCTCCTTGTTGGACTGGACCTTCTAGGGCTCACTTTTGGAACCAACCATCTAGGGGCCCCACTTATAACAATTACTTGGAGGCCGTGCTAAACGGTGGAGAAGTTATGAAGCCTTTTGATGGAAATGTGAAAGGCCTCAATCGGAATTTAGGGAAATCGTGGACTACATTGGTAGCCCAGTCCCGACCCTGACTTTTCTCTTTAGCAAATGTGTGTCCTGCCTCAACTATTGAATAGATGGAGCAGAGTCAGAGCACTGTTATGGTGAAGACACAGGGGGTTACCAGTAACCGTGAATTGTTATGGCTACAAGATGCAAAAAAAAAAAAAAATACCCTGCAATAAGCAATACTGAGAATTGCTTCTTGGCAAAGAGGCAAAACCAGTTATCACTATTGGCTATTTTGTAACCTAGTGCTACTAGGGATGGGCAAATTTTTTCACCTTGATTCACTGCGGAAAATGACACCTATAGATTAGTATGGCGGCGCGCGTCAAAAAAATTTGCCGCACATCACATTTTTTGACGCCCATAGACTATATGGCCGGTGGCGAAACAAAACAGGTCGAATTCTGCTACTACTAGCCCTGTGTGTCCATTCATCCATCCCCACGTGTGAGATATGCAGACCCTCTGGAATTCAAGTTCTGATGCCTTGCCCATGAGTTTTTTTTTTTTTTTTTTTTTATACAGCTCAATCTACAATTTCTATGAAGTATCTGTATATAGGCGAGGGTATTTGGTTTTTTTTTTGGCCACACCCACCCCCTACTGATAAAACCTATGAATGCTAATAGCTATCAGAGATATGTGTGATATATATACACACACACACACGGTCCAAAAAGACCCGTTATCTTGTTTTTCTATAGCAGGAAGGTGCATAATGTCTTGTAATACAGAGGTAGTTCATATGATCACTGTTAGTCAATGAATGAGTCTATGTATAATAAAGCATATGATATTCAGGGAGACCAGTTAAACGGTAAAGCAGTTTTGTTACTCCTGGCCTTACTTTGGATGGACCCACAATATCTCGGTGCTACTGGGAATAAGATAGCATGCAACTATAGTACAGGTATGGGATCCTTTATCTGGAAACCCTTTATTCAGAAAGCTCCAAATTATGGAAAGGACATCTCCCATAGACTCCATTTTATACAAATAATCCAACATTTTAAGTGATTTCTTTTTTCTCTGTAATAATAAAACAGTAGCTTGTACTTGATCCAAATTAAGATATAAGTAATCCTTATTGGAGGCAAAACCAGCCAATTGGGTTTACATGATTTTCTAGTAGACAAGTTATGAAGATTTAAATTACAGAAAAATACATTATGGTTCTGGGCATTCAGGATAATGGGTCCTATACTTGTAGTTCATTTGTAAGAAACCAGTAGAATATCTAGAAATTGGGGTATATAGGTAACATAAGAGAAACCTCATATTATTCCTTTCCCCCCAGATTCTTTTGATACTTATGTCAAACTGTCTCTACAGGATCGTGGATAATCTGGGTGTGTGTCCCAATTCTACTCATTCTACTGCTTCTGATTGGATTATGTCTGTGTAAATGTCTAAAAGGTGAGAGGGAGCTTGTGCTTTGGACTTGGGTGGGGATAGGCGTGCTAGCAAAGGAAAGTGAATGGGGGCAAAGTCCAGACAGGGGTTAGAGCGGTCAGTGCTTGGAAAGAGCAAACACTGATGAACGGGGTGGTGTTCCAGCAAAAGATGATTCCAGCAGTGCTCACAGAGGGCAATAAATGGAGCAGGGAATTGCCAGGGGAAAGTGAGTGGATGCACCAGTGCTTGGGCAGAGTAGAATGAGTGAATGCAATAGTGTTTGGGCACAGGAGAGTGAGGGAGTGGGAAAGTGTTTGGGCACAGGAGAAGGATTGAGTGGGATAGTGTTTGGGCACAGGAGAGTAAGGGAGTGGGTAGTGTTTGGGCAGGAGGGAGGGAGTGGGTAGTGTTTGGGCAGAGGAGAAGGATTGTGTGGGATAGTTTTGGCCAGAGGAGAGGGAGGGAGTGGGATAGTGTTTGGTCAGATGAAAGGGAGGGAGTGGGACAGTGTTTGGGCACAGAGTAGTGAATGACCAGAATTCAAGGTGGGAGGAATTAAATGGGGAGTTGCTCATTACTGACTAAAAATGTTTTTTCATTTCTAGATAGGCGCTCTCGAGTTCAGGTAAGAAATAATTATATACTTATTTAATAACATATTCATATTCAAGAACAAGGCATACATTTGTGGAAGCCATTGTAACATGTAAAATTGTGTACTAAATGTCAACATTACAACATCATTGCCTGCCCCCCTGCTACACACATCTTTTTAGTTTCCCCATGTGTTATGTCTTGTCTGTCTGTATATTCACAACACTGTGTACAAGGCTTGTTCTATATACACAGATGTCCATTTCTTTATGTGTCTCCAAGATGACTGAAAACCCAGCCAAAGAAGAAAGTCCCCTTATATATCCGTGTTTGGTCTTCTCGGCGGAAACGAAGCATGACGATCAAGAAGCAAGTACGTACAGCCTGGGGGCCGCTCACTGCCATCCCAAAATCATAATCATGTATATAGTGCCAGCAAATTACACATCGCTTTAGTGTAATTTAGAACAAACCAGGATCTTGCAAAAACAAAGGTTTACATAGTTGGAATAGGATGAGGGCCCTACTTGCAAGAGCTTACTATCTAAAAGCTCAGAATAAGAGGCAGTGGCTGCTTAGGCATGAATGTGGCAGAATGTAGAGCTGGCAACACCTTCACAGAAGCTAGGGAAAGAAAAGCAAATATGTTCACCTCTCCATATTTTTGCTAGACAATTACCCAGACAAACACCCAGCTTCTCCTACTCTCTGCCATTGCTGAGAGCTGCTATTTAACAACAGCTGGATGGCTGCAGGTTGGACATTCTTAATATATATTCATTATCATTCACCCCCCTTGCGAATACCTTCTCCCCTGTCCTAACACCAGCCATGTGGCCATGCTTTTAGCCCTGTAACAAAACATTTCCTTTCCTCGTCCAACAGTATTCCGCCGATCTTGGGACTACTTTGTTGAAGAGGTGCCGATGCCAAAATGGGACCAATTCATGCGAATGTTGTGCCTCTCTCCCAACTCGGTGAATGAAGCCAAGGAAAACAACAGAGACAACTCCAGAGAACAGAAGATTGCCATGCTCGAGGCCTGGTACCAGCAGAAATCCGGAGATGTCAATAAGCTGCTGTCCTATCTGCACTCCATTCAATTGCACACCCCAGCCAAAACCATCGTCAAAAAACTTTTACAGGAAGGACACTATGTAAACAAAAATTAAGAGACTATTTATGCTCATAATGTATTTAATTTTGTAATAAAATTGAAAATCAGTACCCAAAAAAAAAAACAAAAAACCCAAAAAAAAATGCTTTTCGTCAAAAACATATTTGTATTTATTTCAAAATGTCGGTGAGCAAGTGACTATTTGGGAAAGGGTTATCTCTAAACTAGTGGGTAGCTGTGGATCTCTGCACTGAAAAGGGGGCCAGATCAATCTGAGCCAATTGTGTGGCCTGATAAGGGAAGGACTGTATCTGTGGCCCGATGACACTAGCCCTTCATAGATGTCTGACCCAGATCCGATCAGATATTGGCAAGGGAAGCCTTAGCTTTGGTGCTTATTCGTATATATTTAGATTTGTAAGTCTTTTTTTAACTAACTTTCTTATGGCAGGAACAGACGGTCCTTGGAGACAGAAGAGAGAAGCCGTCTCACTTCAAGGCCTTTCGTAAGAAAGGTTGGATGAGAAGACTTCTCTCCTCCTTCCCTTACAGTGTAACGCAACCCCTCCCTCACCTTGTTCCATTGTGCAGTGATGGATTTTGATCTCCATAATGTCTCCCTGCTTTCCATAGTGGGTGTTGCACAGATTCTCCGGAAAGCTGAGGAAATACAACTCCCAGAAACCTTGCCGTCATAATGCAACAAGGTGAAGGAGGGTTTGCATTACACTTTGAGAAAAAAAGGGGGGGGGGGGGGGTTCACAAGTGTCTGTAAATAACATAAGTAAAATAAGAAGTGGGCAAATTTGTAAAATGACGTATGAATGGCGAATTCACAAAGGCGGATGTTACATAAGATGTCTGACAATTTTCTAAACTGACTTGTATCTTTTCTTCGGACAGACGTCATTTTACCGAACATTTCGAAAAGACAATTTGACCGACATTTTCATTTTTGAGAGCCTAATGTGTCGGAAAAATTGTCGGCAAAACAAATTGGTTTACGAGCGATTCCTAAAAATTTTCGGGAAAAGTGGCAATGAAAAAACCACGCCCACTCTTAACGACCCGATTTCAAAAAGTGTCGGAAAATTGGCGGGTAAATGCTCTGTGAATTTTTGGCTGTTACTAAGACACTTTCTACGACATTTAAAAGACATTTTTTCGTTCCTGACGCTTTTGTGAATTCCCTCCATAGACTAGAGCTGAAATCTGCAGGCCTCACTGAGCAGTATCCTCCTCCTTTCTTATCCGGAACTCTTGTGTTGGCTCCGGCACAAACACACTCGGCGGATTTCAGTGGCGTTTATGTAGGAGCTAACACATGGGTTCCAGACTAGAAAGAAGGTGGATACTACTTGCTTTGAGACACACATAGAGACAATTATCTTTATGAACCAAGGTTCCTATCATAGTTTAACCCACTGGGTCCAAAGATAAATCTTACCTGTAAAACCTTGTGCGTCACTTCCTTTGATGTTATTTTCCCTTAAATGCTTCAGTTCTGTCGTGTTCATGTTTAACCTTTAACCAGAGTGATAAAAGATCAAAGCAGGCTTCACTGAGTGGGAAACAGATAAGTCGCACCCAAGAGCTATCCTGTGATACAGTCTTGAGCCTGAGCTGGAACTCGGGTGTTGGATGTGGCTCTGCAAGGCAATTTAATGACTACACCATCCACCTATAGGTTTTATAGACTGTATGAATGACACTGTTAAATTATATAGCCTACTCTCAATTTTAAGAACATAATTATGTAATGTGTAGAATAGATGGGCTATTTTTTTTTTTTTTTCTTTTCTGTCATCTGATTCTGTTTGTACTTTCTCTGTTCCCTGGGCCCGTAACCTTGCAGGATGTTGAAAATGAATTATTCAGAGCTATCCATTGTGCTTGCATTCCGTTCCACCACCTCAGCGCCAAGGAATGTTTGGCACCTGTTTTATTTGTCCCGCCCTACTGTCTTGTGACTCATCTTAAAGGAACAGTTACGTTACAAAATAAAAATGTTTTTTCAAGTGTTGCCCCGCACTGGTAAAACTGGTGTGTTTGCTTAAAGGGCCAGTAACATAAAAAAAAATGTAAAACAATTCGTTAGTACACATCAAAAAATAAACACCAACACAAATTATACTTTAAAATCACAAAGCCTTTATTAAGAAATAACTTACAGAAACTGCTCGTCCTGTACAGAAACGGCAACCATTGATCCTGCTGAGCTCGATTTCTCCTCCTGGCTACTCATGGATGCGATGCAGTGACGGCCCGGGCCCCACACATGGATGATGTCGCTGATGAAGAGAAGCGGCAGCCAGCGCAGGGGGGAGAGAAACCCATTCATGAAATTAGCAATGAGCAGCTGTAGGTACAACGGCAGGATCATCTGACCTTTCCTGAGCGCATATCGAAGGAAACTGTATGAACTTTACAGCCGGTGTCTAGTGGCAGCGCTGCTCCAAGCACAACTCCCACAGTCAGGCTCCGGCGATCGTTCTAGTGGGTCAAGTCCGGGAAGAAGAATTCTGCGCTGTATCCTGTGACTAATGCCACACACAGCATTTACACTCTGACATCTTTAGTGCTACTGATGAGAAACTGGGGTACAGGTCAGTAGCGCTAATGGTACAGGATACAGCGCAGACTCGCAAACATTCTTGGTCTGCAGTCTAATGGAGTATTTGCAAAGGGAGTCTTTGGCACTGAAAGGGGTTTTCGGTCACGGTAAGGACTATCGCCGGAGCCATACGGAGCCTGACTATGGGAGTTGTGCTTGGAGCAGCGCTGCCACTAGACACTGGCTGTAAAGTTCATACAGTTTCCTTCGATATGCGCTCAGGAGGGGTCAGATGATCCTGCCGTTGTACCTACAGCTGCTCATTGCTAATTTCATGAATGGGTTTCTCTCCCCCCTTCGCTGGCTGCCGCTTCTCGACATCATCCATCGTATAGTAGGAGGAAGGGGGCCCGGGCAGTCACTGCATCGCATCCATGAGTAGCCAGGAGGAGAAATCGAGCTCAGCAGGATCGATGGTCGCCGTTTCTGTAAGTTATTTCTTAATAAAGGCTTTGTGATTTTAAAGTATAATTTGTGTTGGTGTTTATTTTTTGATGTGTACTAACGAATTTTTTTACATTTTTTTTTTTGATGTTACTGGTCCTTTAAGAAACACTACTATTGTTTATATAAATAAACTGCTATGTAGCAATGGGGGCAGCCATTCAAAGGAGAAAAGACTCAGGTTACACAGTAGATAAACTCTGTAGAACATAATGGTGTTATCTGTTATCCACTATTTAACCTGTGCCATATAGCCGTTTTTCAATTTCCGTCATTGCTACTCAGCAGCTTGTTTATATAAACAATAGTAGTGTTTCTGAAGCAAACACATCAGTTTTACCAGTGCAGGGCAACACTGCATTATATTTTTATTACTTTAAAACACTTATATTTTTTTGGTGTAAAGGCCCCCATAGACGCAACGATTCTTCTTTGCGAAACGACCGATTTCAGCGCAGCCCGACCGATTCGTCAAATTATCGTGCGGTTAGTGGGATTCAAACGATCGAACATCTTACGATTTTTCGTCCGACATCTGCCAGGAAATTGATCGGCCAGGTTAAAAAATCTTTGTCGGTCCCAGTACAATCTATGGATGTTTGCAGGGCCAAGCAGGCAGCTCCCCTTTGTTTTCCTGGTAAATTGGTCGTTTTAGTTGATGGACAGTTCGAACGTTCTTACGATGGTTCTCAGAAGATCTTGGTCTCATGATGTGGATTGGATCTGTTGAAAATCTGTACATCTATGGCCAGCTTAACTGTTCCTTTTAAAGTTCAGAGGGTGCTGCAGAATGTTCCATGCAGAGATGTTTGTGTACTGGATTAAGTGGCACCTTTGCCAGGGGCTGAGGATAGAGGGGCATCATTTAATATAAGTATATATATATTCGTGCAATGTTGTGGGATGAAGTAAATTTTCCAGCATAAAGGACTGACATTCAAACTGTGACCAGCGATGTGCCTTATTGGTATGAATACTTCTCCAACAGAAGCAATACTTTGGGTTATAGAACACATGCCACCTACAGCATGGCGGCTAAATGATGCCATTTCTGTCCTTTACAATTAATGCTTGTCAGGCCTTACAAAGGAGGGACAGCAGTTCTGCAGCTTGCTAGGACTAGGGAGGCAATGAACAAAATACTGGGGAACCTCACTGAAGCCTGGGGGGAGTAAAAACCCCACCAAGCCACCATGAAATCAAACTGGAGACCACTACTCCCCAATTAGACACCGCACCCTGGGCAGCTAGTTGCCTCCCCATTAAAATAATATAATACTTGCAGGAACATGTGAATTGGACCCCGGCAGTGATATGATAACAAAGGACAAAGGCAATAGAAAACTATAGAGCAAGACAGAGGGGAGTAAATATCAATAACAGTGAATGGAGAACTTTCTTAAACCCCTTAGCCCCCTCCAGAGGTCTCATGCCCAGCTCCATAAAAAACACCATCACTATAGACCCAAAACAGGCCCAAATTTGTGAAAAAGCCCCGGGTCTAGGGAGGCTGGATTTTAGGGGGCGGCATGAAGCCCAACACCCACATTTGTTCGGAAGCTCTCGGGCTGATCATGAGATGCAATCGCTTTTTAAATTTCCCATGAGCCAATCCCCTGTGCTCCCAATGTGATTATAAACATTAGCGCTTGTGCAGAAATGAAAGGGACAGGATGATGAACAACTGTCAGCCTAGGGGCGCCTGCTGTGTAAATATGGCCCTGACCACAAATTCTGCCTCATTAGCCGTACTGGTTCTCAAAAAGTTGAAGCACAGCAGGGTTAGTGGCACAATATTCTCTTCCCAACCGATATGAACCTGCCTTCAACTGTGCTTGCTTCTGGTCAGCAGAGAAGATCAAGCAGCAGAAGAGGGTGCCCCCCAAACCCAAGCACTTTTGGAGCCCTTTCATCCACTTGTAGTCTGTCTCCATGTGAAAAATCCGTTTACTGCATTCTGATTGTGGCCCCAATTCCATTGCTTTTGTCTCAAAGTGTGGCCCCAATTCCATTGCTTTTGTCTCAAAGTGTGGGAGTCCGTGGCTGCTCCAAGGTGAATTTTGGAAAGAAAATACAAAGATTTCATCACATCCCTGCTCCATATATTTTCCATTAGTGCATCGATATAAAAGGGCATGTTGGAAGGAATACATGGGCTTCAGAGGTTTCAGACACTTCTGGGAAAAGTATCTTTAAAATATTCTACAAACTGAATAGCCCATGCGCTTCCTTAGAGGAAATGAGTTATTAACGGAGTTCATGTGATGGGGTGACTCACAGCAACAAGTGCCAAGTTACAAAACCGCAAGGGGAAGGTGGGTGGTTGGAGTATGTAATATCAGTAACTCAAATTCTATATGATATACATTGTACTCAGCATTCTGCAGTGGTAACAGTGTGAGCTTCACAAGCTCTCATATAGTTTATAGAAGATACTATACAGTCATGGAGCTGCCATTCAGGTGGGGCCCACATTCAGCCACTAGATAACAGACAGGCTATTAGGAAAACAATGGTTTTTGTTGTTAAAAGAATATAAACAGAGGTCAAAATAGCTTTCTATGCCATGCCTGAAAAGGGTTGCCACCTGGCCGGTAAAAATGATGGCTGATCCCAATGTTATTAATAGGGAAAAAAGATAAATATATAAGAAGGCTGGTATTTTTTTCCAGAAAAGGTGGCAAACCTATGCATGAAGGAATAGGAATAACAGGCCAATGTGTCTGCAGGAATACTGGATATGAGGCTGGGGCCACATGGGGGCGCAATCCTCTAGCTGAAATAGACTGTCTGATTTGAGTCCTACCGGGAGAAGTGGCCTCCTCTTTTGTAGTGTTGAATTGGCTTTGGAGCAAACACACTCAGTGGATTTAGGCAAAGGAATGCAAGTCTCTGCATTTTGATCTGAAATCGGCCTAAGTCTGTTCCCACTAGGATTGCCACCTGGACGTATTTTACTGGCCTGGCCGGTAAAAATTATGCTTGGTGCCAATGTTATTGATAGGGTTGCCACCTTTGTAAAAAAAAAAAAAATTACCGGCCAGCGGGGGGCGGGAACTAAAGGGGCGGACCATGAAACAAAGGGGGTCAGAGCCGCGCTACAAAAGGGGCGGGGCCACATCACACGAGGGCAAGATGAGGACGGAAAGTTAAGTTTCCACCCGAAGACAAGGCCTCTTCTTAATGCTATTACAAATTACTGGCAGCTACATTGCCGGTAAATTTGTAATACTGGCCCTGGCACGTGTTTTACCAGCACCCCTAGTTATTAATAGGAAAAAATGTGAAGAATATAGAAAGGCCAGTATTTTTTCCAGAAAAGGTGGCAACCCTAGCTTCTGAATGCGGAAAGAGAGGAGGCTACTGCCCGTGGTAGGGCTGAATTCAACCAACGGATTTCAGCCCGCGTGTGGCCCTAGCCTTAAGTGCATAGAAAATAACCACACTAGTGTCTGCAGGGCAAGCCCTTGCAAGAGTTTTACTGCGGTGGTGCAACGTTTCGAGGCTCCGCCCCTTTGTCAAGCATAATAGATACAGGTGTGGAGGTACATTTAAGGGCAAACCAATTCAATTGATGAGAAAAAAAGGAAGAGTGTGAAAAAAACAAAAAAAAAGAATTCAAATGATCAGTGAAACATAATACACAAGATCAACATCGAAAAAGGTTTTTTGTAAATTATAAACCCCATTCGCAAATAGTTGTACTTTAGAGTCCATATCAATAAACAAAAAGAAACAAAGTCCAAGGGGCTGATTCACTAAGGGTCGAATATCGAGGGTTAATTAACCCTCGATATTCGACTGGGAATTGAAATCCTTTGACTTCGAATATCGAAGTCGAAGGATTTAGCGCAAATAGTGCGATCGTACGATCGAACGATTATTCCTTCGATCGAACGATTATTCCTTCGATCGAACGATTAAATCCTTCGAATCGAACGATTCGATGGATTTAAATCCAACGATCGAAGGAATATCCTTCGATCAAAAAAAGTTAGCCAAGCCTATGGGGACCTTCCCCATAGGCTAACATTGACTTCGGTAGCTTTTAGATGGCGAACTAGGGGGTCGAAGTTTTTTTTAAAGAGACAGTACTTCGACTATTGAATGGTCGAATAGTCGAACGATTTTTACTTCGAATCCTTCGATTCGAAGTCGTAGTCGAAGGTCGAAGGTCAAAGTAGCCCATTCGATGGTCGAAGTAGCCCAAAAAAACTTCGAAATTCAAAGTTTTTTTACTTCGAATCCTTCACTCGAAGTTAGTGAATTGGCACCCAAGTGTTGAACAACTCAATTATTACAGTTGTTACAATTAACCTAAAAAGAAAGTGAAATGTTACAAAAATTAAACATAGATAAAAAAGGTTAAAAAATATCTTACCCCCTTATCAGGGGAAGAAAATTACAATATTAATACCTGTCCCTGTGGTTTAGGCAAAGAGAATTTTCTTATCTGCAAGGGAAATTAGACACTAATTAGAGAAATTTACAAGAAACAGGTCAAATTAAACTCTTCATTTAATCCCAAGGGTTTATTAATGGGTTACCAAAAAGTCAGTTAGTATGTGTCCGACGTATTACATCATACAGTTTGTATGACACTGAAGCAGAATTGATGCTAAACAAATTTAAGGAACGAGGCTATGACAGTGCAAATCTGCTGGCTAAAAAAGATGAGGTACGAAAAGGAATTATCCAGAACTTCAAACTTGTCATAGGGGTCACCGTCTTGGAAAGTGTCTGTGACACTCACATGCTCAGTGGGCTCTGAGCAGCTGAAAAGAAGATGGGGAGCTACTGGGGCATCTTTGGAGACACAGATCTTTACTGCTAAAGGGCTGCAGTTGCCTTGGGCTGGTACAGAAGCACAAAACATAATGTACAACATTTCTAGCTACTTCTTTAGTTAGATTTTAGTTCTCATTTAAACAAGGTAAGGTGGTTTCCTATAATAAAAGCAACACACTTATAGACACTCAGGTCCATTTCTACAGTGCCGCAGCAACGAGGGGAAGGATAACAAGCACAATATAAACATTGGGTTGTTGCATTGTTGTGCAAATTAAATTCCATTCTGTGTCTGATTCAGTTCTAACTGGTTTGTGACCGGATTCTGAAGAAACCTGCATGTCTCAAAGTAGAGGAAGAGCTGGGCAGTCACTTTCAGGATTATCTTTTGGCACTTGAGTTCCACATTCCGTGGTCTATAACTTGCTGTACCTGCACTAAGGGGTGTAACTACAGAGGAAACAGACCCTGCGGCTGCAGGGGGACCCAGGAGGTAGTGGGGCCTCATATTTTAAAGGCCTGCCAGTAAAAATGATGATTGGTCCCATTGTTGTTAATAGGGAAAAAAGATAAATAGATAGGAAGGCCGGAAAAGGTGGCAATCCTACCTGCAATCCTTCTATGGGCAGGGTGCAGAGTGCTAAAATTGTGCACACAGTTTTGCATTTTGCACCATGCCTTGCACATAATAAATGACCCCTAGAGAGTAAGTAGGAAACCAAGCAATTGTTTATTAAATGAGTACATCAAAAAAAGATTTTTTTAACTTCTGTTGCAGAGGCAGCACCGCTCTGACAAACCTTGTCCTTCTCATTATTTATCTTTGAGCACCTAGGCATTATATAGTGAATAATGTAGCCCCTATTTGTAAAATATAAGGATATTATAAGTCATTGACGAGTTGCATAATCACATCATAATACAGGTATTGGATCTGTTATCCAGAATGCTCAGGACCAGGGGTAATCCAGATAACAGTTTTGCTTCCAATAAAGATTAATTATATCTTAGTTGGCATCAAGTACAAGCTACTGTTTTATTATTACAGAGAAAAAAGAAATCCTTTTCGGATTTCGAAAATGTTTATTATTTAATTTAAATGGAGTCTCTGGGAGATTGCCTTCCCGTCATTCAGAACTTTTGGATAACGTGTTTCCAGATAACGGATTCATTACCTGTAATAATTCTCTTATTGAGTTTGATCCCATTAAAGCAGAATCCTCCTTAGAAACCAGTTGCCCATATAAACTTAATCCTTCTTTACACATTAAAATGTCAGCGTAACAATCAAAACTTTCTCTATGATCAAAATAAAAAATTCCCCCATTCAGTGGCCCAAAAAGTCCCATGAGAGAACCCCTTTGTCGGCCCAACGCTGAACTAGAAGTCAGAAGAACTGCAAAGCCCTAAACCAGTTTGTGGTTTCATTGTTATTTCAGTCTAAGGATCATAAACTGACTACTAAAAGTTGCTGCGGTTACTAAAAATAGGAAATATTGATGATTTTTTCTGAGAATCTCTGTATTCTCTCTACTTCCTTATTCCACGGTTGCCACAGACAATGTTTCTACTAAACAGTACAGTTGCTAAAAATAACTTTTCTGCTGACTTATTACTAAATAGAAATGAAAAGTATCTCTTCACTGGATATATCTAGTTTTCACATAATTACATGTTTTCAAACAACTGCCATGGAGTGGTTTACTTTGCCTTGCCAAGTGTTCTTATTCACATTGCTAATTGACCCTGCCCAGGGCACAAACTCCTGCGTTGATGTAAAGAATAGATTTCAGTTCAAGAATTTAGATGGCAGTGGGAGAAATGAAGGAGAATAAACATTACACATTGCACAAAAGTAATTATAAATATTTTAAATGGGTTGTTCAAATTAAATTTTAAGTATGATGTAGAGCAGCAGTCCCCAACCTTTTTTGGCCCAGGGACCGGTGTAAAAGAATTTTTTTTGCAAGGACCAGGTGGGTGGGGGGGGTCAGGAGGGGTCAGGGGGGCCAGTGACAACTGCATGCAACTTGCAGGCTAGGCTCAGTGGCCCAGTTCAGGCCTGTCCGTGGCCCAGTTCTGGGTCGCGGCCCGGCAGTTAGGGGCCTTTGATTCTGAGGGGGGCCTTTGATTGCAATTAGTTTTGATTTTTTATTATTTGTGGTTGTTGAGTTATTAAGTTTTTTAGTCGGCAGCTCTCCAGTTTGCAATTTCAGAAATCTGGTTGCTAGGGTCCTATTTACCCTATTGATTTGAATATGAATATGGAATATGAATAGAAAGACGAGTAATAAAAAGTAGAAATAACAATAAATGCATAGCCTTACAGAGCGTTTGTTTTTAGGTAGGGTCAGTGAGCCCCATTAGAAAGCTGGAAAGAGTCAGAAGAAGGCAAATAATTTAAAAATAAAAAATCAAGGCCAATTGAAAGGTTGGTAGGAATTAGCCATTCCTTAACGTACAGAAAGTTAACTTAAAGGGATACTTCATGGGAAAACATGTTTTTTTCAAAACGCATCAGTTAATAGTGCTGCTCCAGCAGAATTCTGCACTGAAATCCATTTTTCAAAAGAGCAAACAGATTTCGTTATATTTAATTTTGAAATCTGACATGGGCCTTGACACATTGTCAATTTCCCAGCTGCCTCCAGTCATGTGACTTGTGCTCTGATAAACTTCAATCACTCATTACTGCTGTACTGCAAGTTGGAGTGTGATATCACCCCCTGCCTTTACCCCTCCCCCCCAGCAGCCTAACAACAGAACAATGAGAAGGTAACGAGATAGCAATAGTAAAAGCCAAGTCCCACTGAGACTGATTCCGTTACATTAAGTAGGAGAAATACTAGCCTTCCAGAAAGTAATTCCATCCTAAAGTGCAGGCACAAGTCACATGACTGGGGCAGCTGGGAAACTGACAAAATGTCTAGCCCCATGTCAGATTTCAAAATTGAATATAAAAACATCTGTTTGCTCTTTTGAGAAATGGATTTCAGTGCAGAATTCTGCTGCAGCATGGCAGTATCCCATTAAAGGTGAATCTCCCCTTTAAAAAATTCAAGTGTACAAAGTGCAATTTACAGGTCCAAATAGCGTACAAGTAACATGTATGCAAATTTATAGGAATATGATCTCATACAAACCCGTGCACCTATCAGCTTTATCTATAATACTGAAGCTGTTCTCTTATTACAGGTGTGGTTTCTCCTCGTGTATCCCTATAGAGATATGATGTCATTAGTAAAGTGAATACAGGCAATCCCATGCACTTATGTGTAGAAATGATGCAGACACAATTGTTTGCAATTTCGCCATTTTATTACAAAAAGAAAATGTTCATTTTTCTGTAAACATAAGATTCAGTCAGACTAGCAGCAAAAAATATAGAGGGGGTCATTTATAAAGTTTGCGCATCGCATATTTATTCGCAAATGGTTGTTTTGCCCATGTTTTTTCACTAAAATATTGCACTGCTGTAACTTAAATTAGCAATTTGCGAAACTGTTTCGCGAATATTTTCTCTGCGCCACCAAAGCTGTGGCGTAATTCAAACGCAGAGTGTGCACATAATATTCGCGATATATTTAAAAAGCTCTTATAGATATTCGCAGTGCGGAAAAAAATTTGCAATTCTGTTTGCTCTTATTCGGCTTTATAAATGTAACCATGTGCAGGGCAAATACATTCACTGTGCGAATCTGCCCTGCGCGAAGTTTATAAATGAGCCCCAGTGACTTTTATATACACATCCTCTTCTCTCCTGTCCCTAAACCAGCACAGATTCAACAGGGAATATAGAATATTAGGCACACAGACATACAGACAGACAGACAGGGCTTAGTGTGCCCATATGTACAGTGTAAAATAATGTCCAATCTATAAGACCAGTTGTCCTGACCTAAACAGACCAGCAACGATACAGATCTGGCCTCATGGCAATAATACGACCAAACGAGCTTTTTACCAGCCACAGCAGGGGATCATTCATAAACACTAGGCAAATTTGCACCTGGGTAGTTACTCATAGCAACCAATCAGTGATTAGCTTTTCCCAGCCTGCTGCAGGTGGAACAAAAAAAAAACATGCTCTGATGTGTTTAGAAATGACCCCCATCTCTTCTAACAACAACACCTGACCACCCTTCTTTTAACCAACCATTACTGAATCCTGTGCCACCCTTGAAGGGTTTCCAAATGGCAGCCTCGGGGACAGTGGGGCTCATTTATAAAACACAGGGCAAAATCAGATGATTACTTTCACTGTTCGACCTGCAGCTGGCTGAATAGAAACTCATCACTGATTGGTTGCTATGGGTTACTGCCCCAGAGCAAATATACCCAGACTTTTAAGCGTTTTTAGCTGCGCTCCCCTGCAGTGTCGGACTGGCCTGGCGGGACACTGGGAAAAAACCCAATGGGCCCTGACCCTCATGGGCCCCCCCAGGCCAGACCTCTTCTTCTGCCGAGCCCTGTCTATAAAAAATGCGTCAGCTCAGGCCCGCCGTCAGTGCATCCACGTGGTGGCATACGTGCATGAGCTGCTCCATGCGTGCACGCAAGAGTTACGTCAGAGTAGGGGGCAGGGGCCCTGGGCCCCCCAGTCCGACCCTGCTCCCCTGCATTCAGGTTTCAAGCAGTCAGCTGCAGGGGAGCGCAGTAGCACTGAATTCTTTTCAATGGGGCTGCAGTGTCGGACTGGGGTGCCAGGGGCCCACCAGAAATCCTTAGACCATGGGCCCACTTTCCAAATTATTATTCCTCCTCTCCTCACTCAATCTATTTATTCTCCTAGTCTTTTATATTTACTGTCTATTCTTCTATTATTAAGCATTTTTCCCCATAAAGAAAAAGGGAATGACCATGAAATTGGCCACATAGTTAGAAGCAAAAGGGCCCACTGACACCTGGGCCCACCGGGAAATTTCCTGGTATCCCGGTGGGCCAGTCCGACACTGTGGGGCTGTACTCACACAGACGCATGTAAGCGCCGAACAAAGGAAAAATGTAACATGCTGTGTCCCAACCTGCATTCTATGCTTACATGCGTTTGTGTGAGTACAGCCCCATTGAAAAGAATTCAGTGCGTCTACTCCTGCGATCCCCTGCGGCTGAACGCTTGAAACCAGAACGCAGGGGATCGCAGCTAAAAACGCTCGTCTATAAGAGACCTTATGCACAAGTTTCCCAGGTCCGGCAGCTGGAAAGCAATGTATAAACCTTGATTATAAATCCTTCACATTTGCTAAAGGCAGCCATAATGGAAAATACATTCTCAACACAGTCCACTATGTTGTGTGTTAGGGTAGGACTACACGGCGCAATCCGACGCGCTGCGACAAAACACAACACGACTGTCGGATGCAGAAGCAGAGTGCAGCGTCTGCATCCGACAGTCGTGTCGCATCGGATCAACACTGTGACTTCATCCGACATTTCTATCTCTTACCTATTTCTGTCGTATGCGATTTGTCACAGTGAGTCGGATCGCACCGAAAACGTCCATGTCCTACCCTTAAACCTAAACCAGTTTGTAAGCTATTGCCACTGTTCCAAGGAGGCTTCTACATCTACTACCTGTAGAGTGAGTTGGAGCTAAACCTTTTATCTTCTTACATAACAGATGCCCCAAACCAACTCTGCAGTCACCCTATAGCTAGATATACATGCACCAATGCCAGGCTTCTCTCTGAGTATTCTGTTTGTTTGTGTGTTTAAGAGAAAAGAAAATAACCTGAAAAACACAAGTTCAAAAATTTGATTGTCTTATATATATATATATATATATATATATATATATATATATATTGGTTGTTATACCAGAAGCGGTTCTATTGGTGTAGGTACACGGGCATAGGAATGACTGCTACAGCCTACATTCTTCCCTCGGCTATACTAGCGAATTAGGAAGGTGTATAAACCGCAGAACCCACTATCCTCCTCTCCTCTTGTATTTCACACAATTGAACTTCACATTTTAATGGGCAGATCAGACCGGCAGCAGCAAATAAGATTTAGCGCTTAGGTCATGTATGCCAAGGATATATTGCCCAAACTGCCCAAATTCCAAATACGTGTTTAAAGTTAAGAATTCTTTTTCCAGTCACTTTTCCTTCACAAGACAGGCTGTAGCAAAACAGTGGAGCACAATTTGTGCGTATTTGTATTGGTGCATTGGAGTTGGAGCTGCCATGTTGTTGGGCTCAACAGAGGTATTGTACATATAGAACCATCTAATGGCGCCTCTAGAGTTCTTCATTGAAGCCCCGCCTGGTGATGCTCTTGTCTTTGTGAAGGGGAAGTATCACTAGCTACATATAGTGAAAATGATTTTCAGCTTGAAAAATATGAATCATTAACAGAATCTGTACAAAATGGCAAAAGTCTATAACGTGACAGTTTAGCCCACATACCAAGGCCAACCCCTGTTCTATGCACATGCACACACTGATTTCAGGGGGAAGAAGACACATGGAGGCTTGAGAGCAGGACTCAGCCAACAGCAGACGAGGAGGGAGTCGGGGTTGCAGAGGAGCCTGCACTGGAGTTGTTCCAGAACAACCAGCGCCTCTTCGGCTGTCTCTTCTGGTGCAGGGCTGTCTCTTTCTCACGCTCCCTCTGTGCTCTCTGAAAGTGGTCTTCTTCTTTAAGGTACCAAACAGGGGGCCAGCGTTGGGTCTCAAGCGCCTGCTGATTTTCTGTAGATTAGGGCAAGATTAGAGGGATTCTGTCATGATTTTTATGGTGTTGTTTAAGTTTAAGTTTGACCTTGGTTACATAGAATACAATTGGTGGCTTAATCAATTTGTATATATCGAAATATATGGGTTTAGAAACTAGGGATGCACAGAATTCAGGATTCGGTTCAGGATTCGGGCAAATCCTTGTGCCTAGCGGAATCATATCCGAATCCTAATTTGCATATGTAAATTAGGGGTGGGAAGGGAAACCACATTTTATCACAAAACAAGGAAGTTGCTTCCACACTGCTTCCTGTTACAGTTAGAGCTGCAGTATTTCTGGTCAGGTGATCTCTGAGGCAGCACACAGACCATCACAAAATGGTGGCTTAAGACAAGAGATGTAAAAGGGCAATATTTACTTAAATATATAGACCAGTTTGGTAAGATTCTTTAATATGCCACTTAATATGATATAAACTATCTGTTGCTTACGTGTTCATTTTGGGGGTTTAATTTTAAGGGGGTAGACCCCCTGTAGTGACAGTGGAAAGGCACAGGGGACTCTAATATTTTATCAGTCTACTGCCATTGATTTAATGAAAATAAATCTGTGATTGGTTGGTGTGAGTTGCTCTCTGATATACAAAGGAAACGCTGGATATTTGGGGAGCTGGTGCTATTGTGATATTTAGGTGCGGAGTAGAGATACATGGAGAAGCAATAGGGTGAGTATTACTGACCTGCAGACACAGCTTTGATGTCACGTGGGAATTTCCTACAGACACGGTTATAGTTGGTTGAGATGTGGTGCATACACCATGCCGCCAACTGATCTGCTCCATGAAACTGCAATGGAATAATGAGTCCGTTACAGTTCCTGTCGTTGATCAGTCCACTGGCTACAGCTATAATTTCATTTTAATTTTACCTACCACACTCCTGCAATTCACTGGTGGTGGTGGTGCTGGTCCTATGTTGATCTAGCTAGATCCCTTAGCGACAGCAATCTTTGTACACAGATCTGCACTCACTCAATTTGCTACAGTTGGGGATAATCCCCTTATTTTATTATAATATCACCAAGATTATGTTTCAGGAGGGTTTTACCTTCCCTTCATCAGGATCAATAATAGGCGCAAATTCGCTGCGAATTTCCATGTTTCACCACAATTCTGACGCCAGCAACAATTAAAGACCCCATTGACTTTACTGCAGGTCAAATTGTCGCTGGCGTCGTAATTGTCGTCGGCGTCATAATTGTCTCGTCAGGGTGAAGGGAGGGTGAAACTCCCCGGAAACGTTGATACTGTTGGTGATATTATAATAAAAAAAGGGGATCATCCCCAACTGCTGAGAATTGAGTAAGTGCGGATCTGTGTACAAAAATTGCTGCTGATCACTACAGTGACCTACTGAGATGTCTGAGGAATCTAAAACTGACCACCCCTTGTGGAGTGGGGGACATACTCCCAAATGACACACAAATCCTGCACAGTTTTAATCTGCAGAACTTGGTCGTATTACTAAAATATGACTAAAATATTACTAAATATTACTTATAATATATGATATTACTAAAAAAGACAATAATATAACATTATATGATATTACTAAAAGAGACAATTATATTACTTCTATTATGATATTACTAAAAGAGACAATAATATAACTTATATTATATAATATTACTAAAAGAGACAATAATATTACTTCTATTATGATATTACTAAAAGAGACAATAATATTACTTTTATTATATGATATTACTAAAAGAGACTATAATATTACTTCTATTATGATATTACTAAAAGAGACTACTTATATTATATGATATTACTAAAAGAGACAATAATGTTACTTATATTATGATATTACTAAAAGAGACAATAATGTTACTTATTTTATATCACTAAAAGAGACAATAATATTACTTATATTATGATATTACTAAAAGAGACAATAATATTACTCATATTATATGATATTACTAAAAGAGACAATAATATTACTTATTTTATGATATTACTAAAAGAGACAATAATATTACTTATATTATATGATACTACTAAAAGAGACAATGTCCAAAGAAGAGACTAAGCTAAAAAAGGAGGTTCCTTCAAGGTAGAAAAAAGGATTTATTGATACAGCGAGAGCTGTGGAAGTTGTGGAATTCCATCCTTAAAGTGGTTGTCAAGGTAGAGACATTAGATTGTTTCAAGAAAGGGCTGGATGCCTTGTTTAGCGGATAAGAAAATACAGATCATGCTTCACATTGGTTTGTTGGCTCCTTCAGTCTGGATCAGCTAGAAATGATTTACTATTTACTGTATTCTGAATTACCTGAGCAGCCTCCAGTAACATAAGAGCTTCTCCATCAATGTCCTTGTTATTCAGAGATGCATCCAACATGACTGACACCGTGTGTTGTTCTGAAATAGAATACAAAAATCAATGGCTGGACAATGAATCACAATTGCACCCACAAGGGCTCAACTTATAAAGGTATAGGACCTGTTATCCAGAATGTTCAGGACCTGGTGTATTCCGGATAATGTATCTTTCTATGACATGGATCTTCAGACTTTAAGGAGCAGATTTATCAAGGGTCGAAGTGAAAATTCGAAGTAAAAAAATTTGAGCTATTCTTGTGTACTTTGACTATTAAATTCGACTATTCGGATATAAAATTTATCATGTTCTGTCTCTTTAAAACGTCGACTTTGACCATTCACCGTCTAAAACCTGCCAAATTGCTGTTTTAGCCTATGGGGACCTCCTAGAACATATTTGGAGTCATTTGGTGGACTTTGAAAAATCTAAGTGTTCTGGGGCAAATACTTTGTTTTGAATTCAAATACAGCCTATTCACCCAAAGTTAATAACTCCGACTTTTTAAAATAAATTTTGATTGGTCTTTTTTTTTATTCGAATTTTGAAGTTATGGGAGTTAAAAAAATAAACTCCCATTACTTCGATATTCAACCCTTGATAAATGTGCCCCTAAGTCTACTGGAAAATCATGCAAACATTAAATAAACCCAATAGGCGGTTTTACTTCCAATCAGGATTAATTATATCTTAGTTTGAATTAAATACATATCATAAGCCTGATTGGTTGTAATTTCTGGCACATTTGCTAAATTGAGGTAATAGAAGCCATTTTACTGGTGGGCAAAATTCACCTGATTGATGGTAATTGGAGCACTATTTATACGGAATCCACTGTGTGACTCTATCACTGCTGAATAGCGGTAGGCATTTTCTTCCTCTAGAAATATTTAAGTCAAGAGGCATTATATTTATTTTTTAGAACCCTGAAGAAGTCACCTTGAGTGATGAAACGCGTTGATATTGGGACTTCAATCTTTGGAAAGCACATTGATGGAACCTTCCAATTGTGTTGTTATACGCTATTGAGGCCTGCAAATATTGTAAGTGTATTTTATCTCCACTTAATAAATGGTTTATGAAGATTTTACACAAGTAGAGTGCACCCTTCTTATTATCTATAAGTACAAGTTACTGTTTTATTATTACGGAGAAAAAGGAAAACAATTTAAAAAATGTGGATTATTTGGATAAAATGGAGTCTATGGGAGACAGCCTTTCTGTAATTCGGATAAAGGATCCCATACCTACAGTATACTATACTAACTATACAAGCAGGACTATGTATATATCATTTTTTCTCAGTGAATGGATGGGTAGCTGGTGCAGAAGGACTATAGGCTGCACAAAGCCACTATCAATTACTCAGATGCAGTCAGGTGGCTGCCGCACATAGTAAATCCCAAAATATAGCATAAATCCCTTTATTCAGAACAAATTCACTAAATAAGGCTTCTGTTATACATACTCTCTGCCTACTGGTTTAACATAATTAAAGAGTGCATAAAGTGAGATTGTAATTTCATTTTGCAGTTTGCCTTGTTTTTCAGAGGAACTGTGGGAAAGAAGAAAGCATGACCCACTCTCCTCATTATTCTGTATAATGAATAATGAACTCCACCTCATCTGTAAGCCCGAGGCGCCAACATTAAAGAAGAAAGGAGCACTCTCCTCATGAAAGGCTTTAGCACATGTATTTTACAGCGTGGGTATCTTACAGCCTTACCTGTCAGTGCTACAAGATGGGGTAAGCAAAGCCTGTTTGCAAGAATGATGAGGTCCAATGGTTCGAGGTCAGGCCCTGTACTAAACTGGCCGGTATACAGATACTCCAGTACAGCTCGCATGCTGCTTCGAGAGGTATATGGAATCACCACCTGTTTAATAGGGAAAGAACATTTAGAGGAAAGTAGGGAAAGTCCCATTTTTATAGGGAAAGTCCCATTTTTAGTATGTTATAGAAGAGCCAATTCTAAGCAAATTTCAATTGGTCTTTATTATTGATTTATTGCTATAGTTATTCTGACTCTTCCCAGCTTTCAAATGGGGGTCACTGACCCCATCTGAAACCAAATGTTCTGTAAGGCTTCACTTTTAGGGTTATTGCTTCTTTTTATTACTTCTTTTTTCTATTCAGGCCCTCTCCTATTCATATTCCATTCGCTTATTCAAATCAATGCATGGTTGCTAGGGTAACCTGGGCCCTAGCAACCAGATTGCTGAAATTGCAAACTGGAGAGGTGCTAAACAAAAATGTAAATAACTCAAACCCCACAAATAATAATTGCAAATTGTCTCAGAATATCCATCTCTCCGTCATACTAAAAGCGAACTCAAAGGTGAAAACCCCTTTAAGGCTTCTCCATCGTGTTGGTCTATGTATTATTTAGGGTTATTGAATACCCCTACAAGGAGAGGTGTGTAATAATGCTGAATGAAGCGAGTCAAACCTTTTCAGTTCAAACAAACCTTGAGTATTCTTAGATTAGTATCTTATAAAATGTGTATTGATATATCAGTCATTCAATTATAGTTCCAAGAATATCCAAGAATATCTAGAACGGCCAATACATATTCACCCACCCAAATATTGGCTTTCAGGAGGGCAAATGGTCATTCTTTCTCTCCATATTTCACCCTAAATTGCCTTCAAGATGAGCCCCACCAATACTGAAGCAAGCCCAGGGCCTGGTATCTTCATCCCACTGACCAATCTAATTCTCAGCCCTCAAGATACTGCTTTCTTACACACCACAGCAGCCAATCACTATGAAGTAGCCCACAAAGTCCTAGGTCCTGATATAAGCAACAATAATTGCCTATAATACACAAAAGCTATGAATATCCTGTAAATTATATCCTTATAAAACGGTGAGTTCTGATGTCATCAGTTATAAACTGTGAGTTCTGATGTCATTTCCGTCACATGACTCACTGAAACTTGTGTATTATAATAAAGTACCCCCAGTTGCAAAATATGAGGATATTAGAAGTTACCTGGAGTTCCATGACCTGTATCATGAAACTCCTCGGTAACTTATAATATCCTTATATTTTACAAGAGGGGGTACTTTATTCACTATATATTTTCAAGGAATGTACCAAATCCAGGATTTGGTCAAATCCAAGCCTTATTCAACAGAATTTAGACAAATTCAAGAGCCGAATCCATACCCAACAAAACATGAAATATTTCCATCCGTTATTCAACTATGTTCACCCACAGTGAGGGTCGGATTTTGTTTGGTTATTTGGCCAGATCAAATGTATAGGATTCGGGCCAAACCCAGAATCCAAGGGTTTGGTATATCCCATTATTTCTTAAAAAAGTTGGATAATAATTTGCTACATCTTATTTATTTTTTTTAAAGTTTTTTTTTTAAATTTTGAATTTAATCATTTACAAAATCAACAAAAAACAGAGAAAAAGGAAGAGAGAGCAGAGAGGGGAGGTGAGGTAGAGGTACAAGTTACAAGGAAAAAATGGCAGCTTGATCCCCAGCTGTATATAATGCAAATAGTAGCTCACCTGGTGCAGAATAGGACCCAGGTGTACAAACCCTGGGTCTATCGTATTCGGGTGTGGCTTTAACCAGTATATAGCATACTATAAATATTCACAGCAATCTTATGAAGTAGAAAACTCACCGATGATATTGGGTGGCCCGGGTGCAGCACCCCTAACCTGAAGCTGGGGGAGTAATTCAACAAATGGCGAAGAAGCACGTACTCCAAGAGCCAACCGGTGTCGTTAAAAGCCTTTATTCAGAAGCAGATAAAACAAACGATCCTTACGCATTTTGTATCCGAGGATACTTATGAGTAAGTATCCTCGGATACGAAATGCGTTTCTGAATAAATGCTTTAAACGACTCTTGGAGTGCGTGCTTCTTCGCCATTTTTAGAGGTACAAGTTGCCATACTCATTATGTGAGTTTAGATAAACTTAAAGGAGAAGGAAAGGCTAAAATTAACTAAGCTTTATCAGAAAGGTCTATATAAATACACCAGTAAACCCTCAAAGCAATGCTGCTCTGAGTCCTCTGTCAAAAGAAACATCACATTTCTTTGCTTTTATTGTGTACACATGGGCTTCTGTATCAGACTTCCTGTTTTCATCTTAAACCTCCAGGGCACGGCCTTGAGCATGCTCAGTTTGCTCCTCTCCCCCTCCCTCCTCCCATCCCTGCTGTAATCTGAGCTCAGAGCTGTTAGTGAGCAGGGAGAGATTCAGGCAGGAAGTGATGTCACACCAAGCTTATATGGCAGCTTCTATCCTAAACAAACAGAGACAGTGTCTAGAGCTGTTTACTCAGGTATGGTAAAGTATTCTGCAGAATAAATATAGTGTTCTAGCTTGCACTATTGTGGCTATTTTATTTGCAATAAACTGTCTTGGAGCTTTCCTTCTCCTTTAAACAGTTTGAACATTTAGCCAGCTACCCCATATGGCTTCAATTTTTTTCTGGGCAGCCTCTAGCCAGATAGGTCAGTTTCTGGTTTGAGAGAGAGTCATCAGTTGCTACTACTCTTATTTTGAAGAGGAAATATACTCTCATTATAGGATTATTAGAGTTCTTTCTTTTTTTTCATTTCTTATAAATATAAAGTAAAACATATGGATCAAGGTCATTCTGCATAGGAATGAAAGATACTGTTCTGCTGCTTTTGATGGGAACATATGTTTCCATAGTTCCCATAGGAACATAGTTAACCTTCAAGTTAACTTTTAGTATGTGATATAATAGCCAATTCTTAGAAACATTTCAACTGGTCTTTCATTTTGTATACATTTTTAAATTATTGGATTTCCTCATCTGATCCAGCTTTTAAATGGGGGTCAAAGACCCCAGCAGCTATTAGAACTATTTCTAATAGTGATGGGCGAATTTATTCGCCAGGCGCGAATTTGCAGCGAATTACAGTGATTCGCAGCTGGCGAATAAATTAGCAAAACTGGTGAAAATTTGGTGGCGTCCGGTTTTTTGGACAAAAAAACGGACACTGGTGTCAAAAAACGGACGCCAGAATCAAAAATGAGATGCCGGTGCCATTTCGCGAATTTTTCATGAATTTCGCGGGAACTTCTCTAATTTTTCTGGTTTCTGGTTTGAGAGAGAGTCACCATACTTTTGATGGGGACATTTTGAATGTCTCTTGCACGTAGTAGCATGACGGGTCACAAACATAATGGTGTCAGGATATTAAGTGCAATTCTTCAATATAAAGTTACAGCGCTGACACAGAACACTTCTATGATTATGGCAACATCACTGCTGATGACCCGTAGGGTCTGACATGGGGCTAGACATTTTGTCAATTTCCCAGCTGCCCCTGGTCATATGACTTGTGCCTGCACTTTAGGAGAGAAATGTGCAGGCTACTGTTTTTCCTTCTCAATGTAACTGAATGTGTCTCAGTGGGACATGGGTTTTTACTATTGAGTGATGTTCTTAGATCTACCAGGCAGCTGTTATATTGTGTTAGGGAGCTGCTATCTGGTTACCTTCCCATTGTTCTTTTGTTTGGCTGCTGGGGGGGAAAAGGGAGGGGGATGATATCACTCCAACTTGCAGTACAGCCGTAAAGTGATTGAAGTTTATCAGAGCACAAGTCACATGACTTGGGGCAGCTGGGAAATTGACAATATGTCTAGCCCCTTGTCAGATTTCAAAATTGAATATAAAAAAGTTTGCTCTTTTGAACAGTGGATTTCAGTGCAGAATTATTCTTTTTTCCCATGACAGTATCCCTTTAAGTTTCAAGACTAATAGGATAGACATACTGTACAACCTTTGTGTTAGGCAGTCTTAATGGAAGAAAATACAACAGCACTACCCAGTGGCAAAGGTGCAAAGTATATCGCTTTTTGCACTTTGAATATTGCCCAGAAGACTATAACTTAACAAGCAGCTTTTGATGTTCCTAGAATGGAGCGCAAATAGCTGCAACTTGCTCTGAATATAGGGGAGCATGTTGGCTGGAGATCACTCCATAGCAGGTAATAAGTATGGGACTGCATTGTCCGATTGGCATTTTGCTAATTGGCCTGCACCAACTATTGCCATGGGTGAAAAAAGTGCTCTCTACATTTTTTTTTCCACTCTTCCCCTTAGTTTTTTTTTTTTTTTAACACAAGTCTTTTATCCGAGGAATACAATTTGACTGTTTAGAAAAAAAGGCAAAGTAAAGATATGATCTAATAATTTTCTAAATGAAAATATGACCTGTTTATTAAACTATTATGTCTTTGACGGATACATATTTTCAACCAAGAGGCTCATGAATGAAAAAAAAGGCAAGCAGTATTGCATGTCAGCTCATGTTTCTACAACTGTGAAAGGATAAGTAAACCTTTAAAATAAGTGAATGTAAAATTGATGAGGGTGCTATTCTAAGAACTTTTTAAGTGTGCATTCATTATTTATTTATGTTTAATTCCAAGATATTAAAGGATGCAAGTCCTGTTCATGTGTGTGAATTTTATTACAATAGCGCCACCTGCTGGTCATTTTCCAACAATTCCTTTCTCAAATCTTTCCTAAGCAGAAGAACATCAGAGCAGCCTCTTCCTTTCTCCTGACAACTTCCTTGACTACTTGGTGGTCAGACTGGTCGGAAAATGACCAGCAGGTGGCGCTGTTGTAACAAAATTCATTCATATTAACAGTACATGTATCCTTTAATATCTTGGAATAATAAAAAACAAAACAATAAATGTACATCGCAAAAGTGCTTAGAATAGCACCTTCGTGAATTTTACATTCACTTATTTTTAAGGTTTACTTATCCTAATGAGCAGAGACAGAATTTTCTACATAAGCTGCACTTAACAGATACTGTTAATTAAAGGGGTAGTTAACCTTCAAGTTAACTTTTAGAATGTGATATAACAGCCAATTCTTAGAAACATTTCAACTGGTCTTTCATTTTGTAAACATTTTTAAATTATTGGATTTCCTCATCTGATCCAGCTTTTAAATGTGGGTCACTGACCCCAGCAGCTATTAGAACTATTTCTAATAGTGATGGGCGAATTTATTCGCCAGGCGCGAATTTGCAGCGAATTACAGTGATTCGCAGCTGGCGAATAAATTAGCAAAACTGGCGTGAAAATTTGGTGGCGTCCCGTTTTTTGGACGCCGGCACATTTTCGCTGGCATCAAAAAAATGGACACTGGCGTCAAAATTTTTCGACGAAGAAAAATGCCCCAAATTCTCCCATAACTAATTTCTAATATTATTTTAGCCCATTAAGGTCTCTCCTATTCATCTTCCAGTCTTTTATTCAAACCATCGCTTGGTTGCTAGGGTAATTCAGACCCTAGCAACCAGATAGCTGCTGAGATTCCAAACTGCTAAGCTGCTGAACAAAAAATACTAATGCTGAAAAAAAGACCAATTGCAAATTGTATCAGAATACCACTCTCTATATCACACTAAATTTAAAGGTGAACAATCCCTTTATTTGATTTTTACAGATGCTGTTAGCGCCTTTTTCTAACCATGTTCAGGTTCGCTAATACTGTTTCTTACCTCAGTGGTGCTGCTCTCCAGAAAAGGACCCCCAAACATGGCTGCCATCCAATCACAGCCAGAGATAAGCAGAGGCTTGTGGGCTTTTATACTCCCATCATCCAGCATAAAGGTGACGTCTGATAAGAAATGCAGGAAAGAGAAAAAGGAGGAAGCAGAGACGATATAGAGACTCCATATTTTACAATCAAACAGCCAAACCATATACTTAGCCTATTACCTCCACCCACTCTTACTTTAGACTGGCCCAGGATCTATGACCCTCACTATGGACATTCCTTATTAGTCCTCACCAGAGAAGGTTCCTTTAGCCAGACACTCCTTGACACGATTGCTTCTTCTGACATGGAAGGCCCTTGTGATCTCCTGGTTCATGAAGGCCTCTCTGTTCAAGATATTTGCCACCATCATACGAAGGTCAAACACTTCTAACAACTCCGCAATATGTGCTACTTCCATGAGATCTGGTTCCCTCTCAGAAAGCCGTCCAGTGTAGAGAAATTTCAACACTGCCCTGAAAGGCCCAGGCCTCACTGAGCTGTCCATTTTTACCACTGCTACACGGCGTGACCTGTATCCCGGAGGCTCTTCTAGAACTCCACTGTGGATGCTCTCAAAAGCCCTGCTCCAGCTGGACAAGTCCCTGCCGTACTCTCTGCCAAGTGTCCCATCACTGGCTGATGTTCTCATGCCCCCTCCTTCTGCTTCCCCTGAACCCTCACAGGCATCAAAACTGGAGGCTCTCAATAGAGGATCCCTGGTTTGGGTAGGTGGGTCTCCATCCTCCATTAGAAACAAGTCACAAAACTTGGAGGAGGCTGTTGAGAGGTAGATGCGGTGAGCATAGATACGAATTCTCTCTTGAACCACCAGCATCACATCAGCACAGGAAGCCTCTTCCAACAACCGTGCTGGTTGTTCTTCACTCTTTGTTGGTGGGTCAGGCACTATGATAACTGGAGGAGGAGGTCTCGGGGGCAGGAATGGAGCCTGAGGCAGAGGCCTGCGCACACTGCGTAGGTGTGATTTCCAAAACTGAAGGTGACGCCGAGAAATAAGGGCTGACCTGATGGCATTATCAAAGACTTCTTTGATGCCACACTGCGCTACTACACTAGTCTCATAATAGGGAATTCCCAGCTCCTTGGCTACTTCGCGGCCCTTCTCCGGTGGTAGAATCTCCTGGGGGCGAATTGGCCTAGTATACAAAAGGTACACCTGTTAGACAGCTAATAGTGCTAAATGAAACAAATGGCTTGAAATGAAAGCAGATTATAGATATTTAATTGTTAAGAATTTTCAATTATCTGAATTTCCTGCTGGTGTTATCCTTATCTTGAATCAACAATAATGTGTACATCATAATTGCGTATATATATATATATATATATATATATATATATATATATATATATATATATATATATATATATATATATATATATATATATAGTTAGCAACTAGTTATGCTCATGGGTAAAGGGGGCTCAGATCATGATGGGGTCTGCTTCACCTATAGCCCAAAAATGTAACCCGTGCACTTGAGCAGGTGGGGCGAGTGGGGCTGAGGCTGTAGTCTGCGCCAGGCCCCTTCATAGAAAATCTGAAGGGGGGGTTGCCTGTTCCAGGGTCGGTACATTGCAGGTAGGTCACATACTGAACTATGTTTCTAACATGAACCTAGCCTAGCTCTCATGGGTTGTAAAATGGGAAGGAAAGGGGAATCATTTATATAATGCTTTTCTCCCATGGAACTCCAGATTAGGTGGCTTGTCCAGGGCCACAAGGAGTTGTCAAGTGGAATAGGCAAGGCCGAACTGGGCCGGCGGTACAAAACCCCGATGGGCTCCCTGCTCTTGTGGGCCCCACCAACCCAGATCCACACCCTGTGGTTCCTCTTCTTGCCGCCACTGTTCCGAAGAAGGGCCTGAAGCCCAAGAACACAGTGCACCCGAGCAGCAGCGGGGGACCCTGAGACTACAGCCCCAGTGGGCCTCTCAGTCCGACCCTGGGAGTAGAACTAGGGTCTCTAATATGAGATCCCACATCATAGGCTGATCACTTAACCTCTAGTCAAACTCCTCGCCCATGTGAAATTTTAACATCCCCCTATTGTCTACATTAGTACATAGTAAGTAAAGTTGGTAAGTGCTTTTGGGACCTCAAGTTTATGAAGAAGATTTAACCTGGCCAGCGGACGACGTGCTCTGTTCACGGCTTCCAAATCGGCATAACGGAGGTCTAGCTGGCATCCCACAAGGATAACAGGAGCACGGGGACAGAAATGCTTAATCTCTGGATACCACATGGTCTGGACATGCTGGAGAGAGTTGGGGTTCGCAATAGAGAAGCAGAGGACCACCACGTCAGACCTGCAAATGCATTAAAGATAGAGACTAAACACTACAAATATGCAAGTGAAAGGATAAAAGAGCATAGGAAAGC
Organism: Xenopus petersii; assembly: GCA_038501925.1. NCBI lineage: Eukaryota > Metazoa > Chordata > Amphibia > Anura > Pipidae > Xenopus > Xenopus petersii. The sequence goes on along the minus strand of CM076676.1, from coordinate 137,372,390 downwards.
AGTATAGTATAATAATATATAAAAACATATATGGGAATACAGTAGAACCCCCATTTTACGTTTTTTAGGGGACCAGAAAAAAATGGTGTAAAATCCAGGAAAGTGTAAAATCAAGGAAATGTTTTAGGTGGGACCACAAAACAACAATGTAAAATGAGGGGAAACTTGAAATCAGGGAATGTAAAATGGGGGTTCTACTGTAAATATCATACTTAAAGTTGAAGTTGTCTACTATTTCTTTCCCTTAATTACTCCATCACTCACCTCCCATAGGCAAATCTTCTATCTTTGTGATGGTCGCCAAATGTATCCCAAAGTCGTAATGATACGCTGACATCATCAACAACATCCCGAGAACGTTCAAGCACCTGCCACAGGGCGTATGAGACATTTATACTTAGTGAATAAATGATTAAAATACTTTACATACCGACCCCATGAGAGTCCACCTTATGCTTTTCGTACCCTCAGGTACTTAAGTAATGTAGCATACTAAACACTTAAGGTGGACTGTCATGGGGTCAGTGTGTATATTGTATAAATATGGATTTTTATAGATTTTGAGTTGCGGGATATTTTGTGTTAAGGGAGAACTAAACCCTAAAAATGAACATGAGTAAAAATGCCATATTTTATATAGTGAACTTGTTGCACCAGCCTAAAGTTTCAGCTTGTCAATAGCAGCAATGATCCAGGACTTCAAACTTGTCACAGGGGGTCACCATCTTGGAAAGTGTCTGTGACACTCACATGCTCAGTGGGCTCTGAGCAGCTGTTGAGAAGCTAAGCTTAGGGCTCGTCACTAATTATCCAGCAGAAAATGAGCTTCCCCTGTAATATAAGCTGATGCTACAGGGCTGATTATTAAATTCTGATGCTAGTTGCACTGGTTTCTGTGCTGCCATGTAGTAATTATCTGTATTAATTACTAATCCGCCTTATATTGTGACATTTCTATTCTATGTGTACTGTATATTGTGAGTGGGTCCCTAAGCTCAGTAAGTGACAGCAGCACAGAGCATGTGCAGTGAATCAGCAGAAAAGAAGATGGGGAGCTACTGGGGCATCTTTGGAAACACAGGCCTTTACTGTTAAAGGGCTGTGGTTGCCTTGGGCTGGTACAGAAGCACAAAACATAATTTACAACATTTCTAGCTAGTTGTTTAGTTACCCTTTAGTTCTCCTGTAAGAATAAGTGACTTGCGCCTTGGGAACTGGGGCAATATCCCATTAGACTGACAGACTTACTCACCTAATAATTTAAATTGTTTAACAGCTGGTTAAGAGTAGGGACACACTGGACGATTTGTCGCCAACGTTTTAAAAAAGTAAATCGCGGCGACAAGACGATCGTCTTTTTTGAACAGACGATTCACAGCGACTATTGGCACAGAGCGATTTGTATCCCATTACTCTGTGCGGTACGTGCTCCACCCAAATCGGAAACGGATTGTGCTTCCCGCTGTAACCTGGCGTCTTTGCTTTCTTGCGTTCATGCGTCATTGCGTTCGCATTGTAATTTGAATACAATTGCTGCTACTTATCTGTATGTGTGTGCGTGTCTAGGAGATTTCAGTGCTTTTCTAAGTACATGCTATTTCTGATAAATCGCTCGGAAAAGGGTCTCAGTGCCAAAAAAATGCCAAAAAAATATCCTGCCATAGACATTGCTGAGATTTGCCTCTGCTAAAACACATGTAGTGTCTTAGCAGAGACAATTATCACTATTGTCTATTTTGTAGCCGGGGCAAGTAGCTGGCTACTAGTAGCTCCATGTGTCATTGCCCTAAAAACAAAAGGAAAGTGGCCTGTACAGTAAACACTGTTCCATCAGCCATTGAGCGTTTCCATCAGTACTCACTTCTTGGCATACTCTGTACTGATCTATAGCCCAGACAGTTGGCACGTGGGTGGCAAGGAGCTGGTATTGAGTCAGGGTGGCATTGCAGGCACGAGCGCAGATCAGTCGTGTTTTCCCCACCGCGTTGTCTCCAACCACAACGCATTTGATTGTCTCAACATTGGGGCGCTCATAATCCATATCCGTGTCCAGCAGCTGGGATCTGATCAGAGGAGGGGATACATGAAACGGGGTTATACTCAGAGATAAAGCCAATGAGACAGAACTGAGAGGGACGAAGACATGACAAATGAACAGAAGAGTCTAAGCAAAGTAAGAAATAACAAAGGAAAAGCAAAACAAGGTCAGTAGGAATGAGGTGGAAGGAGGAGGAAAAGTGAAAAAAAGGGAAAAGCAGTAACACGAGGTGTAGAAGGAAGGATGTAAAGCAGAGAGGATCAGAGGATTCACAGTCTCTGCACAAAGGTGCCATAGAGAAGAGAAACCCAATCCACGTTGATAATAAAGGATGGAGTATAGTGTCAGGTACCTAGCTTCAGGGAAACATTTATAAGAAAAAAATGCTTTTGAGGGCACTGGACTGTTGCATGGGACAATGACAAAAAGTGCTTGGACAATCAGACAATCAGACAAGCAGTGGGCACCAAAGTACCTAAAAATGTTCCGGGTCCCAGAAATCACTTTAAAATATTACATAAGGATGAGAAGTTTCACATGGACTCTCCTGCGTCTTGCTGTGACTACAACTGTTATTTGTATAATTCAAGAAAATGTAATTCAAAGCCACTTTCCAATATACGTTCATTAAAAAACGTGCATGGCTACTGAAAGCAGCTGTTTGTCTTCTCTGACTCCTGGATAGGGTTGCCACCTTTTCTTGAAAAAAATAGCGGCCTTCCTATATTTTTATGCATTTTCACTATTAATAAAATTGGCCAGACCTGTAAAACACCGGGCAGGTGGCAACCCTACTCCTGGAATAGTGTAGCCAGCCCATTAGGAACTGACTTTGGCTACACTGAATTCACAAGGCAGAACCAGAGAACAGAAAGGAACAAATTCTACTTTCAGGTGTCATTGCATTTGTACATAACAGAAACATAACAGTAACACCAGAGCAGTTTGAAAAATGAATGTATTTTGCAAAGTGGCAAAACTGATTTTAGCTGGATTCCCTTTAAAGGGGTTGTTCACCTTTAAATTAACTTTATGATGTAGAGAGGGATATTCTGAGACAATTTGCAATTGGTTTTCATTTTTTATTATTTGTGGTTTTTGAGCTATTTAGCTTTTTATTCAGCAGCTCTCCAGTTTGTAAGTTCAGCAAGTTCAGCAATCTGGTTGCTAGGGTCCAAATTACTCTAGAAACTATGCACAGATTTGAATAAGAGACTGGAATATGATTAGGAGAGGCCTGAATAGAAAGACGAGTAATAACAAGTAGCAATAACAATAATTGTGTAGCCTTACAGAGCATTTGCTTTTGAGATAGGGTCAGTGACCCCTATTTGAAAGCTGGAAAGAATTAGAAGAAGAAGAAGGCAAACATTTCAAAAAACTATAAAAAAGAAAAAAATGAAGACCAATTGAAAAGTTGCTTTGAATTAGCCATTCTAGAACATACTAAAGGGTAACTTAAAGGAGAACTGTTCAGTAATGAATTGCACCAATAACAGAACCACTTGTTCATGGCGTCACTTACCCCCTTGAAGGCAGATTAAAATACTCGTTGCTCATTATGCCTATAAATGAAAATGGTTGGTGCTCCGGGCCTGGCATAGACTGTCTCACCATCTCAATGTCTGCATTTCTCTCAGACTGTCCCTGAAAAATCTCTGGCTGCCTCGTAAATGATTCAGTGGAGGAGTAACACTGACCCTATTAATGCACAATTGGAACCAGGGCGTAAGAGCACAGAGGCCACAAAGCAAAGTTCGGGGGCAAAGATCGGCCATAATAGGAGAGGGAGACTCCTGCAGAAAAACACTGGGGAATAAATGAATAAACTAAACACATAATGTGTAACTGCTAATATGGCAACTCTACTGCTGATTTAACCCTTTCCCTGCCAGCAATGTGACATTTATGTCCCTGGCCAGGGAAGTGCAGCAAGCCAGTCAAGTAGGTTCTACATTTTCAGGTTATATATTTAAATGTAAGCACGTTGCCCACCAGTGCGTTGGCTCAGAGTGTTCCGGAAGGCTGGTGGGGAAAGAGTTAAAGACATATTAGACATCATTGCTTTGGCTGAAAACATCATGTTATTATATACATAGTAGTCTCATTTTAGGGGGTTACCCTGATAGAGTGGGTCCCAAGAGATGTAAAAGCTTAACTTGCAGCCTGCAAAAGGGGTGGGGCTTGTGGATGTGTGGGCCGGATTTGGGTGGATCATAAAAGGCATGGTTGTGGTGGGTTATGGGGTACCATGCACACAATGCTCAATTTATTTCATTGGGACTCCATTGTAGATCTTGGCATCTCGACAGTGTTTTATTTTTAAATAAATAAATAATACGAGGGGGGTTTAAATAAGGATACATAATTACAAAGCTTACACACCATGTGCTAAAGGGGTTGTTCGCCTTTAACTTAACTTTTAATATGATGTAGAGAGTGATATTCTGCTTTTCATTTTTTCCCATTATTTACGTTTTTTTTTAAAGCTATTTAACTTTTTATTCAGAAGCTCTCCAGTTTAAAATTTCAGCAATCTGGTTGCTAGGGTCCAAATGACCCAAGCAACCATACATTGATTTGAACGAGAGACTGGAATATGAACAGGGGAGGGTCCGAGTAGAAGAGTAAGAAGAGTAATATAAAGGAAGCAATAACAATAAATGTGTAGCCTTAAAGAGCATTTGTTTTTTAGATGGGGTCAGTGACCCTCATTTGAAAGCTGGAAAGATTCAGAAGAAGAAGGTAAATAATTTGAAAAAAAACAAGAAATATAAAACGAAGGCCAATTGAAAAGTTGCTGAGAATCAGCCATTCTATAACATACTAAAAGTTAACTTAAATGTGAAGGCCCAAGCAGCCCCCCACCAGCCCAATAAATAGTGACTGACTATGGCAATTTACAGCAGCCCCTCTGGCATTTGCCAGAACCCACAGATTGCCAGTACTGATGTGTGGGCCGGCCTGATACCCACGGGACCCGGGTGTTTACCCGTGGGTCGTTGAGGTACAGGTCAACCTCGCACCCCTCCAGGGGTGCGGTCCGGGTCCAGCTTGCCCCACCTTCAACTGCTGGCTTCCAACTTCCTGCTTTATAGCCGCGTGACTGCTCACCCAGCCCCTTTTGTGACATCATCAGCGGGCTGGGTCGGCACGGGTCTATAAAGGGTGGCTGCAGGTGGAGGGAGGGTGGGTGCGGATCGGGAAAATCTCGACCCACACATCACTAACCACAGGAGAAAGAACATCTCTTCCCTGTAAAGCTAATAATGTATATATTTCCCCTTTATGCAGAAAAGGAAGAAAGACCCAACAATTTGTGCCAAATTAAGTAGGGCTCCTGGGAGTTGTAGTTCAGGAGCACTTGGTGGGCTGACATTGCTCTGCTATACATTGATGTATATGTTTGCTGAGCTAGAAAATCCTAGGAGATTTACAGACACTTCTATCGCAGAATGCCGTAGGAAAATTCTTCAACTTCCAATTTTAGCATTTTGAGCAACTGCCAGAACCTGAAAAATTGCCTTGTCAGCCGAATATCAGTTGCTGAAAACCCAATAGTTACATAGTTACATAGTTACATAGTTAAATTGGGTTGAAAAAAGACAAAGTCCATCAAGTTCAACCCCTCCAAATGAAAACCCATCATCCATACACACACCCCTCCCTACTTTTAATTAAAATTCTTTATACCCATACCTATACTAACTATAGAGTTTAGTATCACAATAGCCTTGGATATTATGTCTGTCCAAAAAATCATCCAAGCCATTCTTAAAGGTATTAACTGAATCAGCCATCACAACATCACCCGGCAGTGCATTCCACAACCTCACTGTCCTGACTGTGAAGAACCCTCTACGTTGCTTCAAATGAAAGTTCTTTTCTTCTAGTCTAAAGGGGTGGCCTCTGGTACGGTGATCCACTTTATGGGTAAAAAGGTCCCCTGCTATTTGTCTATAATGTCCTCTAATGTACTTGTAAAGTGTAATCATGTCCCCTCGCAAGCGCCTTTTTTCCAGAGAAAACAACCCCAACCTTGACAGTCTACCCTCATAATTTAAGTCTTCCGTCCCTCTAACCAATTTAGTTGCACTTAGTCTCTGCACTCTCTCCAGCTCATTTATATCCCTCTTAAGGACTGGAGTCCAAAACTGAACTGCATACTCCAGATGAGGCCTCACCAAGGACCTATAAAGAGGCATAATTATGTTTTCATCCCTTGAGTTAATGCCCTTTTTTTATGCAAGACAGAACTTTATTTGCTTTAGTAGCCACAGAATGACACTGCCCAGAATTAGACAACCTGTTATCTACAAAGACCCCTAGATCCTTTTCATTTAAGGAAACTCCCAACACACTGCCATTTAGTGTATAACTTGCATTTATATTATTTTTGCCAAAGTGCATAACCTTGCATTTATCAACGTTGAACCTCATTTTCCAGTTTGCTGCCCAGTTTTCCAGTTTAGACAAATCACTGTGCAAAGTGGCAGCATCCTGCATGGAACCTATAGTTCTGCACAATTTAGTATCATCTGCAAAAATAGAAACAGTACTTTCAATGCCCACCTCCAGGTCATTAATAAACAAGTTGAAAAGCAAGGGACCTAGTACAGAGCCCTGCGGTACTCCACTAACAATGAATGTGTAAGCTACAAACTGTGACTACACATGTGGGACTGAATGTGTTGCACCCTGACAATGGATCTAGACTAGCACTGCCTGATCTGGTGGGGAGGGGGCACATCTCAATACAATACAGGTATGGGACCTATTATCTAGAATGCTTGGGACCTGGCGTTTTCCGGATAGGCGATCTTTATGTAACTTGGATCAACAGACTTAAAGTCTACTGAAAAATCATTTAAACATTAAAGAAACCCAATAGGCTGTTTTTTCTTCCAATAGAGAAAAAAAATAGAAAAACAGAGAAAAAGCAAATAGTTTTTAAAAATTTGAATTATTTGTTTAAAATTGAGTCTATGGGAGATGGTCTTCTCGTAATTGTTAGCTTTCTGGATAAAAGCTACACACGGAAATACAAACAGGCAAGTATATACATATTATACAAATAATTTAATTAAATTTGTGAGCACACAACCATACAGAGCTTAATAGCTAGCTGCCCTAATCTGTTATCACCCAAGCAACAAAATCTTTTTCCGACTCGGTCTCCAAGCAACCAAGAATGTAATAACAACAGGGCCAAGTCAACCTCTTAAATTAAAAAAAAAAAAGAAAAATGCCACCATTTGCCCAGATTCAACAAGATTAGAACGAGCAAGGTGGTTTTAATGACAGTTTATAAACCTGACCACTTTTTAAAGACAGAATTAAAAGCGTTGTTCACCTTTAAACTTTTAGTATGATGCAAAGAGTGATATTCTGAGACAATTTGTAATTGGGTTTCCTTTTTAATTAATTTGCACTTGTTTTGAGTTATTTAGCTTTTTATTCAGCAGCCTTCCAGTTTGCAAGTTCAGCAATCTGGTTGCTAGGGTCCAAATTACCCTAGCAACCATGCATTGATTTAATTAAGAGACTGGACTATGAATACGAGAGGTTGAATAGAAAGACGTAATAAAAAGTAGAAATAATAATTAATGTGTAGCCTTACAGAATATTTGCTTTTAGATGTGGTCAGTGGTCCGCATTTGAAAGCTGGAAAGAAAAAGGAGGTAAAGAATTCAAAAACTACAAAAAAGAAAAAATGAAGGCTTGCTTAGAATCATCCATTTTATATAGGGATGCACCGAATCCACTATTTTGGATTCGGCCGAACCCCCGAATCCTAAGCAAAGGATTCGGCCAAATACCGAACCGAATCCGAACCCTAATTTGCATATGCAAATTAGGGGTGGGAAGGGGAAATTTTGTTTTACTTCCTTGTTTTGTGACAAAAAGTCACGCGATTTACCTCTCCACCCCTAATTTGCATATGCAAATTAGGATTTGGATTCGGTTTGGCCAGGCACAAGGATTCGGCCGAATCCAAATCCTGTTTAAAAAGGCCGAATCCTGGCCGAATCCCGAACCGAATCCTGGATTCGGTGCATCCCTAATTTTATAACATACTAAAGGTTAGCTTAAAGGTGAACCATCCCTTTAATGAACACAGGACTGAGAGTTTAAAGTTAGTTTGCTGCTTCCCTGAATCAAGATCAAGAATAATATCTTCTGTGCAGATTCCTAGCCAGTATATCTCTATAGTATCCCAGGGCCAGTAAATATATCCCCAGAATATATAAATATATAAATACATGAAGATCCCAAATTATGGAACAAACGGTCACATGTATCATTTATAATAACTGAAGAACTTATAGCAGCATAAATGCAGTGCCAATTTCATGTACAGTGTATAATATCTTGCTTCATTGATGTGGGTGGAAGAGAACAAAAACCAACCAAAGCATCTCTACAGAGAAAGCTTCAGTGGGGCTGGTGGCTCAAAGGTGTTGTTTACCTTTAAATTAACTTGTTGTAGAGAGTGATATTCTGCAATTGGCTTTGCTTTTTCATTATTCATGGTTTTTGAGTTATTTAGCTTTATATTCAGCAGCTCTCCAATTTGCAGTTTCACAAACTGGTTGCTAGGATCCAAATTCCCCTAGCAACTACGCATTGATTTGAATAAGAGACCGGAATATGAATAGGAGAAGGCCTGAATAGAAAGATGAATAAAAAGTAGCAAGAACTATAAATGTGTGGCCTTACAGAGCATTTATTGTTAAATGGGGTCATTAAACCCCATTTGACAGAAGAAGAAGCCAAATAACTAAAAAAAAAATTAAAAGATAAGGCAAATAACTAAAAAAACATTAAAAGATGAAGACCAATTGAAAAGTTGTTTAGAATTGCCCTTTACATAACATACCAAAAGTTAACTTAAAGTGGAAACTCCCCTTAAAGGAGTGGTTTACCTTTAAATGTTAGTATGTTATAGAATGATCAATTCTAAGCAACTTTTCAATTGGTTTCCATTATTTATCCATTATTCAATTGGTTATCCATTATTTATTTTGTATAGTTTTATAGCTATTTGCCTTTTTCTTCTGACTCTTTCCAGCTTTCAAATGGGCGTCGCTGACCCCTACTAAAAAGCAAATGCTCTGTAAGGCTACAAATGTATTGTTATTGTTACTTGGTATTCCTCATCTTTGTATTCAGGCCTCTCCTATTCATATTCCAGTCTCTTGCTTAAATCAATCCATGGTTGCTAGGTTAATTAGGACCCTAGCAACCAGATTGCTGAAATTACAAATTGAGTAAAAAGATAAATAACACAAAAACCACAAATAATAAAAAATGAAAACCAGTTGCAAATTGTCTCAGAATATCACTCTCTACATCAGACTAAAAGTTAACTCAAAGGTGAACAACCCCTTTAAAGACCCTTGTGTACCCCTCATCTATCCATTCTGCATTACTTGCCCATAGAAACCATTTTTACACAGAACCACCAAAGAATCATGGAGTCACACACACAAACATCTGCAACTGAATCTGGTGCACTGTGTACATAAACCCATAAAGGACAAGAAGTTGTACATACAGAGACTCTGTCTGCAGCGTACTGTATTTCTCTTATACCCCCACCCCAATAGCGCTGGAAAAAGTCCCACCAAGAAGAGTTACACCACCAATAGAAATCAAGAGCCCATATAAATAAAATAGGATCCCTACACAGATAGTAAATAGAGGAGTCCACCCAACCACCCAAAATGTATAGAGGGGCCAAATAGCTATATCTAAGAGCAAACAATACAATAAGAACTTCAAAACAGGGTCCCCAAATCTGTACAATAAGCATGCCCCCTAAAATAATAGTGTTTCCCAAGCACACAGGACTCACGCCTGCCAAACATGTAACAGGACACATGTAAAGCACACAGAGCAGACACACCACATTTTCCATCTCCCCATAAAGGAATACTTTTCATACAACTTCACAATCATGTTCATAATTCATTTTTAAAAATCAACAAGGCCGGTCTCTGTAGAGTTCTCACACAGCCCAATGCATTTATATCCATCCAACCCCCTCCCCATTCCTTCCAAAACCAACAACTGGCATATACCCCAAACCATACAAGGGCCTGGTCCCATACATGGCAGCCATGATGATCACCCTCGCATCTTCTCTTCCCTTCAGAGATCGTTGAGTAAAGACGCAGAGTAGAAGATCCAGTTCATGCTTCGGTTTCTATTGAGACGAGGGAGTGTTGTGCTGGCACCCATCTAAGCCAAATCTACTGGGTGCAAGCGTGTGCTGCAGGTGTATTTGTATGCAGTCAGGTTGTGAGTATTTACATGGGCATGCCTGTATATATTTGCCTAGGAGGGTTTGTGTAGATTTGTGAATAGGTGTTTGTGTGGACATGTGTATATCTTTATAGCTGCAATATCCAGTTGTGTGTCAGTGTCATCTCTATGCGGGTGTTACTGCTGGGCTATCAGTGTGGCTGCAGATGTCTACCCTGTTTGTCTCATTGTGCAAGTGTGAAATTCTAGATATATATAATATATATACGCATATGTAGCAATATCTCTCTCGCTTTCTCTCTCTCTATATATATATGTGTGTATATGTGTGTGTGTGTAGATATCAGCTAGTATAGACAGCATGTGCCGGTTTCATTGTGAATGCTGCTGTGTCTGAATAATAATGTGCAAAATATCAGTATTATGGGCTTCCGTGTAGCGGTGATGGGTGCAGGTTGTGATTCCTGGTTTCCAGTGAGGTGTGTGTGTGTGAGTCTGTGTGAATCTCATCAGGCAGTGTGTGTGTGGGGAGGGGGGAGTGGAATTAAAAAAAATCGTGCTCAAACCACTAGTGAAATTCTCCAGTGCCATCTACTGCCTCTTTTCAATAGCACAAGCCGAGATGCATTTGTGGATCCACCATCAAGCCTATCCGCACTTTCCTCACCTGGAAATCCAATGAGGAGCAAGGCGTCCGTTTTTCGTAAAAACAAAAATTGTCTACAAATAGGGTTGCCACCTGATCCCGATGTTATTAATGGGGAAAAAAGATAAATATATAGGAAGGCCGGTATTTTTTCTCCAGAAAAGGTGGCAACCCTATCTACAAAACCTCGCCCATCATCACTACAAATATTCCTGAGACAACATTAACGCCGCTGCCATGTTTACTAAAGTGCGATGAGAGAAAGGAAGTTTCAGCATTATTTCTGGCAAGCTGCGGGCGCTCATTTAGGTGAACGGCATAATCTGCTAGAAATCTGGTGGATTTTAATTTTTTTGGAGCCGCTGCCAGTGGCCACACTAAAGCATAGTTTATATAAAATAGTAGTTATTAGCAGTTTTTGAATGTATAAGCAGTTATTAAATATACTTATAGCCAATGAAAAATTATCAGGAATCAATTAGTTTTGCATTATTTATTACAGAAATAAATTCACTAATAACAAAGCCCGAAATAGTCGGGTTTTTGGGCTAATTTCAGCTCAGACCACAGAAACTTCCAAATAGGATAGGGACTAGTGATGTGTGGGCTGGCCCAATACCCGTGGGACGGTTCGGGCGGGTACTGGCTGACCTCCCACCCCCTTTTCTTGGTCATTACAATGCCTGCTTCACACTTCCGGGTTCAACTTTTACATACCTCCCAACATTTTGGAAGTAAAAAGAGGGACAAAAAATGTTTTCCCGCACGTAGTGCAGCAATTTTTTGACCACACCCCTTTCTGTGGCCACACCCCCTAATTACCATGTTTGTTTTACAAAATTTGGCAGGTTATGAAAGTTTGAAAATATTTCTCCTTATCTAAACTGTGTTTTTGTGTCTCAAAATTGTTACAAAGTATCTTATCTGCACCTGTTAACTGTTCTGGGCTCTCTGCTAAAAGCCAATTAAATGAGAAACTTTGTTTCTTTTTCTGGCTGTTCAGTGCAGAGAAAAGAGGGACTTTCCAGTACAAATGAGGGACTGCGGGTTGAGCTGTCAAAAGAGGGACTGTCCCTCCGAAAAAGGGACAGTTGGGAGGTATGCTTTTATAGACGAACAGGGGCGGAACTACAGGGGGAGCAGGGGGTGCAATTGGGCCAGGGCCTGCACCCCCTCAGGGCCCCCCGGCAGCTCGCCCTACCAATTTCCGTGTAGTTACTTGCGTATGGAGGGGGGCCCGGATGCACGTTCCACAAGAGGGCCTGCCCCACTCTAGTTACTTTACTGTAGACGAAGATCTGCTCGCCCCGTCCCATTTATGACGTCATCGTCGCGGCAGCACGGGTCTATAAAAGGAACCTGCAAGTCGAGCTCGGTTGGGCGCAAGTGGAGATTGGATAGAAAAACTCGACCCGCATATCACTAATTGGGACTACTCCCATTGACTTATATATAACCTTGGCAGGTCTGAGATGGAGGATTTTTCGATTCATACTTTTTACATCCTCGGGTATAATAATTCTAATCTAATAGCTTGTGCTACTAAAAATGCCTTACCCTTTAAAAAAAAAACAGGGACTGTTTGTCCATATATTGCAATATATTTAAGCTGGCCAACTACGTCAAAGTCATCCCATATCTGGCCAGTCCTACACTCAACTTACATCTGGTTCATTAAGAATTCTATTGCTTCATTATACATTTTACGAACTTGGTTGCCCTAAATATATTGATATTAATATATTGATAATGGGTTGAGTGCAGAGGACCTCTTGTATTTGTATCAATATATTTAACCATGCCCTTCCCTGTCTGGTGATTGTTGGAACGTTTACTCTTGCATACCTCCCAAATTTCCCATTTTTAGAGGCCCAGTCCCTCTTTTGACAGCTCAACCCACAGTCCCTTGTTTGTACTGGAAAGTCCAGTTTTTGTCTGCACTGAACAGCCAGAAAAAGAAAAAAAGTTTCTAACTTAATTGGCTTTTGGCAGAGAGCCCAGAACAGCCAGAGCAGCAGATAAGATACTTTTGTAACAATTTCTAAACAAGCAAATAAGTAATTTTAACAATATAAGATAACAGGTCTCTTGGGAAAATTTAAGACAGCTTAAAGGGCAATTCACTTTTATTAGCAAAACTGTACTAAATAAAAAAAAAACACAGACATATGTTAAATTACAAATTTTGTAAAATGAACATGATAATTGTGGGTGTGGTCTACAAAAATGGGCGTGGTCAAAAAACACTGTCGCGATACGCGTAGCAACTTTTTTTGTACCTCTTTTTCTTTCCAAAATGTTGGGAGGTATGTTCTTGTCCCAAGACAGGGGAGTAGTAGGGTTGCCACCTATTCTGAAAAAAATACCGTAATTCCTATATATTTATCTTTTTTCCCTATTTATTACATTGGGATCAACCATCATTTTTACAGGCCGGCCAGGTGGCAACCCTAGGGAGTACAGACAAACCTGCGGGTTCCAATCCAGCACTCCATAAGCCAGTGTCTTGTGATCAGTGAGTAGTACTAAAGGGAAAGTACAAGAACTCCAGTAGGGGTGTTATAAAAGAAAAAGCAGGCCCAGCGGGAATAATGTCCACAACTGTTCATGTTCCTGAAACAATCTGAGGGGTATGGGTATGTCTAACTATACAATCTTATAGGGGGTATTTACTAGAACTCAAATTAATCTCATTTTTTTATTAAAACAAAGTCAACCTAACTCCCATCCACGAATTTAACTCATTTATCAAATAATCAGCTCAAAAAAAAAAATAATCGGTGCAGGAAAAGTCTTGACAAAATCAAATGAAAATTTCAAATCGTACGACTTATTCGGATTTGACGCCCGAATCACACACAGGTAGGACTAGTATTATAATAGGTACAATCAATAAATATAAATACACAGTGATTAATGTGGTAAGAGAGACCGTAGGAAGGTGGTCCCTGCCCTGTAGAGCTTACAGTCTTAGTGGGTGGATAACATTAAGGCACAAATTGGAGGGCAAAAGAAGCAAACGGTTTGGCCACTGGCAAATAAGTGCTCGTAATAGATTGGACTAATGTTCTAGTGCTCCACAAGGCAGAAGCTAAGATTGAAAGAGTGTTCCTTACGGAGGAATTCAGGGATAGAATTGCAGAGGTAAGGAGCGGCGAGATAGAAAGGTTTAAGCTAAAAGACGGCAGTGGAAGTGGATGGTGTGGATAGACGGTGGCTCTGAGAGGAGCAGAGGAGACAGACAAGGAACACACAAGAAGACAAGTGAAGAAATGTAAGGAGCAGCGAAGTGAAGGACTTTGTATGAAGGGCAGAAGGATTTTGTATGCTATCGTTTGCTTAACAGGCAGCCATGATGTACGAGCATAATATCATAGGCTGTTGTGATACTAAAATATACAATTGGTATATATATTGGTATATATATTGCTGATGTGAGTGTATGGAGGGGTCTGCATGGATGCTGGGTTCCCACTTAGGAGAGAGCAGGAGGATCCTAGCAGAAGAGTTATAAATTGATTGAGGGGAGTAAGGGAGTAGCAGATTGCAATAGTCTCAAAAGGATAGGCTAAGGGCATAGTTTAGTGTTTTACCCATTACTTTTGAATGAAAGGGGTGTATCTTGGCAATATTGCAGAGAAAAAAGCCAGGTTTCGGTAGTATATTAATATGATAAGAGAAGGAAAAGGACAGGTTGAAGATAAACCCCATATAGCGTGTTGAGTTAATAGGGTTAATGGTCATGCCATCAATACTAATGATGAATAGAGGAGAAGGGCAGCTTTGGTGGGAAGATCACAAGTTCTGTTTTAGCAAGAATTTAACCCTGGCAGTTTCTGCAGCAGATACAGTAGCAGGGGTGCCACCATCAGTATTGGTTAGTAAATTGAGTGCACAAGTTGCACCTGCAAAGGAAAGAACATGGGGTGAGGCCCTGCAAAGGTAGCCCTGTGCTTACTACTCTGTCAAAGCAAATGGGGTGCAGGAGGGGGTTTGTATGCCCCTTTTATATTAGTATTCATGTGCTGAGAATGAATAGTCATGGTGTATATGTGATATGAGCTGTTCAGTTCAGAAGATTTCATGAGGTTGTTTAAGTATTTATGAAATTAGTGGGTATGTTTAAAGCAAGTCCAGATTGTACCTTGAAAAGGCCAATTGCATGTATGTATTTATTAGTTATATAAGATTACTACTATGAGCACTAACGTCGCTGGTTTTGTCTCTTAACCTCAATTAATTTGTACTTTCACCAAAGAAATTTTGTCGTCAAACATGTCGCCCCAGGGTAGATTCCCTCTCTGTTCTTTTCTAAAACCAGTCCCGACTGGGGACAGCGGCTTATGAAACGGCCTATAGTTATCATTCATTAGTATATGTACTAGTCAGTTAGAAGTGACTGGCCCGGTGATTTCTTTCAGTTGTGAGGACTGGTCAGGGCCTCTGTGAATTTTGCTTGAGGGCCATGACAATTTCTAGCTGTCAGATTCTCGCCTGCCAAAAATAACAAACATTCTGAACATGCCACTAGAGTTAAAAACATGGCAATCAATCATTTTGGATACTGGTGTTGAACGCTGCCACCTTAATAAGTGCCTCATGCATGGGATCCTTAAGCGAGGAACTTGCAATCTGTGTGTGTGTATTTGCGGGGTGGGTATGGAAAGTGGTGATGAGGTCAAGTTGATACATGACACTAAAAGGTAAGTACATTGCAGCCCTCTGGGTCTTGTTGTACTACAGCATCCAGCATGAGCTGTTCCTTGCCATTTGTAGCATCCCTGCAGAACCATTAATACATTGGCCATGTTGTATAATCCCTGCTAAGTTGGCAAAGCATGGAAATGGCAGGGTACATGACAAGAATGGAGAGTGGGGGGTGGCCAAACCCCAGCAACCAGAAAAAATAAAAAAAAACAAATAAAATTAAGACCAACCTCAATCTAGTATACATTATTTCCATCAGCAGAACACTAACAATAAAGACCAACTTCCCCTTTAATAACCACATCATTTACTTTGTTTACTGTTGTCTGCATCAGATTTTGTTTCTATAACGAGCAAGGCTACAATTTTACTGTTGCTTTATATTAAACTGCCTACAAAAAAAAAAAAAACATAAGTCGATAATCTAACAAGCTGTTCTGAAAATAGCAAGATGGTCAGCATCCCTGAATGACCCTGAGTGACCAGAGCCTGATCCAGACTGCAAGGGTGCTAATTCTGTCTGGCCACTGCCTTGTCTTCACTCTGCAATAGGCATTTTCTTTACTCACAGTCAGTTTGCAAGTCACCTGCTCTGGACACTGCTACTACACCCTGACGTAGCCCTATAAAGGGCACTTGGTAGCCCACTCCAAACACTTGCTATATTTGGCACACACACCTGAGCTGACCTGCCCTTTAGAAATATCAGACGGTTTAATGATCCCCTTTGCTGCCTGTACCAAGCGGCTCCTCCGGTGAGCACAAATAATTCCCCACACCCCTATCCTGCCTGTTCCAGACTCTCCCAGTCTGAGCCAGTGTGAAACAAACACAGGGACTGTGGAGGGGGGAGAGAGGATAGGAAGAGAGAGCAAATGAGAAAGAGCAGAGGTAGGAATGGAAAAACACAGCAAGAACCCAAGAGGAGCCAGAGAGAAAAATTGGGAAAATTGGAGATGTTGAGGACAAGAAAGGGATAGGAAGGTAAAGGAGAGAACCGAAGGAAGGTGTAAGGGAGACAGCAAATGGGTAGAGTCTGAGAGGGGTGAAAATAAAACCACAAAGGATGGTAAGAGGATGAGGACATGAGGATGGTCAGTAGCAGGAGAGGATGGTTGGGGTGAAGAAGTAAGCATGGCTTTAGGATGGAGGGGAACTGAAGAGAATGTGAAGGCTAAACTTTCATCAAGATTTAAATATGAAAACAATGTTGAGAAATCATGTACCAAAAATTTGATTGTAGGGAGGCACCAGTCCAGAACACCATAAAGTAGAATCCAGGAGCCCAAAAAGTTTTATTTTACATTATGTATAAAAATAAAAAAAGCCTTTTTCATGTTTATACATAATGTAAAATAAAACTTTTTGTACGATTTAAACATTGGACTCCTGGATTCTACTTTATGGTGTTCCGGACTATTGATGCCTGCCTACAATCAAATTTTTGTGACTTACTCCCCTTTGCTGAAGGTCTGGGGCATGAGTACCCGGACCCACCGTAGAAAGGGGTAAGCTTATTCTACAACCTAAAGATTTAAGCTTCTTGTGGTTTGGAAATGAGAAATTATGTATAAAGAGTTTTTTATTTGCCTCATTTAATACAACAGTGCAATGTGCAAAGTACTATTTTCGGAGGCAGATCACTGTGAGATTTCCCTAAGTGCTGTGGAGTTTGTAGCTCCTCATTCAAAGTAAATGGGATTCCTATCAGGGACAATTCAGAATATTTTAATTGTGAGGTTTTATAAACCTATGCATACAGGGTATTAATCTGTTCAGAAGACCCCTGCAATTCATATTTTTATCTTCGTACCAAAGGACATGTGGAGGATAATATGCTGCAAAATGCAAGTTTTAAAATCATTTATTATTATTAGACATATAAATACCACCAACTTTGGTTTACTAACAATTTACTCATTTAGGATTTCTAAGGCTGTGTACATGGAAAATATATGTGTTTCTGGGGTTATTATACTGTTAGGGGCTCTATCAACATATAAATTGCAGTAGGGATGCACCGAATTCACTATTTTGGATTCGGCTGAATCCCCGAATCCATCTTGGAAGATTCAGCTGAAACCCGAACCGAATCCGAATCCTAATTTTCATATGCAAATTAGGGGCGGGGAAGGAAAAAGTGGAAAAAAATTGGCTTACTTCCTTGTTTTGTAACAAAAAGTCACCTGAAATCCCGCCCTCCCTACAATTTGCATATGCAAATTAGGATTCGGATTCGGTTCGGCCAGGCACAAGGGTTTGGCCGAATCCAAATCCTGCTGAAAAAGCCCGAATCTTGCCCGAATCCCGAACCGAATCCTGGATTCGATGCATCCCTTAATTGCAGACAATAGGACTATCTTGATGTAGGTGCCAGCCATGAAAAATTATATTGGAAACATTATTTTTTATCTTGATCTCGACATGTCATGTATCTTTATAATCCCATTCATATTGCATTCAACAGCCTCAGGGGATTTATGTTTTACTTTTGTACCTAAGGATGCTATAAAGTGAAAGCAGATTTTCAGAAATTCCCTTAAAAAATTCTTACAGTGCAGTTTGGTAGCTTGGATTAGAAAATGTTCTCTTTTTGAATTTGACAGAACGTGTACTTTTTTAAAATATCGCCCATATATACAGTAATTGCTGTATGATGACTTTGCTGTAGATGAAAATTCATATGCGCTCTTTTCATTTTAGGGTCCATACATGTCACATGATTTGGTCTGTGGGGCATCATTCTGCCCCTGAAATTCATATTTATGTAGGACATAAGGTGCAGTGAGATAGAAGTTTTGAATCGATTTTCAGAAGATCCATAAAATGCTGACATAGTAAACCATTATAGTAATACAAAGACATATTTGTGCATTTTTTAAAAAAATGGTTTTCTGTGTTAAACTTACTGTTAGTGACATTTTTGACTTTGCAATCTAAAGTATGATTATTTGGTTGTGGCTCTTCGAATATGGACATTTTATTGAATTTTATTTCTACAGATAACATAGTATGTAGACAGAATTGTTTATGTTTTTTACAGATATTCATAATCTAATAATGATTTGAGCTCATAATAATTTGAGGACCAGGTTAGGATGGATGAAACACTTTTTGGTGGCAGCCCTTACCTTAATAATGATCTGGCTGCAGAACATGTCACAAACCAAACCAAAATATAGTGATTACAGGGATTGTCATGATTTTTATGGTTTACTTTTTATTTCTAAATTACACTGTTTAAACTGCATATAATTCACTCTACATATTTAAAATTGTTCTGTTGATAGGCTGCTGATGGGCTGCTGGGGAGGGAAGGGAGGGGGTGATATCACTCCAACTTGCAGTGTAGCAGTAAAGAGTGGCTGATGAGTATCAGAGCACAAGTCACATGACCCAAGGGCACCTATGAAATTGACAATATGCCAAGCCCCATGCCAGATTTCGAAATTAAATATGAAAAATTCTGTTTGCTCTTTTAAAAAATTTACTTCAGGGCAGAATTCTACTGGAGCAGCATTTTTATTTATTATTAAAAACCTGTTTTCCTGTGACAGTAAATTTCTCTGCAAGTTTTTATGTCACTTGTGTCTCTTTTTCTGATATTAGGCATAAAAAGGGCATGTGTACATTTTGAATTACTATGGAATGTGGTGACCCAAGCAAGGAGATACAATGGTCCCAACTAGTCATTATTTAATCTTTGATAAAGGAGCGCAAAATTTGTGAAATGCATTGAAGTCAATGTGGTTTTCGCAGCATTTTTTTTAATCTACACCAAAATACATTGAAGTCAGTATGTTTCATGTAAAATGCAAAGGAACAGCACGCGTTTTCTTGGAGTTTTTTTTTTCTGCAGTGTTTTTGCTGCTTTTTTTTCCGTACAACTATATTTCTGTAATGTGCCATGTTAACATGATTTTCCAAATTGAATTTAAAGAGGAGAGAATTAATTAACATTTAAAATACTGGAGAGTTTCCTCTACAGACAAATCTTAAATTATTTTACTAACCAAAACTATAATTTCCATTCCATTCAAGGTGACAGCATGAGGCACATTGTACTGTATGCACAGAAAATTACTTCTCTGAATTCTTTACACATACAGGGAGCTACAATACTGTTTGCTTCAGCTGAGGTCTATGTCTATGTTCAATGCTGACATTTTATCTTAAAGCTAACTAAATAAACTAAACTGAACTAAAACTAAATCTTAACTTAAAAAGTAGGATATAAATGTTGTACATTATGTAATGGGCTTCTGTACCAGCCCAAGGCAACCACAGCCCTTTAGCAGTAAAGATCTGTGTCTCCAAAGATGCCCCAGTAGCTCCCCATCTTCTTTTCTGCTGATTCACTGCACATGCTCTGTGCTGCTGTCACTTACTGAGCTTAGGGACCCATTAACAGTATACAGTACACATAGGGGCAGATTTATCAAGGGTCGAAGTGAATTCGAGGGAATTTTCGAAGTAAAAAAATTAATTTTTTGGATACTTCGACCATCGAATAGGATACTACGTCTTCGACTTTGAATATGATTCGAAGTAAAATAATTTGAATATTCGACCATTCGATAATCAAAGTACTGTCTCTTTAAAAAAAACTTTATGTGCTATGTTAGCCTATGGGGACCTTCTTGAGCATTTTTCTAAGTTTTTGCAAGTCGAAGTAAAATCATTCGATTGATCGCTGAAATCCTTCGAATCGTTCGAACGAACGATTTTACTTCGACCGCAGGATACCCAAATTCGCTGAAAAAAACTCTGACTTCAATATTCGAAGTCAAAGTATTTCCATTCGATGGAAGTATTTTTAACTTTGAAATTCGACCCTTAATAAATCTGCCCCCTAGAATAGAAATGTCACAATAAAAGGCTGATTAGTAATTAATACAGATAATTACTACATGGGAGCACAGAAACCAGTGCAATTAGCATCAGAATTTAATAATCAGCCCTGTAGCATCAGCTTATATTACAGGGGAAGCTCATTTTCTGCTGGATAATTAGTGACGACCCCTAAGCTTAGCTTCTCAACAGCTGCTCAGAGCCCACTGAGCATGTGAGTGTCACAGACACTTTCCAAGATGGTGACCCACTGTGACAAGTTTGAAGTCCTGGATCATTGCTGCTATTGACAAGCTGAAACTTTAGGCTGGTGCAATAAGTTCAGTATATACAACATGGCATTTTGAACCATATTCCTTTTTAGGGTTTAGTTCTCCTTTAAAGCATTGTGTTCCTGACAACTAAAAGGTAAAATATTGAGGAAACTCCAGGTCCCAAGCATTCTGGATAATGTTCCCATACCTGTATCATCAGAAACTAATACTAGCCTCAGGACTATTGAACTGTGCAGCACAAGAGCAAAGACCAAAGTGCATGGAGCTGAGACCCTATGAAGGTTTGTGCCCAGAGCAAAATTGTGCCATACCGAGAAGCAGCAGAGTGACATAACAGTAACAGATACAACCTGTTCTACTTGCTCTTCATCTACGCACAAGGTCATCTTCCAGTCATCAGTTTGACAGGGTTACTAAGAGGAGGACAGATTTCTAACACACATTATTTTAATTTAAGAAAAAACTTGAATGTTAAAAACTCAAATCAGCGCAGTCGGGGTGAAAATCTCAAATACTTGAACTGATTGAGTTTTTGGCAAAAAAAACCTTGAATCGCTCAGTGAAACCCACCAAAAAAAACGGTAAAAAAACCCCCTGAAACGCTAGAATTTATAGAGTTTTCGAGTGAAACCCACCAAAAAACCTCTAACATCATGAAGACTATTAACATTTTCAAATGGTTCAAGGGACCTCTGCCACTGACTATTATTATTATTATTATTATTATTAACATGTATTTATATAGCGCCCTGAAAAAAAAAAAAAAAAAGCACAATGGGTCGGGAGCTCACCACAGTTGGACAGAAGGAAATTTCACAGATTCAATTGTATAGGGTTTGTAGGGTCATATTCATCGAAGCGTGAACTCTCACTTTTACCCATTGAGAAATATGTCCCAAAAAATTTAATATAAGTGAACAGTGAGTGGTGAAATTTACTATGGGGCCCATTTACTAAGCTCGAGTGAAGGAATAGAATAAAAAAAACTTCGAATTTCGAATGGCTTTTTTGGCTACTTCGACCTTAGACTACGACTTCGAATCAAACAATTCGAACTAAAAATCGTTCGACTAGTCGACCATTCGATAGTCTGAGTACTGTCTCTTTAAAAAAAACTTTGACCCCCTACTTCGCCATCTAAAACCTACCGAACCTCAATGTTAGGGTCCCCATAGGCTTTGCAACCTTTTTTTGGTCAAAGAAAAATCATTCGATCGATGGATTAAAATCCTTTGAATCGAATGATTCAAAGGATTTAATCGTTCGATCGAACTATTTGCGGTAAATCCTTCCACTTCGAATTCAAAGGATTTACATTGGGCAGTCGAATATCGAGGGTTAATTAACCCTCGATATTCGACCCTATGTAAATCTGCCCCTTAGTGTCACTCTGTTTCTGTGCCCCTTTATTTCTCTAAACTGGACTATAAAATGGAAGAATGGAAAAAAAGAATGTTATAAATACACAACAGAAGTTCTCAGAACAGAATGTGATCTATATTATACTGTATCTGTTACAAAACCAACAAAAAATGTACATGCCAGAAAGCACAACAGATTAGCAAATGGCTTAGTGTCATCCTTACTGCTTTGTAATATATATGTACATAAAAAAAAGAGCTGGGTGGCTATGTGCCATTGATATTGTCATGCACACACACACACACTCATATAAAGAATGATCTAATGTCTTAACAGGAAAATGCAAAGGGAAACCGCAACTCACTCAACTACATGATAATACATGCAGCTGCATCTGCAAATCCCTTGCAACATGTTGTGAGATGTATCAGCATGGTATGCTTTATTGGGGTTAATGACTTGTACATCCTGTACTTTGCTACATTAGGCTAAACTCCAATAACCCATTTATACATCATCTTCTTTTAATTTCTCTTTCACACTCCATCCATTTCCCCAGGTGTCCCCTTTTGTCCTTGGTACTTCTTCCCTGTTTCTCTCTCTGTCTATTATTATAATTATTATCGTAAACATTTCTATACCTTACACAGTAACTTCTCCCATTCATTATATATGAACGGAGCTGCAGCGGATGCACAAAGAGTAAACAGTATGAATCACTCATTGGCCAACTATACCTGCAAGTCAACCAATTACTAGAGACAATGCACCCACGCATGCCGTTCTTTAAAGAACAATTAGCTATTAATGAGATGTGTTGTTTTTGTATAATTGTGTATATCTGTCAGTTAGTGACAGCTTACGAAAAAAATAATATAACATATTTCCTGGCTACTCAACTCTCATCACTAAGACTTGAGAATGCATTCCTGTACTGACTTCTACTTAGCACATCTGTCCACCATTCTTGGTGCTGTGGCCAAGCATCAGGTGAGTACCAGCATGTCTGCCCACTCGTCTAGTGTTCTGGTTGGGTGTCTGGTGAGTAACAGAATGTGCCCAATACCCAGCATGTCAGGCCACTCTCATGGTGCTCTGGTTGGGTGTCTGGTGAGTAATAGAATGTGCGCAATACCCAGCATGTCTGCTTACTCTCATAGTGCTCTGGTTAAGTATCTGGTGAGCAGGCCTGGACTGGCAATCTGTGGGTTCTGGCAAATGCCAGAGTGGCTGCTATACGGTGCCATAGTGGGCTGGTAGGGGCTGTTTGGGCTGATTGGGCCTTTGTGTACCTGAAATGCCAGGGCCTATTTTAATTCTCAATCCAGACCTGCTGGTGAGTAACAGAATGTGCCCAATACATAGCATGTCAATTGTCAGGCCACTCTCATGGTGCTCTGGTTGGGTGTCTGGTGAGTAACAGAATGTGCCCAATACCCAGCATGTCAGCCCACTCTCATAATGAGCAACAGAATGTGCACAATGTTTAGTATGTCTGCTCACTTGCCTGGTGCTCTGGTTGAGTGTCTGATGATTAGCAGAATGTGGACAATACCCAATATTTTTGCCATTCCCTCTTTAGCTTCTTCTGAAGCCCTGTAATCATATATACTTGAATACCTAAATCTCTTTATAAAAGTATCTGTATTTAATTGCACTTCACTACACAGCAAATGTATTAATTAATTACCTTACCGGTGTATTTGATTATTTTGGAAAATGTGTATGGGCATCCAGTTTCATGTTGTACTTACTCTTCATAGTTGAAGTCAGTTAACTCCAGGACTCTCACCTCTTCCTCCATCTTCCTGCAGTCAGTATGGACAGCTCACAGCACGATGGCCCTGTAACATACATGCAGATGGAGGGGACTTTATTAATGCATCTGGTACACAAACTACACTAAACACAGCATTAATTTCAGTGCAACATGAATGTGGCCGTGGGCTTGCTGTGTACTATTTATCCAAACAGTGTAACATAAAGCCTTCTAAAGGCATACAAATAATAGCCCCGTGTGAAGTTCTTTAAATGCACATACCCAAATACAATTAGTACAAAACAAACACACACCCAAACATGTAGTAATGTCAGTCTTGAGCAACGTTGGACTTACTTATAAGAACAAACAGACAGGACAGACGATGGGCAAACCCAGAGTGCAGAACTAGATATGGATCCACTGCTGGTGTCCTGGATACAGGAGATGCTGAGAAGTTGTATACCGGTGAGAATTTTAGCCAGCGGAGAACTTCAGGTGGTTTGGAAAGTTTTTCAGCCACACCTTTTTCCCTTGTGTCACACAGGTAGGGGCCACACCTCCGGACCAATCCAGTTTGGAGGGCGTGTGGAGCACTCATACCCAACTTGCTCTGCTGCAATCCTTTGCCCTACAAAACTGCGAAGGAGAGAAGGCAGGACACCTCAAGTACACAGCATTTATTAATAGACAGAAGAGAGATCTGCCATGCTTTGCACAGCAATGCCACTTTCCCCTCCTGTCAGCATTCAGGAATAGGCATGTGCAGCAGCTAAATACCCACTGCCATTAGCAAGAGCACTGCTGCTCCTCCTCAAACACAATGCAAATCGAGATCCAAGAAAAAATGCAGTTTAACCAATACGATCACAATGTGTTTAGCCTGCTTTTATAAGGTTGTTTATTCAAATGCTCTTCAGTTGATTTTAGGTGCATCGTTTTTTTAAAGCAACAGTTCAGTGTTTACCCTGGTCAATTCCTTTAAAGGCAGTCACATTTGGACACTGTACAGAGGATGAAGCCAAGGCAGGTCTATCGAATGGGTTTGACCCAGTGTCATATTAGAGCTTAGGTTTGGCTGATATATGAGGGATTAAATAGACCAATTTTAACATGTTAATTCCAAACTTTTATGCTGATTTCCATGCCCAGAAGTCTTCTGCACTGATAGCTCTTGACCAGAAAGCCCTCATCCTGCATGTCTACTAACCATCCAGCATTTAGATGAGGCCAACCCAGGCAGCCCCACATACAGAGCAGGGGTGTTACTACAGAAGAAGTTATAGAGGGCCCCATGAGGCCCTAAGCAATGAACAATTTCAACATATATTTGGGTCTGTTGGGGGCCCTAAAATGAATTTGCTGTGGGCAGTGCCGTAACTAGAGGGGGGCGGGCCTGGTGTGTGACGGGCAGCGGGGCCCCGCCCCTCCCTCCGCGGGCTGCCGGGGGGCCCTTAGGGGGTGCGGGCCCTGGTCCGCTCGCACCTCCTGCTCCCCCAGTAGTTCCGCCATTGGCTGTGGGGCCCAGTAACATCTAGTTACACTACTAATACAGAATTAATAAATATGCACAAGGAGCACACAATCACACACAGCTTTACTGCAAGTTATGTATTTGTTACTCCGTGTTTAAAAAGAGTCCTGTCTGACGCCAAACATGTAGGGACAAATACAGGCGTGGGATCCGTTATCCAGACAGCTCAGAATTACAGAAAGGCCGTCCCCCAAAGACTCCATTTTATCAAATAAATCCAGATTTTTAAAAATAATTTCCTTTTTCTCTGTAATAATAAAGCAGTACCTTTTACTTGATCCAAACTAAGATATAATGTATCCTTATTGGAAGCAAAACCAGCCTATTGGGTTTTTTAATATTGATATGATTTTCTAGTAGACCTAAGGTATGAAGACCCAAATTACGAAAAGATCCGTTATCCGGAAAACCCCAGGTCCTGGATAACAGGTCCCATACCGGTACAACAATTTGTGCAGCACAAAAAGCAGCAGCTGAAGGCGCAATGCCCTATTTAGGGTTGGCTAGGTGTACTGTGGGCAACAAAACATTGCCTAAAAAAACATAATCCTAAGGGTATATGGAAGGAAAATGCACCCAGACCCTTTTCCTATTCTATTGTGTGGTCGCATTACGTTTTATGGCCAATTGTATAGAAAGGAATTAATGGAGTACAAAGCATGAAATGATTTGGGGATGTTTTTCAACTATTTATGGCTCTCTGTGGGTTACATAAAATATTGAACATCCACCATAATCTGTTCCACAAAATTGTTGGTGTAATCAAGCCCTGGTATTCACTAAATGCCATCATGGGAGGTAAGATCTCCAGTGCCTCTATTTTTCTTTTTCCATCTGGCTGTAATTGAAGGAGAGGGTACAATCCACAGGTAGGTGTACAGTCCACATAAACACCTACCTTATTTTAGGATTAATAAACCTTGAAGAGGGGTCTCCAAGTAGTAAGATGATTACTCGTCACATAAGGGAACAGGCCCAGGTGCACCGCCCGGAGCCATCAGCACGGGGAGCGGACAAACCGAAAATTCTTTGGAGCAGGCTCTCAAATAAAGGCAATCTTCCACCACGCAGTTGAATCAAAGTGAAACAGTAATCTTCTTATTCTGCATACTATTTGTTATCATATTGATTTTTATGGTTTATTGTGAAAACCAAATAAAATATTTCAAATCCAAAGTGAAACAGTTTATTGTGTCCACAACCTTAAAGTGATAAAGTGATATTGACACAAAAAAATTTCTTTTCAAATTGGTGAGTGGTGATTCTTTCCAGCTTTCCATTTGGGGTCACTGGCCCCCTTCTAAAAATCAAATACTCTGTAAGGCTACAAATGTGTTGTTATTGCTACCTTTCATTACGCATCTTTCCATTCAGGCCTCTCCTATTCACTCTCTATATCATATTAAAAGTTAATTGAAAGGGGAACAACCCATTTAAAAAGGTGTTCTAGATATTGGGGTTTTATGAGAGCACAAATGAGAGGGCAGATGTATCAAGGGTCGAATATCGAGAGTTAATTAACTCTCGATATTCGACTGCCGAATCGAATGATTAGAAGGATTTTAATCCATCGATCGAAGGATTATCCTTGAATCATAAAATTGTTAGCAAGCCTATGGGGACCTTCCCCATAGGCTAACATTGGCCTCGGTAGGTTTTAGGTGGCGAACTAGGGGGTCGAAGAAATTTTTAAAGAGACAGTACTTTGACTATTGAACAGTCGAACGATTTTTAGTTCGAATCGTTCAATTCGAAGTCGAAGGTCGTAGTCGAAGTAGTCAATTCGATGGTCGAAGAAGCCAAACAAAACATTCAAAATTCGAACTATTTTTCCTCTATTCCTTCACTCGAACTTAGTGAATGGGCCCCTTCAAGTGTTAGTCGAAAGGATGAGAGTGTCTTGATGTTATGTGACAGAATTTGGCAAGAGGATTGATGTGATTAGTGCTGAAAATAGGGGTAGGTATTTCATTTTTACATCTGAGAAAGGGGCAACTCCCATTCATATAAAATTTACAGGCACATTTATAGGAGAAAAGATGGAACAATCCTACACTGATGTTTAATCATTCCAAATTGTTCTTCAAGTTCCAGCCTGAGGGAATGGACCAACAAGAAGAGAGGTATGTATTAATAAGTGAAAACCCCAAAAAGGAAGGAAAGAACATTGCACAGATTTTCTACAATCCTGTCTGTTTTCCCATAGTGGACATAGATCTCAGCACTTGCCAGAAACTCTCCAAACCAGACTGTCCAGGTCAACAAAGAAAGGCATCCAATGTTGTTCTGTTTGTTAAGTGCTTCTATTGCTTCATAATAGAGATTAGCATAGCACATTGTTTTACCACAATAGGCTTAATGAAACCCTCTGCAATGCTAAAGCTTTTTCTCTAAGGTTTTGAATATTATGGGATGGCTTGTTATACACTCCAGCTTAAATCAAGCTGACATCTAAACCACCGAAAGCTGGCTAACTGCCACCTTAGATGGTGAACTCCCAGCCTGAACGTTACATAACAAATGGAAAACACTACTTAAAACTACGGTCTAAATAGGTTTATCCCATACATTAGTGCTGAGGTATATAACAAGAGGTAAAGCAATCCTATAATCACCTGATTCTGCCCTTCCAGTCTCCATATATTTCTGGGTTGTCCCCCTTGGGTTCCCCCAAGAAAGCATAGAACTGCCTTTTTTTAGGTCAAATCAGAAGTTTGTGGAAATATTGAAAGATTACATAGTGCAAAGTCCCTTTTATGAAAGGTCAATTTATATAATTCTAGTGGGCAGAACTAGGGGTAGGCAGAAGAAGCATGTGCCTCATCTACCCACCTACTAATAGTTCTGCTCATCTGCTAGACTACACTTGGAGGCCCATTTATCAAACTCCGAATTTATCTCAATATTTTCTGAAAACTATTTTGTTTGCAGGAAAAAATCCCGAAAAAATCATGAAAAAAATGAAACGTGCGATTTCTATTTTTTTGCCCAAAAACCACAACATCTTCGGATTATTGCACGAAACCCAAAGCAGATCAAAATATCTTTGTGACTTCTCCCAATGACTTATATGCAAGCTTGGCAGGTCTGAGATGGCGGATTTTTGGATTCAGACTTTTTCCTTCCTCGGGGTATAATAAATCCCAAAAAATTTGTGTTTTATTTCCACTAAAAATTTGTATGTTATAGTAAAAAAACTGATTTTTTTGGGTTTTTGGCATTCGGAGTTTAGTAAATAACCCCCCCTAGTGTGGCAATGTAATGTCTAATGGTCACCTGTATGTTCTTGTTCTCCCAACTCTCTCTCCTTCTCACCACCTAACATTGGTGGGCAATAGGGGGTGTTGGCTTACCTAGGGCACCCCTTAGACTTGACCCGGCATTGCCTGGGGGCTACAGGCAGAGCCTGCTGAATTTGCAGCGGATGAATAATGGCAGATCCATGGGAAACATATACCATGGTACATTTAGGGGCACATTTACTTAGTTCAAGTGAAGTAACAGAATAAAAAAAACTTCGAATTTCGAATGTTTTTTTTGGCTACTTCGACCATCGAATTGGCTACTTCGACCTTCGACTACTACTTCGAATCAAATGATTCGAACTAAAAATCGTTCGACTATTCGACCTTTCGATAGTTGAAGTACTCTTTAAAAAAAACCTTTGACCCCCTACTTTCGCCATCTAAAACCTACCGAACCTCAATGTTAGCCTATGGGGAAGGTCCCCATAAGCTTTGCAAGCTTTTTTTGGTTGAAGAAAAATCGTTAGATAGATGTATTTTTCGCTCGATCGTTCGATCAAACGAATTTCGGTAAATCCTTCGACTTCGATACTCGAAGTCGAAGGATTTACCTTCGGCAGTTGAATATCGAGGGTTAATTAACCCTCGATATTCGACCATATGTAAATCTGCCCCTTAGGGTAGACTGGGGTGATCTTGTCACAATAGTTCTTGACTCCCCCACTCGACCTACATTTATTTCCCTGTGAAGAACAGCTATGGAAAATTATATTTCTATATTCTGTAGAGGAGGTGACATCTAAAAATAAAATTCTAAAAAAGCCTATGATTAAAGGACCAGATGTGTCTGAAATGCGTCAGGAGGTGATGCGTCTATTTGTCTTTGTGTTCTTTTAATAGCCATAAATAAAATTGGATTTTAACTGCGGTCCAGCCATAAATAAAATTGGATTTTAACTTTTTTCTGCATAGGTGCGGTCCATTTTCTAATCATCGACATCTAAAAATAGCAGAAAGCAAAACGGAAGAAATTCAGAATGACATTTCTAGAGTAATGCAGTATAGCAAATGTCAAACAACACATCACTTATTATTAACTGGTCGCATTCTATAGGAAAGGTGCAATGATACAATGATAAACAGCAGATATCTTCTTTTAGGGGAGGCCAAGCCCATCCAAACCAACCATTATTCCCCTCCTTACTAAAATATTGATTCCATATTATCCATGTATTTAAAATTTTTCAAAATGATTCCTTTTTCACTGTAATAATAAAACAGTACTTTTTACTTGATCCAAACTAAGATATAATTGATCCTTATTGGAAGCAAAACCAGCCTATTGGGTTGCCATGATTTTCTAGTAGACTTTAGAAATGAAGATCCAAACTACAGAAAGATCCGTTATCCAGAAAACCCCAGGCCCTGAGCATTCTGATTAACATTTGTAAATGTTTAAAGGGGTAAATTTTAGGGGCAAATTCATCAAGGGTCGAATATCGAGGGTTAATTAACCCTCGATATTCGACTGGGGAATGAAAATCCTTCGACTTCGAATATCGAAGTCGAAGTATTTTGCGCAAATACTTTGATCGAACGATCGAAGGAATAATCGTTCGACTGAACAATTAAATCCTTCGAATCGAACGATTCGAAGGATTTTAATCCAACGATCGAAGGATTATCCTTCCCCATAGGCTAATATTGAGCTCGGTAGCTTTTAGGTGGCGAACTAGGGGGTCGAAGTTTTTTCTTAAAGAGACAGTACTTCGACTATCGAATGGTCGAATAGTCGAATGATTTTTAGTTAGAATCCTTCGATTCTAAGTCGTAGTCGAATGTCGAAGTAGCCCATTCGATGGTCGTAGTAGCCAAACAAACACTTCGAAATTCGAAGGTTTTTTTCTTCTATTCCTTCACTCGAACTTAATGAATGGGCCCCTATATACGTTATAGAATGGCCAATTATAAGCAACTTTGCATTGGTATTCATTATTTATTTTTTATAGTTCTCTAATTATATGCCTTCTTTTTCTGCCTCTTTTCAGCTTTCAAATCAGAGTCATCTTTCTATTCAGGCCTCTCCTATTCATATTCCAGTCTCTTATTCAAATCAATGTATGGTTACTAGGGTAATTTGGACCCAAGCAAAAAGATGGCAGAAGATGCAAACCAGAGAGCTGCTGAATAAAAAACCAATAGAAAACCAATTGCAAATTATCTCAGAATATTACTCTCTATATCATACTAAAAGGTAACTCAAAGGTGAACAACCCATTTAAATAAAAATAACTGGGATTTCTGCAGTTACCTCCCCTGACAAGATGTGCCTCCTGCATTAGGCAATGTTGCTCAGCCCAAGGCAATAAGTATTAATTCTTAGCTCCTTTATAATAGGACCTAAAGAGGTGGTTCAACTTTCAGGTAACTTTTAGTATGTTATAAAATGGCTAATCCCAAGAAACTTTTTTGATAGTTTTCTAATTGTTGTTTGCCTTCTTCTTATGATTCTTTCCAGCTTTCAAAAAGGGGTCACTGACCCCATCTAAAACATTTTCTATAAGGCTACAAATTATTGTCGTTGCTACTTTTTATTACTCATCTTTCTAATCAGGCCTCTCCTATTCATATTCCAGTCTCTTATTCAAATCGATGCATGGTTACTAGGGTAATTCCGACCCTATCAACCAAAAACTGCAAACTGAAGAGCTGCTGAATAAAAATCTAAATAACTAAAAAAAACATAAATAACCATAAATGAAAACCAATTGCAAATTGTCTTAGAATATCACTCTACATCATACTTAAAGTTAATTCAAAGGTGAACAACCCCTTTAAAGGGGTCTTAGTTTAGGTGCCTGCTCTTCCCCCTTCCCCTGATCTACACATTAGACAGCTCAAAGCAGAACATCTGCAAGCCATAATACGGAAAAGGACAACTCAACCTTTAACTTACATTGTTTTATTTCAAGTACTTGTTTTATCCGTCTGTGATCCTCTTCTGTACATTACGAGTGCCAATAAATCTATAACTGTGCAGCTAAACTAATGCTTCCGGGACAAACGGCCATTAAATATTAACTCGGTCTTTCAGTGGGACACGGCCAAGCTAAAATGGCTAAGTGTTCAATTAACAAGCAAGTGCAAAATAAAGTATCAGGCAATCAATAACTATTATAATTTTATTTATAAAGTTCTAGCACATTCTCAGCTCTCCGAGAGTGATGAATGATAATTCACATATCGAGAGAACGTTAAAGTGAAACTGTCAGTATGGCTTTGACAACTGCCAAGTGCTAATTTCACCTTCTAAAACGAGCCCCTCCCAGATACTTGCCTGTGTTGGCCAGAGACACAGCTTCTACTAGTGTTGTATCAAGAATGAAGTCACCCCTGGAGAAAAAGCACCCTCCCTTAGATGCACCATACAATTGAAAAGCAACAAAATGTGGGTGTTTATGGACACCAAGGTTAACAAGTTTCCAAGCTATGGGGATGACTCTCTCTTGGGGGGGCTAAAGGAATGGAAGAGGGACCCAGTCAGAAGACCAATTGCCATAGGATTTGGGGTGAATTGCTGCACTTAGCTTACACACATGACGTCTACCCTGGATATGGAAGAAATTTTAGCAGAATAGCTGATGAAATAAAGTTTCTCTATATTTGCAAATCTTGTTAGGTGGTGAAGGAAACTTTAAAAAAAGTAATGGTTGTCAGGAACTTCCTCAGGTGAGAGCCTATGTGCTGTGTAACAAGATATTATGGGGTATATTTATCAAAGAGTGAAGTTAGAGATCGTCACAGTCCACTAGCGTGAACTACCTCCTCTCTCCATTCATTTCTATTGGGGTTTTATAGGCGTATTTATCAAATGGTGAACTTTCACTTTCACCCATTGATAAATATGCCTTTAATAATCCCATAGAAATGAACAGAGAAAGGCGATATTTCACTCTAGTGGACTGTGGTGATCTCTAACTTCACTCTTGGATAAATATACCCCTTAATGAGAATAAACAAAAACAATGCATAATAAGCTGAAATGAAGGGAACAATTCCAGAAGAAACTGTAGCTAGGAAGGTGAGCAGGAGCAAGTCAAGCATGCAATCGGGCTGGGGCAGGCAGAGTTCTCTTGTAGTCAGGGACGGGCCAGGTCAGAGGCAGGCGGAGTACAATTACAGAGAATGTCCAGGAAACAGGACAAGCCAAATCCAGAGGTCAATAATCGTAAGCAAGGGTGTTCAGGAGCAAGGGTGTTCAGGAGCAAGGGTGTTCAGGAGCAAGGGTGTTCAGGAGCAAGGGTGTTCAGGAGCAAGGGTGTTCAGGAGCAAGGGTGTTCAGGAGCAAGGGTGTTCAGGAGCAAGGGTGTTCAGGAGCAAGGGTGTTCAGGAGCAAGGGTGTTCAGGAGCAAGGGTGGAAAAGGAGCAAGTCTGGAACAGGAGCAAGGGTGGAAAAGGAGCAATGGTTCAGGAGCAAGAGTTCAGGAGCAAAGGTTCAGAAGCAATGGTTCAGGAGCAAAGGTTCAGAAGCAAGGGAGTTCAGGAGCAAGGGTGGAAAAGGAGCAAGGGTTCAGGAGCAAGAGTTCAGGAGCAAAGGTTCAGAAGCAAGGGAGTTCAGGAGCAAGGGTGGAAAAGGAGCAAGGGTTCAGGAGCAAGGGTGGAACAAGAACAAGGGGCTAGATCACCAACATGAACTTAATGATCCAGCACTAGAAG
The DNA here is from genome assembly GCA_038501925.1 of Xenopus petersii. Taxonomy (NCBI): domain Eukaryota; kingdom Metazoa; phylum Chordata; class Amphibia; order Anura; family Pipidae; genus Xenopus; species Xenopus petersii. The sequence goes on along the minus strand of CM076676.1, from coordinate 137,338,989 downwards.
GCAGAAGGGTAGCCCCATAATGACCAGATTATTGACACGTGGTCTTAATGCGAGTGAGGGTGGAGACAGAATAACTAAAGGTAGCAGGAGTCTATATGGATAATTGCGAGCAACAAGCTCCAAACAACTCCAGTGGCTTAGCATTCTATGACATATTTTTTAGTTAAAATACCTCCCACTCAACCCAATATGTGACGTATATCAAATCCAAGCAATGCCAATCTTCCTATACCAATTTATACTTACATTGTGTTTAATACATCTATTGACGTGCCTCACATGCCACCTTGCAACATAAAGTACCATTTAAATCGAGCAGTGCAGATCTTTTCAAGGTCTCCAGTTCCAGGTGCTATGAGACACATCTAAGGAAGGACCGATACCAAACGGATATCGTTCACATCACTTTCATCCTTCCAAGGTTTCTCCCTCTGTGGTTATAGGTATGAGAGGCAATGAGGCCCAGTTGTAATATAGTAACAGGTACTTTGTCCATAGGAACCAGCATTTATATTTTACTGCCAGGGGCCAGGGTGAGGACAGTTGAATTATTTGCTTTTTTTCTATCACCTATCTGTACTATATACAGTAGATCAGAGCTGGAATCTAACAGTGGGCTGCCAAATGCCTATTCCTGTCCTACAGTGTTTAAAACTCAAACAAAGAACTTGGTCTACAGTGTGATCTCCAGCTAATCCAGTAACTATTCCACTGGCTCTTACCCTACCCTCTCAGTGATTAGTGGCCTTGCCTCATCTGATCTAGCTCATGTTTGATGCACACATATTTCCTAGAAGTGCTCAGATTAGGATGGTACATCAAGTTTACATTCCTGATAATTGTGTTATCATAGTCTCCATCTATTCAGTACAGCAAGGTAAATGGCACCCAGCGCCAACTGCAGTGACCCTCCCAGAACTCTCTGTGTAGGAACACTCTGCTCAAGAACCAGCCAAACCCAGAAATGCCTTCATATTGGCTGACCTCACCCTATACATGTGATAGGGGTATGGGTTTCACAATAGCTTGTCCCAGCAATAAGCAATATATTTTTTAACATCCTTTTGAAAAGACCTTTTAGTATATCTGCAGATGAAGCAAATGATTTGCCTTTTTATTCCTCCCATATACAGTCCTCATAACTTAAACAAAGAGTTATTCGTACAACATTATTGTTTTACTATAATCCTTCATCGTACACAGAATAACATACTCTGTGCTGTAAATGATAAGGATATTAGAAGTCACTGAGGGGTTGTTCTGTGACAATATAAAGGCACAAGGCTGCAGGCTGAGTTATACAGGGAACTCCGAGTATCACTCATGTATTATAAGGGATAATGTACCCCCTACTGTATATAATGAGGATATTAGAAATAACAGAGGGGTTCTGTAACCATATAAAGGCACAAGGCTGCTGGCTGAGTTATACAGGGAATTTTGAGCATCACTCATGTATTATAAGGGATAATGTACCCCTTCTGTATATAATATGGATATTAGAAATAACAGAGGGGTTCTGTAACCATATAAAGGCACAAGGCTGCAGGCTGAGTTATACAGGGAACTCTGAGTATCACTCATGTATTATAAGGGATAATCTACCCCCTACTGTAAATTATAAGGATATTAGAAGTCACTGAGAAGTTCTGTGTTCATATAAAAGTATGAGGTTGAATCCTCTGTGTGTCAGGGAATGGAGAGAATGAAAGGCTAGCATACAGCGTCTGCTGGGAGCAAAAGGAACACATCTCTTTGTGTGATACCTGAAATAACAGTAGTAGCAATAATTGTTATTATCATATGGTTCTTGCTGTGTTTTACTCCCTTCACAGATAACATGCCTCACATTGATGTGTGATTTAGGCAAAGAAGCGTATTATTCTTTCCTGGTAGGGAATGATGGCCACTTCTTTTGATAAATGAACCCACGCTGCATGAAACATTTCTGCTGGTAACACAATCCCTAAATAACAGAAGCACAGTGTGCCAACCTCCTGCCCTGCCTGGTGCTGATCACTGACCCCTCTCTCCTTGACAAATTGGACATTCCAAATAGTGTAATAATGGTTTGGTACAGTGACAATATTAAAAGACATGACAGCTTTGAAATGACAGAAAAATATGCCAGCCTGCCTGTGCAGTGTTCTGCTAAATGATTATGAGGGCAGAACAAACAAGTGCAACCAAACGGCTCTGGCACATTCCAGATTTAACAAGAACCTCTGTAGCCCTGGCACAGCTGGCTGTAAGGGCCAGTTAAACCACTATTGCTGATTGGACAAGTAAACCGCAATATCTGCATAATTAAAAAAGGCAATTGCCTGGGAAATTAAACACTGCACACCTGCCACTTCTATGTTCAGAGGGATATGCACAGGGTCAGACCGGGAGGCCTCAGGGCCCCCCACGCACCTAGAGAGGGTGTGGTCAGGATGGGGGACCGGATCTAGGACATTGGGGCCCCTGAAGGCTGATTAAACAGTGATTAAAGGATAAGTAGTGATGGGCGAATTTGGGCCGTTTCGCCAAGCCAAAAAATGTGCGAATTTTCCATGAAACGGCAAAAAATTCACAAAACAGCACCAGCATCTAGTTTTTGACGCTGGCGTCTGTTTTTGATGCTGGCACCCATTTTTGGATGCCAGTGTCCGGTTTATCGCGCCGGTTTCATGAATTTATTCGCCGGTGGCCAATCGCAGGAATTTACTAAGGATAAATAAGCCTTTAAAATAAGTGAATGTAAAATTGATGTGGGTGCTATTCTCAGAACTTCGGCAATGTACATTCATATTTGTTTTCATTCCAAGATATTAAGGGATACATGTAATGCTTATTGAAATACTGTTTAATTGGTGCTGTTTATTATAGTTGTCCAAATGCTTTCCTGCTATAGGGGGAATATGTGGTGTTTATACAAATGGCCTGTAGATGTCACTGTGCTCAAGACTTATACTGTGCATACTTTCTATACAGCTTGTGGTGTTAGAGTTGCTTACTGTTGTGTAATGGCTTCATGAGCCTGCTAATAAAGTACTGTTATACTCTTCTCATCCTCTGCTACCAAAACATAACACTTATATGAATTAATTTTGATACAACAGACCACCTGTTGGTCATTTTCTGACCACCAAGCAGTCAAGGAAGTTGTCATGACAAAGAAAGAGGCTGCTCTGATGTTCTTCTGCTTAGGAAAGGTTTGAGAAAGCTTTCTTATTTTTTTCCTAAGCAGAAGAACATCTGACAATCTACTTGGTGGTTAGGCTGGTCAGTAAATGACCAGCAGGTGGCGCTGTTCTAACAAAATTCATTCATATTAACAGTACATGTATCCTTTAATATCTTGGAACTAAAGTTCTGTCAATCTTACATGTATCATGTATCCTTTAATATCTTGGAGTGAAAAAAAACCCAATAGCACTCGTTAATTATACATTCACTACTCATCCTTTAGTGGTGCGTTTACCCTGATTTATCACTGATCAAGACGCCTAATGTTAAATAAAAAGAAATCAAGTTTAAAAAGAAATAAAGTTTAAAAAATAGATGGTTTTAAATTGTAAATTTTTTTTGTATTTTGAACGTTTTTCTACAATTAAAGTAAAACTTTGCTGTTCTTATCATCCTGGTGTTTCAGTCTGGCAGCTCAGTAATCCATGTGCAGTTTCTGAACGGTTACAATTTGTTACATTTAGTTGATACATTTCACAGCAGCATCTGCAACTACTGTATCAATGATAACGGCTGCCTTTAAAGGAGAACGAAAGCCCCAGGGCGCAAAACCCCTCCCCCCTCCCCTCCGTTGCCCCCCCTCCCTCCTCCCCCCTGGCCTACCCCTCCCCCTGGGCAAATGCCCCTAACTTGTTACTCACCCCTCTGCGCAGGTCCTGTCCATGGAGTTCGCAGTCGCCATCTTCTTCCACTCGCGTCTTCTTCCTGCTCTGACCGGCGTTTTCTGGCGCATGCGCAGTAGGAACAGTTACCGGTACGGCTCTACTGCGCATGCGCCGAATGTCACGAAGTGAAATCGGAAAACTTCGTGACATTCGGCGCATGCGCAGTAGAGCCGTACCGGTAACTGTTCCTACTGCACATGCGCCAGAAAACGCCGGTCAGAGCAGGAAGAAGACGCGAGTGGAAGAAGATGGCGACTGCTAACTCCATGGACAGGACCTGCGCAGAGGGGTGAGTAACAAGTTAGGGGCATTTGCCCAGGGGGAGGGGTAGGCCAGGGGGGAGGAGGGAGGGGGGGCAACGGAGGGGAGGGGGGGAGGGGTTTTGCGCCCTCGGGCTTTCGTTCTCCTTTAATGAGACTCAGGGATAAAGCTCATAAGGGACAAAGATAAGAAATATATTAAATAAATGTATCCACCCCCACTCACAAAGCTGCTGCTGGGAGACATGAAAGGGTGAAAAATGAAACCGTAAATATGTAAACCGTGAAAAAAAGTGGAATGTAAAAATTGCTCAGGGTGCTTTTCTCTGTACTTTTGTAATTGTAGACATTTTAAAGTTCTTTTGTATTTAAGGTAGTAAATACCTGAGCCTGATAGAGCAGCTCTTCCTGAGCAGGGAACCAGGGGTCAATGGAACATGCAGGTGACTGATCTGATAAGAATCCACTCTTACATATACTCCACTCTGCTATGGGTAATTGTGATCATGTGACAGCCAGGAGGTAATAAAGCTTTTGCCAAAGTATGTGAAAGTACTGGGTCCTGTAGTATTGATCCGTGTCAGATCGGAGACAGGATCCTATACTCAGTGCCAAGACACATAGATCACTCAATATTGCCAGCCTGCGGCACGGAGCTGGAGGCAGGAGCAGTGTCAGACTGGGACGTTGTGGGCCCACCAGAAAACCTTAGGCCCACATTCCAAACTATTATTCCTCCTCTACTCACTGAACCACTTTTTTCTCCTAGTCTTTTATATCTACTTACTGTATTCTTCCATTATTAAACATTTTTTCCCCATAAAGAAATAGGGGAATGACCATGAAATATGCTAAATGGTTAGAAACTGGGAGTTTTCCTGGTATCCCGGTGGGCCAGTCCAACACTGGGCAGGAGACAAACAGTATGATGTATGCTAGTTCTGCCAGTGCTTGTAACCACCCCCTTGCCAAAGGGGCTCAGTCCTAAAGCAGCACAATGGTTAACTCTGTTGCCTTGCAATGCCGGGGGCCTGGTTTTGTTCCCACCTATGGCACCATTCACAAGGAGTAGGTATGTTCTCCATGTGTGCAGGGTCAGATTTACCTTTTGTGCTCCCCTAGGTCCAGGGTGCCCCTAGGCCGCTGTCGTTCGACGCCTCTGTCCCCTTATTTTAATTTGCTCAAATTTTCATCATTGGGACCAGAGCAATGGGTATTGACGTACAGGAAATTAAAAAAACTATTGTATCTCCTGTGCATCCCCAGTGTTTCTGAACCAATGTGGGTGTGGTTGGGCAGCATGTAAAATCCTGCCGCCCTAGGCCCGGGCCTTGGTGGCCTCTCTACAAATCCGGCCCTGCCTAGGCCCAACTGCTGTGCTCCCCCCCTCCCACAATAGGACTCCAGCACTTCATAATGCAGTAAAAAGTTGAAAATTTATTGTCAATGTTTCAGTCCTAATTTGGACCTTTCTCAAGACAATGTATATCTTGAGAAAGGTCCAAATTAGGACCGACCATGGGACTCTATGTATATATATATATTCCCCACATATTTCTAAAGAGGATGAATTTACAACAGCGCCAACCAGCATAATGTGCCTCACAATCAGCACCCAGGGTTTGTGCCACAAATATACCCTTAAGAAAAGGAGTGTCCATACTTTACTAATGCAAGGTCTACGTTTAGTGATGATGAATATGATCTACATCCATAAAAGCATTGTTAGCATTCTGCTCCATGGAAAGTATTACTTAATTATTATATTGATTTGAGATTATGTATATTGCTATATTTAACAAACAACTATTTCTATGTAACCATAACATAATAAATATCTGAATGAAAAGCATGAAACAGGAGGATGATTTAGACTTGAATTTAGTTGAATGTGTCTTGAGATCTACTGATCACCAGCTAAAGGTCTACTGGTAGATCCCAATCTACCTTTTGGGCACCCCTGCTTTAGAAAATTACATTCACTGCCCACATATGTCTTTAACATCTGTTTAAAATATGTTTGGTTCACATTATTATTTTGGTCAGCAGACAGCTCAAGTTGCGTGATAATTATTTATATAATAAACTATTTAACTTACCAAGTGGAAGATAGATTCCATCCTGCCTGCTGTGGCTGGCTGTGCTTTTGAATTGCAGATGAATGTACAATCTGCACTTGCAGCCACCCACCAGCCAAAATGCATAGAATTATTATGTGCCTGGGCAGGCTGTGCACAGCTCCATGGCAGTCTCAGAGAATTAGCAGGACGGGCCGCACGCAGAGTCACATTGGGACGTTGCCTGCGCTTGTGCGGTGCAGTCATGCGATGACGTCACTGCAGTACCAGACCGGATCGGATCTCTGTTCTTCTCGGGCTGCTGTGGGCAAGATAATTTAACTATTTATGCAATTATTAATAAAGCACAACAATGATTTAATGAATTACATTACAGCTGTTTTTATTTCAGTCTTATACTGACAGTTATATAGATGTTAGTGGCGTGTGCTTGCCACCCCTAAACATCTTACTGCCCTAGGCCCGGGCCTTGGTGGCCTCTCCCCAAATCCGGGCCTGCATGTGTGGGTTTCATTCTGCACTCCTAAAACATACATGCAGGTTCATTGGCTCCTGATGAAATTTGCCCTAGTGAGGAGAGTGGATTCTCAGGGTGGGAATGCGATTTGGACCTTAGATTGTGAATGAGGTATAATCCATAGTAACATAGTAAGTTAAGTTGAAAAAAGACAGGTCCATCAAGTTCAACCTTTTTACTTTTTTCAACCTGCCTATCTGCCAGATGATCCAGAGGAAGGCAAAAAACCCCATCTGAAGCCTCTCCAATTTGCCTCAGAGGGGGAAAAAATTCCTTTCTGACTCCAAAATGGCAATTGGACTAGTCCCTGGATCACCTTGTACTATGAGCTATTTCCCATAACCCTGTATTCCCTCACTTGCTAAACACCATCCAACCACATCTTCACAGCTCTCACTGTAACAAACCCCTTTCCGAATATTTAGGCGGAACCTCTTCTTCTAATCGGAATGGGTGACCTTGTTTCAGCTGGAAAGACCTACTGGTAAAAAAAACAGAGACATTATTATACGATCCCCTTATATATTTATACATAGTTATCATATCACCCCTTAAGTGCCTCTTCTTCAGCGTGAACATCCCCAACTTGGCCAGTCTTTCCTCATAGCTAAGATTTTTCATACCTTTTACCAGCGTAGTTGCCCTTCTCTGTACCCTCTCTAATACAATAATGTCCTGTTTGAGTGATGGAGACCAAAACTGTATGGCATATTCTATTCATATCCATGAATATTCTGCACTGCAGAATATATCAGCACTATGTAAATAATTATAATAATAGTAAAGAATGGAATTTTTGAGAGTTGTTGTATGCCACCAAGTGGTGAATTCTGGTATGGCTTGCATTGCGCTGATGTCAAAGCAAACACACTTGCATGTCAGCTTTTTTGCCAGTTGGGTGCAAATTGCAACCAACATTTTCATTGTGGGGATTGCGGCACTTCTGGGGTGCAATGTTAAAATGGCAATAGCATGAGATTCTTTTGGCGTACGTCTGTTGTGGATGGACACAATGATGTGTTTAAACACAAATAAAGGTATGGGATCTATCTTTCAGAATGCTTGGGACCTGGGGGTTTCCAGATAATGGATCTACCTTACCTACCACCATACCATAAAGGTGTGGTTCACCTTTACAGTAACTTTTAGTATGTTATAGAATAGCTAATTCTAAGAAACATTTCAATTGGCCTTCATTTTTTATAGTTTTTTAATGATTAGCTTTCTTCTGACTCTTTTCAGATTCCAAATGAGGGTCACTGACCCCATCTAAAAACAAATGCTCTGTAAGGCTACACATTTATTGTTATTGCTACTTTTTATTACTCATCTCTTCAGGACCTCTCCTATTCAGATTCCAGTCTCTCATTCAAAGCAGTGCCTGGTTGCTAGGGTAATTAGGACCATAGCAACCAGATTGCTGAAATTGCAAACTGGAGAGCTGCTAAATAAAAAGATAAATAACTCAAAAACCACGGATAAAAAAGGAAAGCCAATTGCAAATTGTCTCACAGTATCACTCTTTACATCATACTAAAAGTTTATTTAAAGGTGAATAACTCCTTTCAGTCTACTAGAAAAGCATGTAAACATTAAAGGATAAGTAAACCTTAAAAATAAGTTAATGTAAAATTGATGAGTTTGCTATTCTAAGCACTTTTGCCATATACATTTTTTTTTAATTCCAAGATATTAAAGGATACATGTACTTTTAATTTGAATGAATTTTGTAACAACAGCGCCACCTGCTGGGCATTTTCCGACCAGTCTGACCAGAAAGAGGGCTGGTCTGATAGTAGGCTAGAAATGATGCACATTATGTTTTGGGTTTCTGTACCAGCCCAAGGCAACCACATCCCTTTAGCAGTAAAGATCTGTGTCTCCAAAGATGCCCCAGTAGCTCCCCCAGGCCGGGACTGGCGATCTGTGGGTTCTGGCAAATGCCAGAGGGGCTGCTGTAAATTGCCATAGACTATATTTATTGGGCTGGTGGGTGCTGTTTGGACCTCTGTGTTTCTGAAATGCCAGGGCCTATTTTGATTCCCAGTCCAGACCTGAGCTCCCCATCTTCTTTTCTGCTAATTCACTGCACGTGCTCTGTGCTGCTGTCACTTACTGAGCTTAGGGACCCACTCACAATATACAATACACATAGAATAGAAATGTCACAATATAAGGCTGATTAGTAATTAATACAGATAATTACTACATGACAGCACAGAATCCAGTGCAATTACCATCAGAATTTAATAATCAGCCCTGTAGCATCAGCTTATATTACAGGGGAAGCTCATTTTCTGCTTGATAATTAGCGACGACCCCTAAGCTTAGCTTCTCAACAGCTGCTCAGAGCCCACTGAGCATGTGAGTGTCACAGACACTTTCCAAGATGGTGACCCCCTGTGACAAGTTTGAAGTCCTGGATCATTGCTGCTATTGACAAGCTCAAACTTTAGCCTCGTGCAATAAGTTCAGTATATAAAACATGGCAGTTTTAGCCATATTCATGTTTAGAGTTTAGTTCTCCTTTAAGGGGTTGTTAAACCCAATAGCTATTGTGGGAGGGTTGCTGGCTGTGAAAGGGGTTAACTTACCTGTTAGGACTTGCTTTTGTGTATTATATTTGAACGGTGCCTTAGTGTGGTTTTTGAACTGGTTCTCTGTTTCTTTCATTTGTTTGCTCATTGTATGTTCGTTATCCAGCGGCATAACTATAGAGTAAGACTGCTTCCTTTATAACTGTATGATATACATATATAATACACAAAAGCCATGAATATCTTGTAAATTATATCCTTATAAACAGTGAGTTCTGATGTCATCATGTCATGTCATTTCTGTCACATGATTCACTAAAACGTGTGTATTATAATAAAGTACCCCCAGTTGTAAAATATGAGGATATTAGAAGTTACATGACCTGTATGAAAACACTCTGCCTTCAGCCTCGTTTTTTTTATGGTCATGAAACTCCTTGGTAGCGTATAATATCCTTATAATTTACAAGAGGGGGTACTTTATTCACTATATAACTTCTATCAAAGCGACTGGTCAGAGAGCAAGGCACATTAGAGAATGTGGAGTGGGAAGGGGGAGTGATGTTATCAAGTTATTATACCTTTCCATTAGTTTCATATAAAAGGACAGTTCCCAGAGGGCTTACCTGTCATTTGATGAAGAACTGGTTCCCGAAGACAGTGTCGTCATGGTCTTAAAGTAGAGATGCACCAAATCCAGGATTCGGTTCGGGATTCGGCCTTTTTCAGCAGGATTCTGCCAAATCCTTCTACCGGTCTAACCGAATGCGATTTTACAGATGCAAATTAGGGGTGGGGAGGAAAATAGTGTGACATTTTGTCACAAAACAAGGTAGTAAAAAAAGTATTCGCCTTCCCACCCCTAATTTGCATGTGCAAATTAGGATTCTGATTCAGTTCGGTATTTGGCCGAATCTTTTCGAAGGGTTCGGGGGTGCATCCCTATTGTAAAAGGGATACTGTCATGCGAATTTTTCCCCCTGTGATGGGGTGAATTTAGTTTTTTTTTTGTTTGTTAATGCTAATTTGTTTTGCTGGCCAGTAATCTGTGTAAATAGCTATGTGTATAATTTATGTAAATACTTTGGGTGTTATTTAGCTTTGGTTAACAAACGGAGGCCTACTTTGTTCGAAGCATGTGACTCAGCTGTGTTCAGAGTATATGTAAATGGTGCTAAAACAATTGTATATTGAAAGCTGTTTTTGCTGTATGTTATAACACAAGAGTGTGCATGGAAAGCTCTACTTTTATATATAAATGAAATTTATTGTACAAAGCACTTACCTACAGCTCTCAGAGAAGCCACTTCCTAAAGGGGTGGGCAGCCTCTCAGAATGAAGATTTATAGGGTAGATGCTGATCACATGGTGTCAGCATAGAGCAGTCTGGAAGCTATAAAAGCTGCAGACTGAAATCATTGGGTGTGTTAAGCCTTTGGGAGAGATTGTTCTGGAGCTTAGGAATATGTGTGCTTGCAGGGTTACTGCTGACCTCCTGCTGGTGAAAAGTGCATACTGCAGCTTTGCACATTGTTTTCTTCATTTGCATGAAAAATAAAGCACAAACTTTCCACTGAAGATCTGCCTGGCTACTGTACTTACATGTGCCCAGTGACATATGGTGTCAGAAGTGGGATAATATTAAATATATAAGGCAATGCCAGGGTACAGATGTGGAAAAGACAAGTCTGGAGAGAATCCCCAAAAATTACCCAGAAGTCACAGCAGGATGCAAAAGTGAGCACAAGATCACAGCAAGGAGTAAAACTAATAGGTGAGTGGAAGAAACCTGCAAGGAAAGTGAGAATGTCCAAGCGGGACGATGATGCTTCTTCCAAATTCCAAGTGAAGCAGAACTCCTTTCTGGTGCCATGGGAATTGCTACTGCTGAGCTTACAGTGAAACCAAAGGCACAAATCTTAAAGACTTCTACAGAAAAGGAAGAGCTTTTCTTTTCATTGACTACATTGATTGTATGAGACAGAAATTGTGCAAAATGTCAGAAATGGCACAGCAAAATTTAGCTGATGCTCAGTCCAATCAAAGTACCTGGTATAACAAACATTCAAGGGAACAAACATTTAAATCTGGTGAAAAAGTCCTACTTTTACTTCCCAGTCAGCAGAATAAACTAATGGCTCGTTGGCAGGGTCCCTTTCAGATTTTGAGACAAGTGGGTCCTGTAGATTATGAAATTCAGATTCCAGGTAGAAGGAACAAAAAGATTTATCATGTAAATCTCCTAAGAAAGTGGAAGGAGAGGAAAGAAAATACTTCTTTGATGGTGTTGCAGGAATGTTCACCTGATATGGCTGATGAAGCATATCAGAGACTGGACAGAGAAAGTTCTGAAGCCTGTGAGATTAATATATCTTCTGTGCTGACTTTAGATTAACAAACAGAACTGGGGAAGTTATTAGACAAGTACAATTGTATTTTTGTGACAACACCAGGTAAAACTAATCTTATTGAGCATGTCATTGTTACAGGTGATGCAAAACCTATTCGTCAGCAACCCTATAGGATGCCTGAAAAATACAAACAAATTATAAAGCAAGAAGTAATGCAGATGTTAGAGCTTGGTGCTATTGAACCTTCTGTAAGTAATTGGTGTTCACCGGTAGTACTGGTTCCAAAAAAAGAGAGTTCTATTCGTTTTTGTGTTGATTTTAGGAAAATCAATCTCATATCTAAATTTGACTCATACCCAATGCCATGCATTGATGACTTAATTGACCAGCTGGGTGGAGCTAAATTTATCTCTACCATTGACCTGTCAAAGGGTTATTGGCAAATACCCTTATATCCAGAGTCACGAGAGAAAACAGCATTTGCAACAAGCCAGGGACTCTTTCAGTTTGTAACCATGCCATTTGGTCTCCATGGGGCGCCTGCTACTTTTCAGCGCCTTATGGACCGCATCCTAAGAGGGCATGATTCATACTGTTCTGCTTATTTAGATGATGTGGTGATATTTAGCCCAGATTGGCAAAGTCATCTGCGACATCTAGATACTGTTGTGTCTCTTATAAAATCTGCTGGTCTTACAATTAACCCGAAAAAGTGTGCTCTAGGTTTTACAGAAACTAGATATTTAGGTTATATTCTAGGAAATGGCAAGGTAAAAGCTGACAAAACCAAAATTAAAGCCATTGCTGAGATTCTTCCACCAAAAACAAAGAAAGAGGTACGTTCTTTCCTAGGTTTGGTTGGATATTATCGGAGATTCCTGCCAAATTTCTCTGAAATTGCTGCTCCATTGACTGATCTCACTAAAAAGAATTGCAAAGACCAAGTTATATGGAATCCACAATGTGACGTAGCTTTTCAGAAGCTTAAAGACATGTTATGTACTGAACCAGTTCTTAAAAGTCCTAATTTTGATTACAGATTTATAGTACAAACTGATGCATCTGAGAAAGGTTTAGGTGCTGTACTGAGTCAAGAAATTGATGGAGAGGAGCATCCTGTGCTCTACATAAGCCGAAAACTATTCCCTAGAGAAACTAGGTATAGTGTCATTGAAAAAGAGTGTTTAGCAATAAAGTGGGCACTAGAGTCATTAAGATGTTACCTACTGGGTCAAGAGTTTTCCTTAGTGACTGATCACCACCCACTTATATGGATTAACAGAATGAAAGATAAAAATGCAAGAGTTACAAGATGGTACCTTGCAATCCAACCATTTAGATTTACAGTTCACCACCGGCCGGGTAGTCAACATCACAATGCTGACTATTTATCTAGATATGGTGCAGGAACTGAAAAGGAAGAATAATTCTGTCTTTGAGTAAACTCATGTTCATGTGAGTACTGATAAGGTTTTTTTGATTATTTCTGAAGAAGGTACCCTTCTTCTTAAGGAGGGGGATATGTGATGGGGTGAATTTAGTTTATTTAAAATAATGCTAATGCTAAAATAATGCTAATTTGTTTTGCTGGCCAGTAATCTGTGTAAATAGCTATGTGTATAATTTATGTAAATACTTTGGGTGTTATTTAGCTTTGGTTAACAAACTGAGGCCTACTTTGTTTGAAGCATGTGACTCAGCTGTGTTCAGAGTATATGTAAATGGTGCTAAAACAATTGTATATTGAAAGCTGTTTTTGCTGTATGTTATAACACAAGAGTGTGCATGGAAAGCTCTACTTTTATATATAAATGAAATTTATTGTACAAAGCACTTACCTACAGCTCTCAGAGAAGCCACTTCCTAAAGGGGTGGGCAGCCTCTCAGAATGAATATTTATAGGGTAGATGCTGATCACATGGTGTCAGCATAGAGCAGTCTGGAAGCTATAAAAGCTGCAGACTGAAATCATTGGGTGTGTTAAAGGAACAGTAATGTCAAAAAATAAGTGTTTTAAAGTAATGAAAATATAATGCAATGTTGCCCTGCACTAGTAAAACTGGTGTGTTTGCTTAAGAAACACTACTATTGTTTATATAAATAAGCTGCTGTGTTGCAATGGGGGCAGCCATTCAAAGGAGAAAAGGCTCAGGTTACACAGCAGATAGCAAATAAGCTTTGTCTGTCTAATGGTGTTATTTGTTATCCATTACTTATCCTGTGCCATTTAGCCGTTTTTCAATTTCCAAAATTGCTCCACAGCAGCTTGTTTATATGAACTATAGTAATGTTTCTGAAGCAAACAGATCAGTTTTACCAGTGCAGGACAACAGTACATGATATTTTCTTTACTTTAAAACACGTACATTTTTTGATGTTACTGTTCCTTTAAGCCTTTGGGAGAGGTTGTTCTGGAGTTTAGGAATATGTGTGCTTGCAGGGTTACTGCTGACCTGCTGGTGAAAAGTGCATACTGCAGCTTTGCACATTGTTTTCTTCATTTGCATGAAAAATAAAGCACAAACTTTCCACTGAAGATCTGCCTGGCTACTGTACTTACATGCGCCCAATGACACCCCCCAAAAGCATCAGTTAATAGTGCTGCTTCAGCAGAATTCTGCACTGAAATCCAGAAATTTTGAAATCTGACATGGGGCTTGACATATTGTCAGTTTCCCACCTGCCCCAAGTCATGTGACTTGTGCTCTGATAAACTTCAGTCACTCTTTACTGCTGTACTGCAAGTTGGAGTGATATCAACCCTCCCGCAGCAGCCTAACAACAGAACAATGGGAAGGTAACCAGATAGCAGCTCCCTAACACAAGATAACAGCTCCCTGGTAGATCTAAGAACAGCATTCAGTAGTAAAATCCAGGTCCCACTGAGACACATTCAGTTACATTGAGTAGGAGAAACAACAGCCTGCCAGAAAGCAGTTCCATCCTAAAGTGTTGGCTCTTTCTGAAAGCACATGACCAGGCAAAATGACCTGAGATGGCGCCTACTCACCAATATTATAACTATAAAAAAAATACACTTGCTGGTTTACGAATGAAATTTTATATGGTAGAGTGAATTATTTGCAGTGTAATTTAGAAATAAAACTACATCATAAAATCATGACAGAATCCCTTTAAAAAAAAAAAATAATAATAATATTGTAGCAGCTATGAGAGTTATAATTATATATATATATATATATATATATATATATATAATGTTAACTAAAGCATATCCACCAAAATTCAGTGTCAAGCATGTTTATTTTACTGATGAGATAGCACACACCTTTCCCATACAGCCTCTCTGGATTATATTTGCATGAGCAAAGCAAACAGTCAAGGAGCTCCCACATAATAAATACAAGTCTGTACATAGAGAAGGCTACCTGCGCAGAATAACCTGTGCCCAATTGTGTTTGGGAACTTGCAACAATGAGGTTGTTGATTGTTCAGAGGAGAAACACGAAGCTGCTGTAATGATGAGTGTCATATTTATGTGGAACTGTACCTCTCTCCTTTTCCAGAAATGAAGGCGTTTCAGAGACTTGAAGGTCTGGCCCTGCATGGAACTCATTTCTGTGGGTTTTTTTTCAGTTATTACAGTTTTGCTAATGAATTGCCATTTAAACTATGAGTCTAACGTCTCCCAAGAGACATTTTTTATCTTAATTGTTACAATGACTTATTTGCTTTTCTCAAAACTGTTACATAAGTATCTTAGTGCACTTGGTGGCTGTTCTGGGCTCTCTGGCAAAAGCCAATCAAGTTAGAAACATTGTATCTTTTTCCGGCTGTTCAGTGCAGGAGATGAAAGAGAAAGTTGGGACATTTCAGTAAAAAGTCGAGACTGAGGATTGAGCTGTCAAAAGCGGGACTGTCCCGCTCAAAACGGGACAGTTGGGAGGTGACTTTTAATACCAACTATTTAACAAATCTTTATAATACAGAAGTTTCAGTTAGTTACTGTACGTGACTCAAATTACTAAAACCAGGGTTAGAACTAGGGGTAGCCAGAACTAGGGGTAGGCATGTACCACAACAGTGGGGGGTATAGGCACATTCTGAATATAAAAGAGAGTAATAAATCCTATATAATAAAGTCAAAGTGTCTCTGCGTCCAGTCCCTGTGTCCGTGGAATTGCGCTACTGCGCATGTGCCCCACGGACCGTTAGCTGCTGGAATTACCTGTCCGAAGAGAGGATCTGCCGCCTGCCACCTGAAGAGGATCCACTGCCGGCTGAAGAGGATCCACTGCCGGCTGAAGAGGATCCACCACCGCCTGAAGAGGATCCACCGCCGCCTGAAGAGAGGATCCACCACCGGCGTCTGAAGAGAGGATCCACCGCCGGCGTCTGAAGAGAGGATCCACCGCCGGCTTCTGAAGAGAAGATCCACTGCTGTCTGAAGAGAGGATCCACCGCCGCCAAAGGAGAAGAAGAAGTCACCGCCGAGGAAGAAGACGTCACTAAGGAGAAACTGCGTGAAAGGGCCCCGGCGAACTTGACAGGTAAGTCCCACTGGCCACCAATGTTAACCCCCCCAGGCCACCAATGTTAACCCCCCTGGCCACCAATGATAACACCCCCCTGGCCACCAATGTTAACCCCCTGGCCTCCAATGTTAACCCCCCCTGGCCACCAATGTTAACCCCCCCTGGCCACCAATGTTAACCCCCCTGGCCACCAATGTTAACACCCCCCCGGCCACCAGCATTAACCCCCTGGCCACCAGTGCTACAAATGGGGGCCTGCCTACTAATGTTACCCATTCTGAAATGTTGGGAGGTATGTGACGACATATGTTCTAGCGCCCGTTAATTTAACAGGCTTAATATCTAGTAGTAGTGATAATAATCCATTTGTAGCTGTTGTCACACTGACAGACATCTGTATGTACAGCTAGAGTTGCACAGGGATTGGCTGGGTGAAATCCGACCTTCCCCCATGCAGACTATCCGATCCCCACGCGGTTTTACCGGGACTTAAACTCCCCTGGCAAAAGATCTTACAGAGAGCTGTGGACGGCAAAAAAAACATACATCAGTGAATTAAGATTTAGTTTATCCTTCGTATATCTGCAGCCGCTCATTCTGTATATAGAACTAATCTACCAAGCCACAGGATAATGTGCCGCCCTCAGACACAAGAGTGACAGCAGGCGGGACTAATCAGAGGAGAAAGCGGCTTGTGCGAGGTGCTCAGTATATCACGTGGAGAGGGCGGGGCCATCTTCAAAATAAACAGATGTGTGCGAGGCGCAGCTGAGAGTAACGTGGGTTACTGGTGTGGTGATTAGGTGAGAGCTGGGGGTGCGCTGAGTGTGGGTTGGAAGCAGTTGTGGAGAATTAATTGGGTGAGGTAAGGCCTTTATCGTCTGCATGTAGTCGTTATGTTGTGTAGCTGCTGAGGAGTTCCAGCAGGATTTAGTCAGGGGACTCCTTTTGTGGCGGGGGTAAAGTTGATCAAAATGATTGACAGCTGACATGTAGGTCCTCCAGGTGGTGTTTGCTGCACTCTGTTGTTTTTGTGTTAATGTATGTGGAGGTTAAATTGGGTTGTTCAATTTTCCATAAACTTTTAGTACAATGTAGAGCTTGTTAGTCTGAGACAATTTGCAGTTGAGTTTTACTTTCTAATATTTGAGGTTTTTAAGCTTTTTATTCAGCCAATCTCCAGTTTGCATTTTGGTTGCTAGGTTCCAAATTACCCTACCAACCACACATTAGTTTGAATAGAAAGACGAGTAATAAAAAAAATAACTATAAGAATAAAATTGAAGCCTCGCAGGTTTTTGCTGCCATGGTCATTTGAAAGCTGCAAAGAGAAGAAGGAAACCATAACAAAATAGCGAAGACCAAATGAAAAGTTGCTTAGACTTGATCATTCTATACATAATGGCTTTCAGCTTTGCAAATAAGCGATTTTTATTTTCAAGCAATGTAGGAGTACTAGGACAAGGTAACCAAAATGATTGTGGGGTCAGTGATCAAATCACACTCTTAAGGCATTTGAAGCAAGTGAGTTTTAATGTTGGTGTTATACTGCAAGTGTCTTGTGTTTGTACAGTAGGGAGGGCGCGCATATTATTAAAGGGGTTCTTAACCTTTGAGTTAACTTTTGGTTTTCACTTTTTATTTGTGGTTTTTGAGTTATTCATCCTTTTATTCAGCAGCTCTCCAGTTTACAATTTTTAGCAATCTGGTTGCTAGGGTCAAAATTACCCTAGCAACTATGCCCTGATTTGACTAAGAAACTGGAATAGGTGAGGGTCTGAATAGAAAGATGAGTAATGAAAAGAAGCAATAACTCTAAATTTGTAAGCTTACAGAGCATTTGTTTTTTAGATGGGGGGGGTCAGTGACCACATTTAAAATCTGGGACGAGTCGGAAGAAAAAGGCAAATAATTTAAAAACTAAAAAAAAAAAAACAAATAATGAAGACCAATTGAAAAGTTCCATTGAATTGGCCATTCTGCAACATACTAAAAGTTAATTTAGAGGTGAACCACTCCTTTTAAGTCATTTGAAGCAAGCGAGTTCTGATGTTTTGTTAATATTTTTACTGTAGGGAGGGCCTGGGTATTATTAAGGGAGTGCATGGATTGAGTTGGAAGGCAAATAAGATATGGATACAGTGTCATGCTGCAGTACTGTATAAACAAGCTTTCATGTGCTACTATGCTTGTTTATATGAAGCACATGTCAGGGAATAGGACGCGGTGTCACAAGGATTTCTGATCCTGAAAGTCTGCAGTCAGGGAAATATGAGGACTGTTTGCCGAGAGGCATGTGGCCGGCACTGATAGACTGTGGGCATTGGCTGAGAAATGCAGAAAGAGAAGTTTTCATAAAGTGCAGGGTAAGGGCAGTGGCCGACGGGGAGATTTGTTTCCTTCTCTAAAAATACACGACTGCGGGCGATAAAGCTCCAGAAAATGGCTCTCCATTGAACAGAACTGAAATTGTCTGCGGTAAAACCGATGCATTGCTTCCTTCTTCCAAAGTCGCCTCTGGAGGAAACTTCGGGCGACTTTGCAATATATTGGGTTTTACCACCAGTTATTTCTAGTGACGAGCGAATCTGTCCCCTTTGCTTGGCCGAAAAAGTAGCGAAACTGCTGAAAAATTAGTGAAATACGTTTTAAGTTTTATCACTCCAACTGCATTAGTCAATGGGTGTTTTTTCTTGTGCTGACTTTTTTTGTCTTGGCGACTTTGTCCAAATGGATTAACATCAATGGACGTTTTTTGTTGCGGCGACTTTTGTTGTCTTGGAGGGGGGTTTGTTGCGGGGAAAATTTTTCACAGCCAATTTTTGCCGCAGTTTCACAAAAAAATGTGCAGATATCGAAGTGCGGAATTTCAATGTGAATCCATCAAGTGTTAAAATGCAGCATGTTACATTTAAACTTTTTTTTTTTTTTTTAGGGGCCGTTCAGTGTTTGCCTTCCTACAAATTAAAGACTTTTTTTTTTTTTTTTTTTTCTAAAATATTTGTGGGCAAGTGAACATTATCTACAACCAAAAATTGTATCTCTGGGTTTTTTTTCCCACAGGTTGAATTCTCATTTAAAACAATTTAATTTTTTGATGTTACTGTTCCTTCAAAATAAACCTTATCTCAGCCTGCACTGACATTGCCTCCCCGGTGCACAAGGTTGATCTAGAACTGGTTTGCTGAGATGGGAGTGAAAGAACTTCACTGGCCTGCACAAAAGCCTGACCTCAAAAGGAATTGTTCAGTATAAAAACTAGGTAAATAGGCTGTGCAAAATTAAAAATTTTTAATATAGTTAGTTGGCCAAAAATGTAATGTATAAAGGCTGGAGTGACTGGATGTCTAATATAATAGCCAGAACACTACTTCCTGCTTTTCAGCTCTCTTGGTTTTCACTGATTGGTTACCAGGCAGTAACCAATCAGTGACTTGTGGCGGGGGGCACATGGGTCATAACTGTTTCTTTTGAATCTGAGCTGCATGATGAGGATCAATTGGCACCACTGCAGTTTCTATATTCTTCATTGTATAATTCCATATTTTATTATAGCAGATAGAAACTAAGGAAAACAGATGGGGGGGGGAGGAGTTGGCAGTAGATAAGCTGAGGGTCACTAATTAAAAGTATTAAAAGTAAAGTTTCCCAGGTGAGAGTCCACAATGAATATTGTGTCTGATCCAAATTGTTTTCCAGTATGGAAAACTAGCTTGTAAGTGATTCTGGAGTATATTCTCCCTGCTGTCATGGTTCTGTTACATTCAGTTCTCTTTATCTACTGAGATCTATTAGTATGTCTTTCTCCTGACAGTGCTATATAGTTACACACTAAGTGATATAAGATGGTGCCATTGTTTTGCTGCACCCCTGCCATTCACCTAACACAAAAAAAACCCAGTGTCGCATGATCCATTTTGTGTCCACATATTTTCAGCTGCAAGAATGCTTTCTTCACTAGTGCCCTAGATCTTTGGCATCACCCCATCACTTGTTGCCATAGCAGCTCTGTTATTAAAGATCTAGAAATATACAGTACGAGCACTTAGAGATATTCTTAATGATCCTCCAGGTCCTGAAATTATATTCATGTAGAACATGTAACCTCATTTGTTTGTTGTTTAGTCTTCTGCCAGTGTCTGTATGTATTGATTCACTCAGTTGAGGACATTGGGGGAGGGGCCCATTTACTTGGTTCGAGTGAAGGAATAGAATAAAAAAAACTTCGACCCCCCCCCCCTGTTTTTTTTTGGGCTACTTCGACCTTCGACTACGACTTCGAATCGAACAATTCGAACTAAAAATAGTTAGACTATTCGACCATTCGATAGTCGAAGTACTGTCTCTTTAAAAAAAAAACTTTGATCCCCTAGTTCGCCACCTACAACCTACCGAAATCAATGTTGGCCTATGGGGAAGGTCCCCATAGGCTTTCTAAGCTTTTTTTGGGTTGAAGAAAAATTGTTCGATCGATGGATTAAAATCCTTCGAATCGAAGGATTTAATCGTTCGATCGAACGATTTCTCGTTCTAACGAATTGCGGTAAATCCTTCGACTTCAGTATTCGAAGTGGAAGGATTTCAATTTGGCAGTCGGATATCGAGGGTTAATTAACCCTCGATATTCGACCATAAGTAAATTTGCCCCTGGGGTCAGGAGGATATTTGATTTTTGTCCTCTATTCATAACCAGTGAAGCTGCTTTGGATGCAGTGTTTAGAATTACCTTAGACTTTGTTTTTTAAATGAAGCAGATAATACAGATACAAAGGCCTGTGCTAAATATACTGAGTTTTTTTTTTTTTTTTGCATATATTTGCCTATTGTTTTAATTAAGAAATCTCTATGGTTCCTGTTATTTCTGGCAATAAACAAGAATATGAAGCCAGTTTCAATTTAGTACTTGTCACTTCCTGAACCAAAGACTTGATAATAAGCCCCCCTAATGATGAACTGCTCAAAGGCTACTGAAGATGAGAAGGGGATTGTTGTTCAAAGGCAGATAGTAAGCTCTGAACAAATCGGCCCATTTATAAAGAAAATGGGGATACGGTCAGTGAAAATAGTGCTTCATGATGACAAAAAAATAGGAAACTATATGGATTCTTTATAATTAAACCAATAGGTAGAATGTAATTTGAACTAAAGCCCTATTAGTTAGGTGTGTACTGTCTAGTATAGGTGTATACTGTCCCTTTAAAATACCATTTATCAAAAAAAAAAATATATAGAGATAGATAGAGATAGCTAGAGATAGCTAGAGATAGATAGAGATAGATAGAGATAGATAGAGATAGATAGATAGCTA
Organism: Xenopus petersii; assembly: GCA_038501925.1. Taxonomy (NCBI): domain Eukaryota; kingdom Metazoa; phylum Chordata; class Amphibia; order Anura; family Pipidae; genus Xenopus; species Xenopus petersii. The sequence goes on along the minus strand of CM076676.1, from coordinate 137,317,546 downwards.
GAGATAGATAGAGATAGAGATAGATAGATATATATATAATTTATTTTTTTTGCACCATCTGAAGAACAGCAGTGTTCTTGGTTCCAGTAATACTTGCTTTTTCGTGGGGCCCCTTGGCCCAAGCCATATTTTAAATAGGGATGCACCAAATCCAGGATTTGGTTCGGCATTCAGCCGAGATTCATCAAAATGTCTCATCTTTGTGCTGTGCATGCGGTTCTCTTTTTCCCTCCTAATTTAACTTTTCAAATTAGGGTTCGGATTCAGTTTGGTATTTGACCGAATCTTTCACAAAGCATTCGGCCGAATCCTAAAATAGTGGGTTCGGTGCATCCCTAATTTTTAAATAAAACTACATCGAAAACAACCGCTGAATGACTGAATGTATGTGTCTGTGCAATGGACAAAACGCCATATGAGATAAAGAAGTGGTTTGCATGAAGTACACTAAATGGGCACAAGTATTTGGGCACCCCTTTTAATTATAGTGGCCAGTTTATCATGTCATTCTTGACAAGGTAATGCTCTTACTTTGTGGCAACGATTTTGCATGATATTGCCCATATTCATAAAGTGAGGGCAGTACAGAATGGGTTTGCTGGGATGGTAGTGGAAGAACCCACATAGAGCCCTGACCTCAACAAAATACTTGTGGGATCAATTGGAATTCTGATGTGAGCCAGACATTATCGCCCAACCTCTTACCCATAAATGTGATCATTTCCCACCAACATCTTATCAAAAGCCTTTCTGGAAGTGTAGGGGCAAAGGCTGTTTCAGCAGCAACAACTTAATAATACCTTGGTTTTGAAATGAGATGCTGAACACTGCAGGCGTCCATTTTCCTTTTGCCCATATAATGTATATGCCACAATAGAAATGTATTTTATTTTTTTTTGTGTACCTCTATCTCTCTTCCAATCAGTACAATTTATTTTTGGATGATTCTCTTTCCCCTTTTGCTTTAGATCGAGATGGCCAGGACGTGGTTCCTACTCTTGGGTATCCTGTCTCTGACCGCTCGATTCAATACACTACAGGCTGAAGAATGTTCCATAAGGAAACTCTTTAATGGTGAGGATGAAAAATTCTGCAGGTAAGACATTTGTCAGAACTTAGTCCAGAAATAATGTTGTTTCTGCCATGTTTGCATTCTTTCCTACCCTGAAGCCATACTTTGTTTCACTTAGCATCCTTTCTTACACTAATATTTATGCTTTTTTTTTCTTTCTCTCTCTTCCTCTTTTTGTCTTGCAGTAAAGGTTTAGATATTATATATTCAGATATTGGCCTAGTGTCCTGCATCTATATCCCCAACTGCTTTGACTTTGCTTGGAGCCTCTCCAAAGTGTGGGAACATCCTTTAGTCAGATACTCCAAAGCCCAACCGGTAACTATAATTAGGCTATGGAAAGTACTTTTAAATGTTCCACCAAAAAAATGTTGACTGTTGGTTACTGAAGTTGTAAGTATGTAGATATAGTTCCTTAGCAGTATTTCTCAACACCGTGCACTCAGAAATATGAGACTAGTACTGGACATTTTCAAGTTCATAAATATCACCAATTTTCCTGATTTGTATAAAATATCAGCTTTTACATTACATTGTAAGTTTATGTTGAAAAAAGGCACACGTCTATCAAGTTAACCTTTTGACTCTATTTTAACCTGCCTAACTGCCAGTTGATCCAGAGGAAGGCAAAAAAAAACAAAACCTTTGAAGCCTCTCCAATTTGCCTCAAAGAGGGAAAAAATTCTTTCCTGGCTCCAAGATCGGACCAGTCCCTGGATCAACTAGTACTATGAGCTATCTTTCATAACCCCGTATTCCCTCACTTGCTAAAAAGCCATCCAACCCCTTCTTAAATCTATCTAATGTATCAGCCTGTACAACTGATTCAGGGAGAGAATTCCACATCATCACAGCTCTCACTGTAACAAACCACTTCCGAATATTTAGGCAGAACCTCCTTTCCTCTAATTGGAATGGTTGATCTTGCATCAGCTGGAAAGACCTACTGGTAAATAAAGCATTAGAGAGATTGTTATATGATCCCCTTTATATATTTATACATCGTTATCATATCACCTCTTAAACACCACTTCTCCAGAGTGAAAACCCCCAATTTGGTTTCCGTGCCTTTTACCAGCTTAGTTGCCCTTCTCTGGACCCTCTCTAATTCATAAATGTCCTGTTTGAGCACTGGAGACAAAAACTGTACGGCATATTCTGGATGGGGTCTTACCAGTGCTCTGTACAGTGGAAGAATGATCCCCCTCCTCCTGCTAATCTATGCCCCTTTTAATACAGCTCAAGACCTTATTTGCCATTCATGCTGCTGACTGGCATTGCTTGCTACATCCACGTTTATCATCTACAAGGACTCCAAGGTCCTTTTCCATTATGGATTTGCCTAGTGCAGTCCCATTAAGGGTATAAGTGACTTGGATATTTTTACATCCCAGGTGCATGACTTTACATTTATCAACATTGAATCTCATTTGCCAGTTAGCTGCCCAGATTGCCAGGTTGTCAAGATCCTGTTGTAAGGATGCCCCATCCTGGATAGAATTTAATTGGGCTGCATAGTTTTGTGTTAAATAAAAGTGGACCCAATACCGAGCCCTGAGGGACCCCACTAAGAACTTTACTCCAAGTAGAGAATGTCCCATTAACAATCACCCTCTGTACCCGATCCTGTAGCCAGTTTCCTATCCATGTGCAAATGAATTCATTGAGCCCAACAGACCTTCATTTTGAAAGCAGTCACTTGTGGGGCACAGTATCAAACACTGTGGCAAAATCCAAATAGATCACATCTACTGTCACCCTACTGTCCAACATCTTGCTTACCTCATCATAAAATTCAATCAAATTTCTTTGACATGACCTACTGTATACTTTATGAAGCCATGCTGATTGCTGCTCATAATGCATAACAAGCCTTCAAATAATTTGCCCACCACATATGTCAAATTCACTGGCCTATAATTGCCAGGCTGAGATCATAATCCTTTTTTAAATATTGGAATTAGATCAACTTTCCTCCAATCCATAGCTACAATAACAGATCAAAGCAAATCTGAGAAAATCAGAAATAGGGGCCTGCCTAAAACTGAACTAAGCTCTCTTAGAACTTGGGAGTGTATGCAATCTGGTGCATGGTTTACATACATTTGTATTAAAGCTTTATTAACCATATCCTGAGTCAGCCACTGACTAGTCAAGAACTTCTGTTTGGCAAAGTGACATCAGAGTCATCAGTATTTTATTACCTGATGCTTGGAGAAGTCTTTAAAAATCCACTGACCCTGACCCTTTGCTACTTCAACAGTATTTTCATTAGTTTATTGGAATCCCTAACACTATACAAAACTATCGAAGCTTTCAAGATGGAGATGGACTGTGGGGTTTGGGTAAGACCTTAAAGATAAGTGTAGGGCAATGGTTGTCTGTTTCAGTTCAAGCCTACCTTTAAGGTTCACACAAGAGATGCTGACACCAGAAATTAAACTTTTTTTTTTATATCTATCATAATATTGTCTTTGCATGCTATCTATAATTTCGCCATAAAAGTATTTACAGATGCTTTTAAATTACCCACCTGATCTCCCCCCCCCATGTTCCTCTCTGAGGGTTCTGCCATATTTGAGCTTCAGCATTCTGTTAGTATTAGAAACTCTGACATATTGAGAAGGTTGGCAAAACAGTCAGGTTTAGGAACTTCAAGTAACAATTAATTACAAAACAGCCCTATAAGTGAAAAATGATCAACATGCGCTATAGGTAACTTTTGATGTACATTAATATTTTTGGTGTCAGTATCGCTTTAAGGGTTCCTGCTAGCTGAGAACAAGGTTAGATACAGTTAGGCCCATAACTATTTGGACAGAGACAACTTTATTTTCTAATTTTGGTTCTGTACATTGCCACAATGAATTTTAAATGAAACTCCGATGCAGTTAAACTGCAGACTTTCAGCTTTAATTCAGTGGGTTGAACAAAAAGATTGCACAAAAATGTGAGGAACTAAAGCCTTTTTTTTTTTTTTTTTTTTTTTTAACACAATCACTTCATTTCAGTGGCTCAAAAGCAATTTGACAAATTAAACTGAAAAGAAAATGTTTATTTCTAATACTTGGTTGAAAACCCTTTGCTGGCAATGATAGTCTTGAACTCATGGACATCACCAGATTCTGAGTTTCCTCCTTTTAATGCTCTGCCAGGCCTTTACTGCAGCGGCATTCAGTTGCTGTTTTTTTGTGGGCCTTTCTGTCTGAAGTTCAATTGGATTCAGATCAGGTGACTGACTTGGCCATTCAAGAATATGCCACTTCTTTGCTTTAATAAACTCCTGGGTTGCTTTGGCTCTGTTTTGGGTCATTCTGAAACGCCTCCCAATCAATTTGCATTTAGCTGGATTTGAGCAGACAGTGTCTCTGAACACCTCAGAATTCATTTGGCTGCTTCTGCCCTGTGTCACAATATGGATAAACACTAGTGTCCCAGTGCCACTGGCAGCCATGCACGCCCAAGCCATCACACTGCCTCCGCCATGTTTTACAGATGATGTGGTATGCTTTGGATCATGAGCTGTTCCACAATTTCTCCATACTTTTTTTTCTTGCCATCATTCTGGTAGAGGTTGATCTTTGTTTTAAAGCAAATTCCAATCTAGCCATTCTATTCTTGATACTTATGAGTGGCTTGCACCTTGCAGTGCTCCCTCTGTATTTACTTTCATTCAGTCTTCTCTTTATGGTAGACTTGGATATGCCTACCTCCTGGAGAGTGTTGTTCACTTGTTTGGCTGTTGTGAAGGGGTTTCTCTTCACCATGGCAATGATTCTGCAATCATCCACCACTGTTGTCTTCCGTGGACGTCCAGGTCTTTTTGTGTTGCTGAGTTCACAAGTGCATTCTTTCTTTCTCAGGATATACCAAACTGTAGATTTTGCCACTCCTAATATTCTAGCAATTTCTTGGATGTTTTTTTTTTTTTTTTTCTTCTGTTTTTGCAGATTAAGGATGGCTTGTTTCACCTGCATGGAGAGCTCCTTTGACAGCAAAATCTTCCACATACAAGCACCCCTCTCCAATCAACTCCTGGGCTTTTATCTGCTTCATTGATAATGACATAACAAAGGAATTGCCCATGAAATAGCCTTTGAGTCAATGGTCAAATTACTTTTTTAGCCCCTGAAATTAAGTGACTGTGTTCAAAAAAGGCTTTAGTTCCTCACATTTTTATGCATTCTTTTTGTTCAAGCCACTGAATTAAAGCTGAAAGTCTGCAGTTTAACTGCATCTGAGTTGTTTCATTTAAAATTCATTGTGGTAATGTACAGAACCAAAATTAGAAAAAAGATGTCTGTCCAAAGATTTATGGGCCTATCTGTAGTAATGTCTGATCTGAAATCAGATGTTGGGTCTGGCCGACTGCAATGTGTCCAAATCCATGAACCATAAGATGAATAAAATGGTCCTCCACCAGCCATTCCTTAAAAATATTTGTATTGAGTGCTGGAGGGAAGGCAGGATTATTGACAATGGGTAAAAGAAGGTATGTGTATGTAATGAATTTCTATTCCCCCTTAAGCATGTACCAGACCTTCAAGGTTTGTTTAGTAGGTGTTATGGAGAATTCCATGTAATCTGTCAATCCATGGGAGATAGATCAAGTGGTTACATGTGGACCGCTGCTCGATCACAAACCAGGCTTTATCTAAATGTTGAGACCAGTCAATGAGTCTTTTTAGGATAGAGGCCGTATGTATCGAGTGTAGTCTGGAAGGCCTAGTCCTCATTCTGCTTTACTCCTGTATAAAGTGCATATTTTAATTCTAGGGGGGCGGTCTCTCCATATAAATTTGGTAATGATTCCTTTGAACAACCTCAACAAGGTAGGAGGGAAGGGGAGAGGGAGACGCTGGAATAAATACAAGAACTGAGGCATCGCATTCATCTTTATGACATTGACTGCCCAACCAGTCCATTTTGTAAGTCTGCTTTTAGTTTCGCTAGCAGTAGTGCTATATTCTTCAGGGTAGCCGCAAGTCTCAGTGCAGGGCAGGAAGGCAGTGTACCAAATGCAAACAATGGGCACACCGCTCCAGTATGTTGCCCTGGAGGTCATAAACATATATAAAGATGGCTGTGCGATTGCAATATACTTATCAAATAACACATGCCCAAATAACATACAGCCAAGTTCCTGTGCCAGTCAGTTATTTTGGGCACTGTGCCCAAGCTTCTTAAGAACAAATTCAGTTTGTTAAGAAGAATGACAGAAGATGTATTTCTTATACAGATGGTTGTTCATCTTGTGGTGCCAAGAATCTTGCTTTGACGTTTCAGCACTCCCAGTCCTGGTGCTGTTGTACCTCATCTGCAGTTAATTAACACACATTAGCATGGCGGCATGTAGGAACTGAGGCACGTCCCTTCTCTATATGTTCGCTCTCTACATTGGACGCTCTCTTCTACTGACGGTCTTATTACTTTTAATACTTCAAGAAATGACACTGTTATTAGGCAGAAAGCGACACATACTCATCACTTGTGATATCCAGGCACTAGGTAGAGATGCAAACCAACCATGCCACCAAAATGATGTGCCCTATTCATGGCAAATGCACAATTAATGGTGGCTCCATCCATGTCATGGAAACTACAAGGATCATTGACTACTTTTGGAAGGAGCCCAACTCTCCATGTGAATTAAAACAGCCAAATAATAGGGAATCTAAGAAATTCCCTAATTCTCTAAATAAATAATCTTGTACAGGACCTGTTATCCAGAATGCTTGGGACCTGGGGCTTTCTGGATATAGATCTTTCCATAATTTGGATCTTCATACCTTTAAAGGAGAACTAAACCCCCATAGTGATAAGTTCCCACTGGCCGCTTCCTCCCTTTCTTACCCCCTGAATTCTGTCCCCTCTAGAAAAGGTGAGCGCAGTGGAGCTCACATAGCCATCTTCATCTCTTCGGTAATATTCATGTCTTCTTCCTCCCCTTCGGCAATTTCCATCTATTTCCACGCATGCTCAGTTGGACGCGTACTGGACGATATGCGCCAATACGCCTCAAACTTCATGAAGAGAAGAAAATGGTGCCCGTAAGCTCTGCTGTGCTCACTCTGCATATGCGTTCACTATTCTAGAGAATTCAGGGGTAAGACTGTGCAGGGAGGGGGGCTAGCGGGGACTTATCACCATGGGGGGTTTAGTTCTCCTTTAAGTGTACTAAAAAATCATGAATGCATTAAATGAGCTTAATGGGCTGGTTCTGTTATTATTTAGGATTAATTATATCATAGTTTGGATAAATTACAACCTACTGTTGTATTATTACAGAGAAAAAGTAAATCCGTTTTAAAAATTTGGATTAAAAATGGGAAAATGCTTTTCGGTGATTCAGAACTTTCTGGATAATGGATTTCGGATAACTGATCCCATACATGTAATATATTTTGTATTCATTTAGAAAAAAAAGTCCTTTACAGTAAAAAAATATTTGACACTCAATTGCTCTGTATTTTTTTTAATTTTTTTTATTGTTATTCTTTTTGTTAAGGCCTCTCCTATTTAGCAGCTTCCAGTCTCTCATTTTAACAGCCTGGTTGCTACAGTAAATTGGACACTAGCAACCAGATAGCTACTGAAATTCCAACCCAAAGAGCTGCTGAACAAAAAAAAAACAAAATCATAAAAAAAGACCAGTTGCAAGTTGTCGCAGAATAAAACTGTCTATAGCAAACGAAAAAATTGTTTAAAGGTGAGCTACCCATTTAAGCTGGTAATAAACTATTTATAATTCTTTATACATCACCTATATGTTCTGCTGTGCTTTACAGTTTATACATAATTATCATCATTCCCAGGTGTTTGGCTAATTTTGACCATCTGTGTGCTGGGCCAAAGTGGGATGATTTGATCATTTGGCTATGGATATAATACACAATATTATAATTATTATACAATATAATATATTAGTTTGTGCTGAATGTTTTATTTCTGATCCATTTCCTGAATGACCATATGACAGCAATTAAGATATATGTCTGTTGCTTTCCTGATCCATGCATTACAGCCCATCTTCCTGAATGACCACAAGAGGGCAATATGTATCTGTGTATGTGTTGGATGCCTGACTTTTGCACAAATGGTTAAAGAGTCTGTGTCATTAAAAGAGAACCAAAGCCTAACTAAAGAAGTAGCTAGAAATGTTGTATATTATGTTTTGGGCTTCTGTACCAGCCCAAGGCAACCACAGCCCTTTAGCAGTAAAGATCGGTGTCTCCAAAGATGCCCCAGTAGCTCCCCATCTTCTTTTCTGCTGATTCACTGCACATGCTCTGTGCTGCTGTCACTTACTGAGCTTAGGGACCCACTCACAATATACAGTACACATAGAATAGAAATGTCACAATATAAGGCTGATTAGTAATTAATACAGATAATCACTACATGGCAGCACAGAAATCAGTGCAAATAGCATCAGAATTTAATAATCAGCCCTGTAGCATCAGCTTATATTACAGACCAACCTCATTTTCTGCTGGATAATTAGTGACGACCCCTAAGCTTAGCTTCTCAACAGCTGCTCAGAGCCCACCGAGCATGTGAGTGTCACACACTTTCCAAGATGGTGACCCCCTGCAGGACCATCAAAAATCGCAGGGCCCAAACGACAAAATTTCCTGGGCTGCGCCCACCGCAAGCCCCTCCTACAGGTCCCCCCCACCACACAGTAAAAAAAACAAAAAAATATTGGTGGCTAGGGTTCCCGCATATTAATAAAAGAAAAAAGATAATGGTGGTCAGGGCCCCCCATAAAAAAACATTTGTGGCCAGGGCACCCCCATTAAAAAATATTGGTGGCTAGGACCCAAAATGAGAAAAAAAAATTGGTGGCCAGGGGCCCCCCCACACACATTATAAGAAAATTGGTGGCCAGGGCCCCTTAAAGTCCATGCCTTCCCGAAGTCAGAAAGATGGGAGGCCTGGCTAATCAAGTAAGTGGGGCATGGCCGGGGTCCCCCTTACCCTTGGGGCCCCCTACAACTCTCCCCCCTGTCCCCCCTGATGGCTGCCCTGACCCCCTGTAACAAATTTGAAGTTCTGAATCATTGCTGCTATTGACAAGCTGAAACTTTACTTTCCCTTTTTTTTATTTTTTTAAACATTGAGCTTGAATCTGACTCGCAATGTGCCCCATAGCAGAAATGCGAAAAAGGCGACGGCAGCTGAGGCTTTTTTCATCAGCTGCAGTTTTTAATTTATGCTCACAACATTACCGCCGAAGCTGTCCGAAGGAATATAAACATACATTTAAACTGCAGATGCTGAAAAACAGAGCTTAGGTGCTTTAGGTCATCAGTGGGAAGCAGACTTCCGGTTCAGCACACAGAGGAATTCAAAACTGCTTTTGTTCTATGGGGCACTTTGCAAGTCAGATTCAAGATTTATAAAAAAAAAAAAAATGAAATGAAGCCTTTTTTTTCGAAGGTACAGTTGGCATATACAGATAGCTCTGTATTAAGGAACACCAAAACATGAAAGTGTTTGCTTATGAAAAGGGACAGTAACTTCAAAAACTGAAAGCATATTTAACTAATTAAAATACAATTTATTGTTGCTCTGCAATGGTAAAAATGGTGTATTTGCTTCACTGTAGTTTATATAAACAAGCTGCTGTGTAGCCATGGAGGCAGCCAGCCAAGCACAGGATACACAGTAGATCCCATTGTATACTACAGAGCTTATCTGTTATCTGCTGTGTATCCTGTGCTTGAATGGCTGCCCATATGGCTACACAGCAGCTTATTTATATAAATTATAGAGAAGCAAATACACAATTTTTACCATTGCAGAGCAACAATACATCGTATTTTAATTACTTAAATATGCTTTCAGTTTTTGGAGTTACTGGTCCTTTAATAATGTATGTATGTATGTACAGATATTCGAATTAAAGGAGAAAAATGTAGGGTAGGAGGGTAGGGTTTTTTTTATTAAGGGGTTGTTTCTCCTTTAAGTGCTTTGCAAAAAAAGTGTTTTCTGAGCAGCCAGAAGATGGCGACAAAATACAAATTATTCTGCAGCCAGTAAATCTAACGCATTTTCTGAATGCGTTTATGCAGACCCCCCCCCCCCCAGTGATGAAGTTGGCAGAAACATGAAACAGAGGGATTTGCATTAGCACCATTTTTGGCCCATTTCCAGGCTTCTTTCTACACCATATAGTCAACTGAAATCTGTCAGCGATTCAGTTAATATTTTTAACTGGGTTTGTACTGAGAATTGCTTGATATTGATATAAAAGTGGTCACAGCTTGCCTTAACTACTTCCCACCAATTGGTGAACACAGGATATCTTTTTAGTACTGATTCTCTGGGTCAAATAAAACACTTTCTCTTCAGGTTCCATTATTCTATTTAGATACGAGCCTTTCTTTATTCTATTTAGATACGAGCCTTCAAATATAGAACTTAAATGTTGTATGAGTGCTTAAATGGTCAAGCCCTCTAGTGTTCTAACAGCAAGATTGTCCTTAGTATGGCAGACATATTACATTGCTGTTTACTTTATGAAGATCCAATGCTGGAAGGCAATATTTTCTGATACCCTTTAATATGGGGCAACTAAAGCTGGCTACTTAAAGGGCATGTAAAGGCAAAATCCCATTTTTACTTTCTTTACTGAAAAGGAAACCTAGCTCCAATACACTTTAAATAAGAAATGTTTACCGTTTTTATTAGAAACCTGACTGTATGCAGTGAAATTCTCCCTTCATTTATTGCTGTGGATAGGAATTGTCAGACGGTCTCTAACTGCTCTGCAGGGAAACAATCATACTTATGAACAGCAGGGGGAGCCCCCCGCCTCACTTCCCAGCCATGCAGAACTCAAGCAGCTTTGTTTGTTCCCTGTAGAACAGTCAGCAACTGTGTATTGGATTTTATTTTTGCCTTTAAATCCCCTTTACTGTTTCCAACTCCAGCTGCAGGGACAAAGATTATGGAGCCAGATTTAAACAGATAAACTGGGATTCTATTTGCAGGATTATTTTGCTGCAGCAACTGGTTCTGCAGAGTTGGAGAAATTTTGTATTAAACAATACAAAAACTATAAAATCCACATTATATTACATGACAACACAGGACCCAGTGCAGTCTGCATATTCTGATTATTAATCAGTCTTGCTGTATCGGCTTCTATGGCAGATATTATTTGACTTGTGCTGTTTTGATAATTTATGACGACAGGGCCGGATTTAAATAGTGGGCGTCCCTAGGCCCACTGCCATTCGTCGCCCCTGTCCCCTCCCCTTTATTTGTGCAGATTTTCATCATCTGGACCGAAGCAATGGGGATTGACGCATGGGAAATTTAAAAAATGATTGTATCACCAGAGCATCCCCAGTGTTTTTGAACCAATGTGGGTGTGGTTGGGCAGCATGCAGCCCCCCTAAAATCCTGCCACCCTAGGCCCGGACCTAGGTGGCCTTTCCACAAATCCGGGCCAGTATGACGATCCCTAAGCAGCCCAGACCACACTGAGCATGTGCACAGTCACAAAGATGTATAACAAAGTTACAAGATGGTGACCCCCTGTGGCCAACTTTGAAAGCATAAATCATTTGTTTGATTAGGCTTGTGGTGCAGTAAGTTCATGTTTAGTATAGAAAATACAGCATTTCTAGCCTTATTCTATTATAGACTTTACTTACCCTTTAAGATCCATTCATTTGGCAAAGTCACAAATTGAGAGGATGTGGATATGATGGGCCAAACAGATCATAATGGGGCCTATGGATATCCATCTGGAGATGACCACATCCATGTCTTCCAACAGAATTTTCAACACTGCCTGATTCATATCTGCCAGATGTTCAGCCTTTTTTGAGCCTGATTTTGATATTTTTAAATTTCAATCACATTTTCATATTGATTATGCAGGATTGGAGGGGCCAAGTCATTGGCTAACTGTACTCTTCCTTGGGCAAGGTCAACCCTTGAGTGTTCTGTTCATTTCACCCTCCCCTGGTTTCTAAAGAATCATAGCTGTGCATCAGGCTGGGGCACATAAAAACAGGATTTACACCATGGGATTGTAGGGCTGGGGCACAGCTTTAGAGACCTCACCACCCTGGCATATTTACAACGTGTAGGCTGCTAGAGTAGGGTACTGCAGCTGGTTGGGCAGGACAGGTAGGACTTCTGTTGGGGTGTTGAAGCAGGGGGCCCAGACTACCTTCAAAGAAGCCAGGTGGACTGGGGCAGGGTTGGGTGTATCAGGGCCCAAACATTCCTTACAACAACCCTGAGCATGGTGTCTTCTTAACCATTTTTGGTGACATTGTTTTAATATGCAGGTGGAATGGAAATAGAAGGGACCAGTAAGGGGAGTGGGGAGGAAAGGGATTACAAGAATGAGCAGTTATCAAACAAGTTTCCTTTATACTGATTTTTAGTTACTCACATGCATACAAGGAATTAAAATAATTATTTTTCTTGTTTTCACTGCTATCTCGCTGGAGGCTCGCCATGCAAGGTGGCAACATGCCAGCGTGAGCTGATGAAGCTTAATGATTGCTTTACGCCATTAACCGCTCTGCTTGCATCGGCTGAATCACAGAGATGCTAGGTGTTTCTGTGGCTTTTCATCGAATATCTACGATTGTAGCTTGCTCTCCCTCTTGATATGGTACAAATTAGTTTTATGAAACTGACAAAAGAGTTTGCCTTTGTGGTGGAAAGCTGGCATTTAATGGCTAACTGTACTCTTCCTTGGGCAAGGTCAACCCTTGTGTGTTCTGTTCATTTGAGCTGACACCCTGACCAATCAGAAGAGCAGGAAGTGTAGAGGAGCCTGAGGAACTATGAACTGGCCAACAGATCAAACCGCTGATCACTGACCCAACTGATATCCATGGTACAAAGTAATCACTGGATTGGCTCCCCAGACATAAAAACAATTGGTACTTTGTGTGCTTCTCAATCTGTAGCTCACATCTCCTCCATGCTCCTAGCACTGAACTCTGGTCACCTACAACAGGCTTGTGTTGTGTTTTGTGGGAGCCCAGGGATTGTAAAGGGACCCTCCATGTAAGACAAGCAGTTATTGGCTATTGGAAGATATGTCACAATACAGTGCTGGGAATTGGGGAGGTTTTGTGGGGCCCATTATATAAACCCAAGGTGTGATGTATTTAGTACATTGGTGCCCCTGCCTTGGAAGAGAACACGTGAATGAAACAAGTTTTATGGGGTTATGTAATTAAAGGATGAAGAATGGACCACACCTCCAAAGTGTTTCTAAAAAAAGTCCACCTTTATTAATGACCATTAAAAAAGTGCATAAGAACAAGTTGACGCATTATCACCTGATGCGTTTTGGACCCTTCTGGTCCTTAGTCATAGGCTAAATATGTAATAAAAGGCACTGTTTGTCCAGGAGCAGTAACTCATGGCAACCAATCAATCAGGAAGCATTTACTGGTCACTCTTTAAATGCAAACATCTTATTGGTTGCTATGGGTTACTGCTCCTGGGCAAACGCAGTGCCTTTTATTACATATGTGGGCATGTCTACCCATCTTCATTTCTTCAGCCCACCATCTTTGGGCTACGTTAGAGTGTTTGCCTTCTCTCAGAAAGGTATTACAAGAAAGAACAGCGTGAGCTGATGAAGCTTAATGATTGCTTTACCCCAGTAAATAGGTGGTTCATCTTTATGTTAACTTATGTTATAGAATGGCTAATTCTAAGCAACCTCCATCTGCCTTCTTTATCTTACTCTTTCCAGTTTTCAAATAGGGGTCACTGACCCATCTAAAAAACAAACGCTCTGTAAGGATATACAAACATATTGTTATTGCTCATTTTTATTATTCATCTTTCTGTTCAGGACTCTCCTATTCATATCCCAGTTTCTTATTCTAAGGGTAATGTGGAACCTAGCAACCAGATTACTGATATTACAAACTGGAGAGCTGCTGAATAAAAAGCTAAATAACTCAAAAAACCCCAATTAAAGGGGACCCGTCACCAAAAAAAATTATTCAAAATCCTATTTTATCAGATTAATCAAGGAAAATGAACTTTAATTACACTGTATAAATTATTTGAATCTTGTTTCCTCCAGTCTGGGAATTCATAATTATAACAAGCAGGCAGCAGCCATTTTGTGGGCACTGTTATTAAGACAAGCCTTGTATCATCTCAGAATCTTGTTTGTGCATCAGAATGGGGGACCCGACGTCCATCCCCATGCACTGGCTACACAATTATATGGTATAGAGAACTGGGGGAATGTGGGGAGAGCAGTGACATCTAGGAAGTGCTGAATGGAAAGTGAAAGTAAGGGTCTGCCCCGCCTCTTTGCCACGGGCATAGAGGAGGGGCAGACAATATTTAATTGACAGCTGAGATTTTTAAATGAGCTTACAACAGCTATGAATGCTTAAATAAAAAATAGAAATTGGATTTCATGTTTAATTTGAAAAGGACTTTTATTATACAGATTTTAGTGTCTGGGTGACATGTCCACTTTAATAAAAAATGAAAACCAACTGCAAATATCACTCTTAACATCGGTGATCCCCAACCAGTAGCTCCCCTTGAATATCGCTCCCACTGGCCTCAAAGCAGGAGCTTATTTTTGAATTCCTGGCTTGGAGGCAAGTTTTGGTAGCATAAAAACCAGGTGTACTGCCAAACAGAGCCTCTTGTAGGCTACCAGTCCATATAGGGGCTACCAAATAATCAATCGCAGCCCTTTGACATCCCCATGGACTTTTTTTCATGTTTGTGTTGTTCTCCAACTCTTTTTTTTAAATTAAATGTGTATCACGAGTAAAAAAGGTTGGGGACCCCTGCTCATCATACTAAA